>LNAC01000247.1:903835-1087823 GCA_002007465.1 Ailurus styani
CCTAATTTGGTGAAGGGAACAAGCATCAAAATCCAGGAAGCACAGAGAACCACCCTCAAAAATCAGTAAAAATAGGTCCACACCCCGTCATCTAATAGTAAAACTTAGAAGCCTTAGTGACAAGGAGAAAATCCTGAAAGCAGCTCGGGACAAGAGGTCTATAACGTACAATGGTATAAATATTAGACTGAGAGCAGACCTATCCACAGAGACCTGGCAGGCCAGAATGAACTGGCATGATATATTCAGAACACTAAACGAGAAAAATATGCAGCCAAGAATACTATAGCCAGCTAGGCTGTCATTGAAAATAGAAGGAGAGATAAAAAGCTTCCAGGACAAACAAAAACTAAAAGAATTTGCAAACACCAAGCCAGCCCTACAGGAAATATTGAAAGGGGTCCTCTAAGCAGAGAGAGCCTAAAAGAAACATAGACCAGAAAGGAAGAGACACAATATAGAGTAACAGGCACCTTACAGGCAAAACATTCGCTCTAAATTCATATCTCTCAAAAGTTACCCTGAACGTAAACGAACTAAATGCCCCAACTAAAAGACACAGGGTATCATGATGGATAATAAAACAAGACCCACTGATATGCTGTCTACAAAAAGAGAGGGGGACTGTGAGCAGTGAGACTCAGTGAGTGAGACTCTGCTGAGCAGAGAGCCTGATGCAGGCTTAATCCCAGGACCCTGAGATCATGACCTGAGTCGAAGGCAGAGGCTTAACCCACTGAGCCCCCCAGGCGCCCCAACTTTTAAAAAAAATTTTTTAAGTTAATTAGCCAACATACAGTATATCATTAGTTTTTATGTAGTGTTCAATGATTCATCAGTTGCATATAAAAAATTCTTTCTTTAAACGTGCTAAATAGTGACTTCACATTATATACGTGTGAAGTCTTTATGTGTTGGAGGCATGTATGTATGTATATACAAATTCTCACTTGCATCACTTGCTTCCTCATGTGCTTGGTGATGCTTTACTGTGACTGAAATTAATTGTTTGGAATACCGAGGCCCTAAACTAGAATTGCCTTTTTCCAGAGAGAACTGGCATCTCCTTCTGCCAGAAGACAAGGAGTACTTAGATACCCTTGACATTGTAGCCTCCTTCGGTGGTGCAGAATTAATGCAGAAGTCTCCTTTTCATCTCCCACATCTTGCAGGGTCAGGGGGATGTGGGGGCAGTCTCAGTTCCAGAAATACAACTGACTTTTGTTCACAGAGCAACTCTTTCACATTTACTTACCACTCACCTTTAGAAGTTGCAGTTCACTGATTTTTTTTCATCAATCTCCTCTTTGAACTCTCAGAGGCTTTCAGTGCTTTCATGAAACATGGTGGTTCTTTAAAAGTCAGGGTGTTATAATTTATTTATTTTATTGGGGGAACCCTTAAGAATATCTAGTCTATCATAATGACTAAAGTAGAATTTATTCTAGAATTTTGGGTACTCTAAATTTTATATGCTTACAACAACTCATAAATGAGTTATACTTACTTGGTAGATGTCAGGCTTTGGGGAGAAGGCTTAACGTTAAGCCTATAAACTGAGGAGCCTATAAAGCTGAGGAGATGAGTCACAGAATTGGGCCTCACTTTGTACCACGGTTATATTGTCATAACAATATTTATGTCTTTTACTTGGTTAATGCTATAAATTACCAATATATGAACCACTTTTAAAGCATATATATTTTTCTTCTTTCCTTATTTATTTTTAACTGCCTTGTCTTCTATGCTCTCGCATGAAGTGCAGCTGCAGTATCTGGTAGTAATATATAAGAGAAAATGCTTTTATGACATTCTCTATTCAAGGACATGCCAGACACAAACTTAAATAATTCTGATATAGGGCTGGCTATGATAACTGCTATGGTAGCAAGTATATAAAGACCAAATGACAATTTGGGGCACAGAGAAGTTCACCATGACTGAAGAGAGATGAAGAAATGTGTTCTCTTATATTTTATTTATCATTCCAAAATTTGGGAATATATTTTATTGATTTTTTAAAAAATGAAATATCTTTCATCTCTTCCTCTTAAAATTATTGTGTAGATTTTTTTCTGAACCAGTTTTATAAGTTATCTGTCATATTTTTCTTTTCTTTTAATCTACTCAAAATATTAATAACTCATCACTGACTAAATATATGACTTAAACCAACTCCTCCCATATTATAGACGTTCTGTTTCCAACAGTGTGGTGAAGCCTATAATACAGTATACTAATGACTTGAACAGTAATACATTTCTAACACTTCTCTGAGTTTAAGTGATTTTTGTGTTTAAGTCCTATAGACCTTAGCACCATTACAGGTGAGATCAACTGAGAATTGGAATAGGAATTGGTTTTATCCCTTAGTACCAGAAGCTCTACGTTGAGGCTTTCCTTTGTAATCTGCAGAATGGCCATAACAGGGATTGGACCCAAAAATCAAGGAAATTGATGTCCTTTACAGCCATGAAACCATAAACATATTCCATCTCAAGTCTTCTCTTCCCTCATTTAATCCTCAGATTCTATGTGCAATGTCAGTGTACATATACCATGATGGGAAAAAAAATCCAAACAGAACATGTCTATAAGAAAATCAGTCATAATTTTTAATTATATAGTAAAATTTAGGATTATAAACTTGATTATCTTCTTTGACCCTTATCATATTTCAATTTTTAAAAAAGGTAATCCTGAAATTTCTTCACTTTGGCTTCATGGCTTATATTTTATCAACTACAATACCAAAGGCCCACTGAATCTCTGAAAACAAATTAGGACTATGTAGCAAGAAAAGATTCTGACATGAAAAAGCTCTGGCTTTGTTTTCTAGTTAGTTGCATGTAGCCAAGTCAACTAGGCTCAGTGGATCATTAAAAAAATAATATCTAATATTTATTCATTGTCAAGCACTTTGCTTTGGACATTAAATACACTATTCCATTTAATACTCGGTAAAATCCCTGGAATAATTGCTATTATTTTTTACCCAATTTAACACAAGAGAAAACTGAGTATTTGAGAGGATAAGAAATTCTACCTTGTTCATTTGATCTGATAAAAAATACTCTCCAAGTCTAAGAAAATAAGTAATAGCAATGTAAGAATTAAGAAGTATTTAATAGGTCAGCATCAGAAACACATGGCTTCATATTCCATGAGAGGGAAGCACACTGGGATAGAAATTACGTCCAGAGAGAAGCACTAAGGGGCACTTATACTGCAAAGAACTCTTTCCCCTCTCTGCTCCAGAAAGGTTATATGTAATCCAAGAATTCAAAACTCTAAGGATCACTGCAGGACCCACTTACGGAAGATAAGGGCTGTACTCTGAACATGTGTGTTTTGGAGGCAGACTGACCCAGTTTCCAGTCCTGACTCTAACCCTAACTAATTGTATGAATTTATTAAGATAGAATAAAAATTTTAAATGGACATCCATAGTTTTCTAAGAATAAGTATCCTCAGCTGCAAAAAAGGAGTAAATGATAATTATTTTTTAGGTTGTTGTAAGGATTAAAATAATGCATGAAAAGAGTGTAGTACTGTTAGACATATGAGCATTCACAAAATGAATGCTACAGTTAGTCTCCAGACTCCCTATATTTAAATTTCACGTAAACTAAACTTTCAACCTGTATACACCTGGATCCTTATTCCAACTTCCCTATAGTAACTAACAAACAAGTCAAAAACCCATATATAACTTTTGACTCCTCCCAAACTAATAGCCTATTGTTGACCAGAGAACTTACAATAACGTAAAAAATGACATATATTTTATATGTTATATGTATTATATACTGGATTCTTACAATAAAATAAGCTAGAGAAAAGAAAATGGTATTAAGAAAATCATAAGGGACAGGAAATACACTTACAGTATTCTAGTGTAAAAAATGTAAGTTGGACCCACGCAGTTCAAACCTGTATTGTTCAAGAGTTAACTATATATCAATCTATCACATGTTGGGATCTTTGCAAACCAACCAAAGCAGTTCAGTTTCTATATTGCCTGTCTATCCATCCGTCTGCCCATTCATCCATCCATCCATCCATCCATCCATCCATCCATGCATCCATCTATCCATCCATCCATCTAAAAGACATGCATAGGGCATCTATTACATACTAGGTGCTATATTATGCATTGGGAATGCAGCGGTGAATGCTATGATCTGGTTTCTGCCTGTAGGGAACTTAAAATCTACTAGAAGAACCAGACCCTTAATGAACAACAACCTCAGATAAATTTATAACAATAGTGGCAAGTGCTATGAAGAAAAATTGCATGGATACGGTAGATAACATTATACACATAGTCCTTGACATCATAGAGCCAACAGTCCAGCAGAGAATACATCAATTTAAAGAGTGGTAATATTAAACACCTTGTGAGAAGTGCTATGATAGGAGATGTATAAAGTGCCTGTGGCAGAGGATAGCAGAACTAGCCCAATTTGGAGAGAAGTTGGAGATTAGGCAGAGCAGTTTCTCACAAGGATGTTTAACCATAACCAGGCAAAGAAGATGGAAAGGAATGTTCTAAATAGAGAAAAATGTATGTGCAAAGACTGTGAGGCCAGAGAGAGTCTGGTGCCTTTAAGGAACAGAAGGTTTAATAGAAACAAAGTTTAAAAGATAATACAGGACATTATATAAAAAACCAATGATGTACTATACCTTGGCTAATCGAATTTAATTTTAAAAAAAGATGATTGAGGAAATGAGGAGATACTAGTTAAAGAATACAAAATTTCAGTTACCCAAGATGAATGAGTTCTAAAGATCTAATGTACAGCATGGTGACTATTTAACAATTCTGTACTGCATACTTGAAAATTGCTAAGGGGATAGATATTAAATATTCTAACTACAAAAAAAGGAAAAAAGAGAAAAAAGAAAATGGTAACCATGTGAAGTGTTGGATATATAAATTATCTTGATTGTGGTTATATTTCACAATGTATACATATATCTAAACATCAAGTTGTATACTATATAGACAACATCAATTATACCTCAAAAAAGCCGGGAGGGTAGGAAGAATATTGAAGAAAATGAAGTGGTAGCAAGGGATATGAGGATCCTGGTGAGAAAGTAGTTGAACTGATGACCCACAGAATTTAAATTGGATACAAATCACCTAAGGGAGTGAAATTTGAGGTAAAATTTCACTTGATGTTCCACTGGAGACAAAGGGCAGGTATGGTGACAGCAATTGAATGAGAGAGCTGGAAGGGAAAGATTTTTTTTTTAATATTTATTTATTTATTTATTTATTTATTTATTTATTTATTTGACACAGAGAGAGAGATCACAAGTAGGCAGAGAGGCAGGCAGAGAGAGAGAGGAAGAAGCAGGCTCCCTGCTGAGCAGGGAACCTGATGCGGGGCTCGATCCCAGGACCCTGAGATCATGACCTGAGCCGAAGGCAGAGGCTTTAACCCACTGAGCCACCCAAGTGCCCCGGGGAAAGATATTTTAATGAGAGAATGAAATGAGTAAATTTATATCAGAGTTTGAGAAGTTATGGGTGATAAGAAGATCAAGGTGAGGCCATCAAAGGGGGGTCCTGCAATGGAAAGGAAGAACAACAAATTGTTGAGAATGAAGAGATAGACAAGGGGTTTATGGACGTGAAGTTCTCTAGGACCATGATAACTCTTGATGTGACTATCTAAATATTTTGCTGTTGTGTGCCTTTATTATATCATAAAGATGAGTAGAAAATGAAAGTGCTAATGCTAGTATTAATACAGTGGCAACATAATTGACATAATTACCTATACCAAAACAGTTAAATCCCTTAACTTGGATTCTCAATAACCAACACTTCCTACTTGAGTACACAGATAACCTCTTGCCACTAAGAAAGAGGGGTCTGCAGGTAGTTTCTGGGAGGAACCTCAACTTCTCTGTCACTCTAGCGATCATTGCTTTGCCCTTGGTATTGGTGAGTGAGCTGGACTGGCTTTTCTTTCCATTTGATTGATAACATCTAAATCTACATTTGGCTTAAAGAGACTAGACTAAGCCAGGTGCATAACTCAGATAAAGGAGTTCTCCTCGCTGTTTAGTTTAATTTTCTAAAATTCTCTCATTGGGTGGTGGGGTAGGAGAGAAGCAATGTAGCCACAGCCAATAAGAAAATATCACTTTCCCTTGATTTTCATTCTTAAAGTCTTCCTATTCCATCATTCCCAGGATGAAGTAAAAGAACGCAATAAACAAGAGCAAAAATAAGTTGAAAATAGATCATTCGAAATAGTCCAAAACAGTCTAAAAGACAAGATACAGTATCATTGGAAATGAAAATATTTAATTATCAATTGAAGAATCCGAGTTACTGATTCAGCTGTCCAAATGCAGAGAAGTCCAGAAATCCATAGAGCTTCAGGAGTTTCTTCCGGGTTCACTAAAGTAGAATCTCTGGCAGTGGGGTCAATGAATATGCATCTTAACAAATTCCCCAGGTGATTCTTAGGTATACTAAAATGTGACAATGCTAACCTAGTCAAAACTGCCCATTCTACTAATAAGGAATCTGAGACCCAGAAAACCTTGATGACTTACTTAAGATCATATAACCAAGTAAGTAGCAGACTAGGGCTCAAACTCCAGCCTCCCAATGCCCACCTTAGGGCTATTCCCAATGACAGCACAGTCTTTTCTCATCCCATTTGAGGTGCTGAGCTTCTCTAATGGACTCTATATTTCCTCTAATATTTCTGACGGTCTTTTCAAAGTGCTTCTTCAAGTTGAACTAGAAATTTACAAAAGAATCCTAGAGATTCAGAATGGAAATTCATCACAGAAATATTTTTCTTTCAACAGGGCTGTAGAATGAATCTCCTCTACAGCATCCGCATCAATGACCACTTTTCTCTGTTTAAGCACATCTGGCGATAGTGAGTTCACTGTCAAGACAACCCATTACCAACTTCCGAGAACGCGGGACATTCAAAAGCATTTTTTATTTGTAGTTCAACTCTGTCATCCTGAAACTTCCACCTATTCTTTTTATTTATGTCCTAAAATAATCACAGAGAACAACTCACTCCTTCACCCATGACAGGGCTTTGCTGCTTGAAGGTAGTTCTCAAATTCTACCACTCTTTCCCCACTGTCCCCAAATCAACCTTCTGTTCCACAGTATATCTCTAAAAGTTCTATCTCTTTTGTTTAAAATTTTGTTTTAGGGGCACTGCGTTTTAAAAACATTGTGACCCAGCATTTTAAAAACAGTAGATCACACAATCACACACAAAATGCATTTTGTCTCATTTTCTGTAAAAAAGAAAAAGACAATTGGGTCTACATCCCTGTGTTCTTTCAATAGGACACCTGCCCACCAGTCCACCAATCCCCCACTCACAGCGTTTGCATGTGTCTTCACACCCGGAACAATTCTCTCAACAACGCTACTTGGTCTGGCCCCTGAAAGCAGGTGTGTTCCCTACTCATGCTTTAGGCATATGTTTGTGTATGTATCTTTTAAGTGTCATACTCAGAACAGAACACAAAGCTCCAGATGCAATTTGTCCAATAGGAAAAAGAGCAAAGAACTGCAGATCACCTTCCTTGTTGTGGACACCATACTCTGGTACATCTGCATACTAACAGGTTATCTCTTACCTGGATTTTGACATTGTCATGCAAATTCAGTTTCCTGGAATCCCCTGTCTCCTTCTACCTTACAATCAGCCACCAAGGAAATTTTTCAAAAATATAACCCAGATCATGTTACTTCACTGCATGCAAATCTTGGATTGATCCTAATTGCTCTTTGGCCTGCTGAAGATCTTTATACTTGTAATTTTGTATATGAGTTATTTACATGCTTGGCTCCCTGGCTATCTGTGATTTCTATGAGGGTGGCACCAAATGGATCTTACTCCCATTTTTAGATAAATTGTCTTTGTTCCTAAACCATGCCCTTGTAACTACATAGGACTATACCTTTTGTATATAAAATCTGTTGTTATTGTCTGCAATACAAATCTCCATGGACAGGAACTGAACATCCTATGCATAATTATATTCTGTTACATCCTGAGCTTTAAATAAGGTACGTTATTAACTCATATCCGAATATTTATTATTTCAGAAATGTTTGCATTTCAAATTCAAATGGGAACACGTTTTATGAAGGCAATACCCTATTCTCCCAAGATCAAAGTACATTTGTTCTAAATGAAAAATAATTATCCTTAAATTAAGTTTTTAGAAAATTTCTCAGAAAAGAAATTATCTGTAAATTAAATGATGTACAAAAAGGTATGAAAAATAATTGTGAATGAATTTGAAAAATTAGCCAATGATGAATATGTAATATAATCTAGCTAGTAGTCCCTGAACCAAATGATAAGTTCCCATATGCAGAAATCATTCTTAAAAATAAAAAATCATTGTCCTCTTCAAGTAATAAATATCAGGCTTTCTTTGACTAAAATTTTAGATACTTTACCAGCCCAAGTGAGAGAATCCTTTTCTTAGATTGGAATTTTCCTTCTACTTTCTGCATTGGTAGAAATGAAGGTAGATGGCACCAAGATACCATAACTGAAATAATTCGAATACAATCCTCTAGAAGTAGCATGGTGCAGTGATAAGTATAGTGGACTGGGTAGGAGTCAGGACCTAGACTCTAGTTCCAGTGCTGTCATTAACTACTAGTGTAAGTAAACTCCTGACGTTCCACATTCTTCAAATGACTTCCACAAATTAAGAAATAAGAGTGTATGGAAAAATCGGTACTCAAAAGTAAGCCTCCATACTGCAAATAATGAGTTACTTCCATTATATCACACTGCCTATAAGGTTTAATTTTTTCTGTATATATTGATAAGGAAGGGGTGTGTTCAGATTACAAAATGGAAGCAACCTAAGAGGACTTAGACCCAAAAGATCTGGGCCTGTATCCAACTTTTCCATTTACTAACTTTTTTATGTCCTTGGTGACCCACTCAGAGTCTGGATTTTTCTCATTTGCTAAATGGTGATAATTCCACTTACACCACAGGGTGTTTTTGAGAATTAATAGTGCCTCATCCTGGCTGATCATGTGGTTGATATTAACTCAAATGACAATAGTGGCTCTAGAAATACTTTTAAAGATTTTAATTTGTTTGTATATTAGCCATCCTCCAAATTTGTTTCACTTCAACCATCTGGCCCCAATAAAAGTTGAAAAATTTAGACTCTCATCAATTACAAATTTGAAAATTTAAATGTCAGTCGGTTGGGCTAGTGTCTAAGGTCCATTTTTACACAAAGTAATTTTGCCCTTGGTATAAATTAAATGACTCCAGTCTTAAAGTTAGAATGCCAGGGGCATAAATTCAAAGAGCACCACTTTGTTTCATTTGTCCCCAAAGGACACTTTGGTATCTGAACTATACAACTGGATACAGACAACTATGTACTGTGAATTAAAATATTTCTGTAAGCGATTGATGGGAAAATATCTAACAGTTCTGCAACCCAAAAACACTTGTGTTCTCGTTGGTATTTATAATGTATTTCATTACTACATGAACTAATTGAAATACTATGACAACAATCCAGCTCTATGTACCTGTTAAGTTAGGAACTTTGAAGGATCTGAGATTTTATCTTACTTGTAAACTAATAAATTAGGAGATGTATATAGATATAGATACAGATATATAGATATATACACAAACACAAGATATTATATATGTATATGATTGTATATATGATCCAAGACCTCCAGATTGGAGACAAGGACTATTCATTACTCACAGCAGAAGCGGTTGTCAAAGCAATGTCTTAGAACCAGTTTCTTGAGCCCAAATCCTCATGGGGTGACACAGCAAGAGTTGGACGATATTTGCACATGCAGTGGGTTACATCAAAGGAGAGGAAGCCCAAACTTAGGAAGCTCTGGTCTTATAAACAGCTGGTGGTGATCCTCTCTTTCTGGACAGAGAGAGAGAAACCTTATCATGATGCTGGGTAAGCAAAAGTCTCCTGAGGAAAGGAAGATGTCTTTATCTTTATTACTCTTAACCGTCTCCAGTGACAGAGATGTCTCTTAGCTTTACTGTCCTACAATCTGTCCTTATACAAACATTCTGAATTTGACTGCAAATGATCAGAGGACATGAACCATGCAGAATCATGAAGTATTCATGGAAAACTGTTTCCTAACACTTCCTTCTCCCCATCCACTATGTTAATCCAAAGAGAATTCAAATGTTCATTTCCAAAATAGCATACCTGCACTTTAGCTCTTTCTCTTGGGTTTTGTATAGATGATGTCAAAACAAAGAAAGGCTAATTAAGGCAGTTGAAAGAAAAAAATATAACTATGTAATATTTACATAAAAAATAAAAATAAAAAATATAACTATGTAGTATTTACTAGGCTCAATAAAAACACTGGCCTAGGAGTCAGGAAATCAGAGATCTAACTCTGACTCTGATATGCTCTTACTGTGTGTTCTTGGCTAAGCTACCTCTCTCTGGGCCTCAGATTCCTCATCTACAATATTGGAATATGGAAGAGGTTTAGACTGGCTTATTTCTAACTCTCCTTTCTGCCATCACAGTGTATTCTTCTACTAGCAAACCAAATCAGTTGACTGGCATGGTGGACCCCAATGTCTCTAAATTTGCTGCATTAGGATTATGAGCAGATTTAACGTTACAGCTATTAACTAGCTGTTGTTTGCAGCTAATGTACTTTCAAAAGCAATGACTTCTATGGGAAAGCTGTAAATAAATATTTCTTGAATAAATGAATAAAAAATAAATGATATATTTCACAAAATCTTACTAATGTGTGTACATGAAATTGATTATTTGAATACTTGGAATACCAGTATTTTGGACAACTGAACCTTTTAAATAAAGAGTTCTAGAGCACCTGGGTGGCTCGTAGGTTAAAGCCTCTGCCTTCGGCTCAGGTCATGATCTCAGGGTCCTGGGATCAAGTCCCGCATCGGGCTCTCTGCTCGGCGGGGAGCCTGCCTCCCCCTCTCTCTCTGCCTGCCTCTCTGCCTCCTTGTGATCTCTCTCTCTGTCAAATAAATAAATAAAATCTTTTAAAAAAATGGTTACCTTTGAATGTACTAAGTAGTTTATAGGGCAGCTAGCATAATGCTATGCCTTTGAAATACACTCATTAAAACATGGAACACATTTACCAAATTTCCATACTTTGGTAAGGGTGCAGAGATTGTCTAAGATGTATTTTACATGAGCTCACAATTTACATGTTGCTAAATTGATGAGCAATTTTAGAAAGAGGCCCTACTAAAGTGCATATAGCATACGTACATACTATGTAGCTATACTTTCAGTCTTAATACTCTCCTTATTGATTACTTTCAGGTATAATAGCATATATCAAAATTAAAATATAGATTGCAGTATATTCTGGTGGTTCACAGTATTTCAAGTCCTTTAAAAGCCAGGAATGAATGCCAGATGACTTCATACTTTAGGATGAAATCAAGATGTTAAAAGATGATAAACTTTCTTTTAATTTTACCCAGCTTCCCATATGTATGGGTTGATATTTCAGAAGAGATCATTGTACCCATGTGGCTCAAAATATATTCAGGTAAACACTTTTAATTCCATGGCTATATCTAGGATTAAAGAATAAAACTATGCCACTGAAATGATCAATTCTATGTTCCTTTGGGATCACATCACTAATTTATTCTTGTACATGAACTTTGGGTAACTAGGTTTGTGGAATATATTGCTGCTGAGAGTAATTTGATAGTCTCTGTATTTACCAGAAGTAGTGACCTGGCAAATTTATTTTGCCTTTGCAAACAAACAAACAAACAAACAAAAACCCTCAGAATACGAGAAGTAGTTTCTTTCCTTATCTCAGATGCCTTTCCCCTCTTCAGCCTCTGATTCTGTACTTCACTTTCATTTATATACTTTAAACACACACACATACAGAGAACATTAAAAATGTCAAGGTCAGTGCTAGGTTTAGTGATTAAGACTCATGCCTTGGATTTTTTAAAGTGACTTAACTAAATCATGTGCACATGTAGACTATGAATACATTGGGCTCGGAAGAGTCTGAAACAGTTTTACAGATAGGGAAACTGAGCCCAAGTGAAAGGAAGTGATTTGTGTATGTTAAGATTTCTGGAACAACAGCACAATACCCATTTTGTCTTTTTAAATTCTAATTCTGTTTCTGCTATGGCATGCTATCAAAATTCTTTCTTTTTCTCCATAGTTCAGTACACATTTAAGAGTCTTGAACTTTAGTTTCAAAGACACATTATTCATGTAATTATTATCTTGCACTGAAATTTCTTAATGATATAAGTTAAAGAAAACGGCTATACAATGCGATTTACCTCAGGCTGCTTGTATTAGTTTCTCATTACTGTTGTAACAAATTATGATGAACATAAGCTTTTTGCTAACAAAAGGAATTTATTGTCTTAGAGCTCTGGAGGTCAGAAATCCAAAATTAGTCTTATGGAACTAATATCAACGTGTCAGTAGAGCGGCCTTATTTTTTGGAGGCTGGAGGGAAGCATTCATTCCTTAGCTTTCCTAACTTCTAAAAAATCTCACACGCCTGGGCTCATTGCCCTCCATTCCCACAATCTCTGCTTCTGCCATCACATCTCTCTGCCTTCTACTTTAGTCTAAGGACTGTTGGGATTTATTTATTATTTCAGAATAACCCCTTGTCTCAAATACCTTAACTTAATCACATTTGCAAAATCCCTCTTGCCACATTAGGTAACATATTCACAGACTGGGGAGACTAGGGGTTGGACATCTCTGGGGGGCATTATTCAGCCTGCCACAAAGTTCTAGCATAGGGACCCGTACAAGTCATGGAGATGGGCCGGGAGAGAAAGACTGTGAGGCGCCTCACAGGAAATGCTGTGGAGCATGAGATGCACCTCACCAGCAAGGAGGACTTAGTAAAAAAAAGGTTTTAAGCAAAGGAGAGGCATGATCCAATAGATATTTTTGAAAAGTCACTGGAGTGTGGAAAAGAATTAAGGAGATGAGAGTGCAGACAAACATTTCTGAGGAGGATTTTACTGAACTTGAAGGCCACCTGCATTTAGGGTGAATTGTCAAGGGAAGGAGCTGCTACTAATTGAAGATGTGTTCAAGATAATCACATAGAGTTTATGTTTATAAAGTTTTTCGTGGTTCAGAAAAAGAAAACTGAACATAATATTTACACAATGTGGGAAAAAGCAAGATTTTAAAAACATTAGAACAAGAAAGTACCTTAATAAATCTCTTATTTTCAAGATAAGGAAACTGAAGGGCAGACGGGAAAAGCCTACATAGCCACCACATACAAAGGGCCAGTTTCCTCCAATAATGACAGAATTTTCAGGTCAAATTGTAGCTAGTTTGTCACTGTTAAATTTATGGCTTCAAGGACACTAATTTTTTTTATTGTTTTGTTTAGTTTGCCTTTTTTCTCCCCTGCAGAAATTTTAGCGTGTGCGTTTTATAGTATTCTACCTTTAAAATACTGCTTACAGGGAAACAATTTACACTGAATGATTCAGGAGTCAAAATATATAGAATTAGAGTCATAATAATTTTCCTTTATAACTGTGGAGAAAGTCACAAGATTTTCAATGGCAGAGCTGAGCCAGGTCTCAAGTCCAAACCTCCCAATTCCTGGGCTCCTGGTCCATCCCACTCTGCCTTCTCAGAACTTCCTTGATTTTCTGGTGAGTCTGTTCAAGTAGGCATTAAAACCTCCAGCCACTGAGAAAGCACTTTTCACCTTACGCCAAGGACACATTTAGCTGGAGAAGAGAAGCCAGGTGAGTGGGCAGGTGTGCAGGAGCAGGTGGGGAGTTGACAGGTGCACAGCTGGCTCATCCTTTGCCTGAAACAGACTGTGAATGTGCACACGTTCCTATACATGATGGGACAAGCTATGAGGGATCTCGTGTCATTTCCAGGGTAGGTGAAATAGACACAAACTGCCATGCCATGTGAACCAGCTGCTAAATAAAATGACATGGAACCTTCTTAGCAGTTCCGAAGTAGCCGGCAAGAAGTCAGCTGTTTCCATGGACTGCTGCAGAACTCACGATGGGTACAACCAGGTGCCACGTGCAGATATCGACCGAGAGAGCCAGTATAACATTAATGATGGGTAAAGGTCATTTTTAATAATAGGATGTTCCATCAAATAAAAACCAAATAGAAATCACTAAAAATACACAATTTTCAAGTCACAGAAGGACACGTTTTCTCTGTTATTTTGGCTTTTGAACATGCAAAGCACAGATGGCAAGGTGGCAAAAGAAAAGAGAGAGAGATAGAGAGAGAAAGAAAGAGAGAGAGAGAGAGAGAGAGAGAGAGAGAGAAAGAGAAGAGAGCAGTATTTCCTGACGTGTGTTCTATAGAACATTAGTCCAGTGACACGTCTGGAGGGAAAAGATTCTGTAACTGGGTTTCTAGAATATTTTAGCTGTAGCAGCAGGAGGCATCACCATCATTATGATGATGGTCATAATGAATAGCAAGACGACCCATTTTATTTAGGGCTTACTATCTTCCAGGCATTATGCTAAGCTCTTCCTATGCATCATCTAATCTAATTTGTGCGGCAACACTGTAGGGCAAGTACTATCCTGTCCCTTTTGACAGATAACAAATCAGCACGAAGAGATAAGGTAATTTACCTAAAGTCACATACCTCATTCTCAGTAGAATTCATTAAAAGCTCTAGGAAGCCCTACAGAAAAGAAGCATGCTCTGTTTTGCTCGGCATTTCACAAACTGATTTGCGTCAAATCCACTTAGACACAGGGCAAACATGTGAAAGCACTGTTAAACTACGGTACAGAGCATTCCCATGCTCATATTTGTTTTCTAGGTCAGCATTTAAAAAAAAGCCTTAAAATATTTAAAACTGCAAGCTATAAGCTGAATAAGGTCTGAGGCTATAATGTAAAACACAGTGGAGAGAGTTGATAACACTGCACTGCATAATGGAAATTTGCTAAGAGAATCAAATGTAAATGGTCTCATAAGGAAAAAAGATAAATATGTGAAGTAATGGATTTATTAATTAGACGGGGGGATGCTTGATATACACATTTTGGATGTGTATATCAAAGCACCAAAATGTACACTTTAAATACCTTCTAATTGTATGTGTCAATTAAACCTCAGAACACTAAAATAAAATAAATGAAAATTAAAATGCAGAACATCATTCAACAAAATTCCACATTCCTGTCATCCCAAAGGAACAGACTCATGGCAGAGGGACGATTAGTGTTCACTAAACATGTCTGTGCTTTTTAAAACACATTTGCCAGCTTTCCTTACAGTTCTGCTGGGGCCGTGCGACTACTCCAGGCACATCAAACCTGAGTAGAAGGGCCAGGTAGCCATTGCTGGTAAAGGTAGTAAAGAGCGGGTGCATTGCTTCCATCTAATCCTTGCCCTCCAGAGTGATCTTTTAGACTCTAAGTTTGATAGGAAGAATTTAAAAGGTGGAAGCAGCCTGTGTCCCCGAGCCACGAAGTACAGCAAGCGTCAGAGAGCTGGTGACCTACAGGACACTATTGTTCTACCTTCTTAATTTATTCCAAATCACATTTTCCAGATTTAGCTATGTTAAACATATATATATACATATATATACATATACATATATATATTGCAACATATATATCTAATTCATTCTTTTAACTGCTGTGTACCATGAACCTACCACAACTTACTATGCTGTTTCATCATTAATGACACTGGGCATGTTGGCACTTTTCACTATGAAAATTTTCCTTTCAGTTGAGGGTTTGTCCATTATATATACATGGAAGTAAAATTTTTGGGTTATAGACTGTCACCTTCAACTCTAATAGGTATTACACATTGTTCCCCCAACTGGTTTTAACAGTTGAATTCTATACTGGTGGTGTATGAGAGTTCCTGGTTCCCCACATCATCACTTAGGACCATATATCTTAAATTTTTTTTTGTCAGTCTCAGGTGTAATTGGCATCTCATTGCTGTTTTAATTTGCATTTTCCCCTTTACTGGTGAAGTTGACCATAACACTATGTTGGTTGGCTGGTCTATGTTCTGTGAATTTTCATCTATATCCTTTCACCATTTGTTTCTACTTGGATTATTTATTTTTCTTATAATTTGTGGAAAACATCTCCATTCTATAGCTTCTATTTCACTTGCTTCACAGAGCACTTGTAATTTCAGTGTAGTCCAGTATATTACTCTCTCCCTTGTTCTTTTCAAGCTCTCCTTAAGGGATTGTGATGAAGGGTGCCTGGGTGGCTCAGTCATTAGGCATCTGCCTTCAGCTCAGGTCATGATTCTAGGATCCTGGGATCAAGCCCCGCATCTGGCTCCCTGCTCTGTGGGAAACCTGCTTCTCCCTCTCCCACTCCCCCTGCTTGTGTTCCCTCCCTCACTGACTCTCTCTCTCTGTCAAATAAATAAATAATAAAATCTTAAAAAAAAAAGAAACTGTGACAAAGCAAGGAGCTGCATTGGACAGGCTCACAGGGCAAGGAACTGACGGCAGCCTCCAACAAACAGCTGGAGAGGAGCAGAGGCCTCAGTCCAACAACTGGCAAGGAACTGGATGTTGCTAGAATCATGGGAGTAGCTAGGAGATAGAACTTTCCCCAGGGGTACCTTCAGATCACTACAGTCCCAGCCAATAGCCTCCAAGAGACCCTGAAACAGTGAACTCAATGAAGACATGCCCATAAGTCCGGACTTACCAAAATATTGAGATAATGAATATTGTTGCTTTGATCCATTGAGTTTAGGATAATATAGTATACTGTAATTGAAAACTAATAAACAAATGGAAATTGAGATAGTCTCAGATTTTTTACATTAATTCTTTGTTTTTTATTATGTCTATGTGAAATTTTAGTGAAATGAAGGAATCTAATTTTTTTCACATGATAAACCAAGTATCTTCCCTCCATACATTAAATAAAACATGCTCTACTCCTAGTTATTTGTACTGTCACCTCTGATGTAAGCTGAGGTCCCACATTTATGCTTTGATCTGTTTTTGTGTTTTCTCTTTCTTTGCATTGATCCGACTTTCTATCTCTTCCCAATATCATCTTTTAAAAATTACTGTGGTTTTTGATCAGCACAGTGTTGAAAGTATAGGTTGCTCTGGGCAGCATAGACATTTTAAGGATGTTTATTCTTCCGATCCATGAGCATCAAAATTCCACCGGCATTTTTCAAAGTGCTGGAACAAACAATCCTAATATTTGTATGGAACCAGAAAAGACCCTGAATCACCAAGGAAATGTTGAATCAATGGAACAGAGAGCCTAGATATGGACCCTCAGCTCCATGGTCAACTAATCTTCGACAAAACAGGAAAAAGTATCCAATGGAAAAAAAGACAGTCTCTTCAATAAATGGTGCTGGGAAAATTGGACAGCTATGTATAGAAGAATGAAACTCGACCATTCTCTCACACCATACACAAAGATAAACTCTAAATGGATGAAAGACCTCAATGTGAGACAGGAATCCATCAAAATCCTAGAGGAGAACATAAGCAGTAACCTCTACAACATCGGCCACAGCAACCTCTTTCAAGACACGTCTCCAAGGGCAAGGGAAACAAAAGCATAAAGGAACTTTTGGGACGACTTCATCAAGATAAAAACTTCTGCACAGGAAAGGAACCAGTCAATAAAACAAAGAGGCAACCCACGGAATGGGAGATGAACCATGAGAGACTGTGTACTCTGAGAAACAAACTGAGGGTTTTAGAGGGGAGGGGGTGGGAGGATGGGTGAGCCTGGTGATGGGTATTAAGGAAGGCACGTATTGCAAGGAGCACTGGGTGTTATACGCAAACAGTGAATCATGGAACACTACATCAAAAACTAATGATGTACTGTATGGTGACTAACATAACATAATGAAAATAAATAAATAAAAATTACTGTGATTCTATCATAAATCTCAGTGTGGTACAGAAATTTCCACATTTTTGTTCTACTTTTCTAGAATTATCTTTACTATTCCATATGACTCCTCCAAGTTTTTCAAGTTTGCTGAAAAATCTTAGGTTATTTGAAATGAATTCCATTTAATTTAAAATTCAACTTGGACAGAAGTGATTTTTTTTACATTAAGTCAATCCTATAAGCAAAACATCTTGCTTTCCATTTATTCATATCTGTTTTTATTTCCTTAAAAATATTTTGTACTTTTCTCTGTAATGGATATATATTTGTGTATATATGCACATATATACTTAAATTTATTCTTATGAACTTTGTATTTTTCTTGCATTTGTAAAAGGTGTGTTGTTTTCTACAAGTTCTTGCTGGTGTGTAGGAAAAATTTTGGTGCTATATTTACCTTGCATTTTTAACCAACTTTTGAATTTTGTTATTAGACAATTCACCACTTTCAGTCTGGAAGGTTTAATATTGTCTTTTTATTTCTCACATTCTATAATTTTATTACATTTCTAGTTATCTATTTTTGTGAATCAGATTTTAATAAATCCATAAGATAATACATATCAGATACCAATGTGTCTTGTGAGATGCATAAGCTTATATAACATGTAAAACATAGGTTGCCAAGAACCATTTAGATAATTTTAAAACCCATCATTAACTTTGAAAACAGAAGGATCAGGAGATGGAGAGTGGCAAAATTTTTTTTGGAAATAGCTGTTGCTGTGCTGTGAGTCTCACACACACACCCCAAAAATGACAAGGACAAAGTGATTGTTTCTCACCTTAAGCCAGTGTGAAGATCTCCAGTCTGACGGCTCAGAAGACTTCAAATGTATTCCAAAAGATATGAGAGAGACAAAGGACCAATATCTCACACTATCTTAAAGGGTAAGAGTACGGATGATTAGCTGTCAACAAATGGTCCACTGTAGTGGAATCAGCTTATAGTCCTAGAGCCCTACAGTCCTATAGTAAAGAGAGAGGTCTCCTGAAGAAGAAAAAGGATCCCATTCCCTACAACGGAATCAGGTTATAGTCCTGTAGTCCTTTCAGGAAAAGGAAATGTGCTTACTATGGACCAGATGGAGGTTTTGTGTAAGACATAGTTGGCATAGATTTATTTTGGAAGGCTAATGGGACCTCAGCAGAAAGAAGCTGGAGATAAGCCATCAGATTCCTAGGAGGTTTAGGAATAAATGGCCAAGAGAACTAGTTTTATTTAGTTGTATCAAGGGAACCACAGGGAATCCTTAATGATGGGGGTGAAGTGAGGCTGGCTCTAAAGAATTCTGGAAAGTATCCCAGGAAAGAAAGAATTCGCTTTAAAGCTTTGTCAGACCAATAAAGTATGAATCTAATCAAGTAAAACTTTTTCATCTCCCCTCACTCCTATCCTTAATACATCCCAAGCTGAAGGAAGGAGGTGAAAAAGAGAAATGATGCTTACTACACCCTCTTTCCATGAGTGTAGGCTTTCCACTACAAAACCCTGGCAAAGGGAATTGAGAAAGTCCTAATTTGAACATTGAAATGTCAATCATTACATGAAAACTGAAATTCTAATTTCTGAATTGCTATAGCATTTGATATCTAAAAGTAATAATCAGGTTTTATTTATCTAAGAATGATCAGAAAAGTAGTGGGATTATCTTGAGTGTCCCTCCAAGTGTAGAGAAAGGGACCACCTATTAAGTTTAAATGATGAGTTGGAGGCAAAATAAAAAATCAAGTTGCTTTGTGATTACATCATGTAAGCTAAACCTGTTCAATGTAATAGTAATACATATTTTTTATACTGCACAATACTGTTTGTGGTTCATTCAGCAGGCTCAAATACTTCTTCAGTTTGGGAATTTGTCAGGTATTATTTCTTTGAATATTAGTTAACCAGTATTCCCTCTTTGGCTTTATTCTGGTACACCTATTAGATCTTTGTGAAAGCCTCAGCCCATTTTTCATTTCTCTCAGCTACTCAGTTGCAGTTGGAGTTGGCTTGAGAGTGTGGCAGGAGTGTAAGCAGAAGCAAGACCCTCCTCCTCCTCACCTCTGTCCTGGCTGGACTTGGAATTAAATCTTCCCTTTAGACTTAGATCCTATGACTCAGGCACAACTAAGAGGACATTGGTATTAATAAGACACCTCAGCTAAAAAGCTGTATGCCACCTCCAGTCAGTTACAACATTTGGATTTGTCTCCTCAAGTCTTGGTTCTGCCAGGGTGACAAGACCTCTACTCGTTCTAAGTTTCCTCTTTTGTTTTGTCACCCTGGGCCTAATAACTTGTCTATCTTATTTACCAGTATTGTCCCAAAGCACACCATTGAGTCCAGCATAAACTAAGTGCACAACATTTTTTGAAATGATTTAATGACATGAATAGGTCTTTCTACTTAATCTTTAAGAAGTTTAAGTATCAATTCCTCCAGAAAGCCTTTTCGAACCACCTTTACCCCAAGACTTCAATAACCCCGTCTTCTTTTCCCTCCTATATATCTCTGTCACTGCCTATATTACAACTGCCCCTTCAGATGTTAAGCAAATTATGAAGCTAGAGTTACTATTTGTTCAGCACTTACTATATGTCCAGGTATGGTGGTATGCCCTTTTACACGCACTGACTCATTTAATCCTCATCAAAACCCATTTACCAAAGAAGAATCTGAGGCTCAGACAGGTGAAATCACCAGTCTAACTGGCAAGCAGAAGAACTGGTATAGTAGTCAAGATTCTCTATAGAAACATAACTAATAGTATATAGATATAGATATGGATATATATAGATATTTATATATGCATATCTCTATACACGGATATATAGAGACATATAGATAAGGATATACAGAGATTTATACATATTAATGTAC
This sequence comes from Ailurus styani, assembly GCA_002007465.1. Lineage (NCBI taxonomy): Eukaryota > Metazoa > Chordata > Mammalia > Carnivora > Ailuridae > Ailurus > Ailurus styani. Next base: position 924,695 of record LNAC01000247.1, read on the forward strand.
ATCTATATGTATTTATCTACCTACCTACCTACCTACATTTAGAGAGAGGAAGAGAGAGAGAAAGATTCAAGAAATTGGCGCACATGTTTGTGGGGGTAGACTGAAAACTCACTTAAGAGTTGACGGTGCAGTCTCGAGTCTGACTTCTACAGGGCAATAGGCTAGAAATTCAGGCAGAATTTCTACGTTGCATTTTTAAGGGAAAATTCCTTCTTCAGGACACCTCACTCTTTACTCTTAAGGGCTTCTGTTTATTGGACCAAGCTCACCCATGTTACGGAAGACAATCAACTTTACTCAAAGTCAATTAATTTAATGTTATTCACATCTAAAGAAATATCTTCACAGCAACATGTAGACATGTTTTATTACTGGTGCTTGACCTAGCCAAGTTGACACATAAAATTAACTGAAACCCAGGTTTGACCTAGAAGTTTCTGCCCTTAATCACTATATTTTTCTGTTCCCATGAGGACAGAGTGTGCCTCAGTCATCCCTGTATCTCCAGTGCCTAATGTTGAACCTAGTAAAGAGTAGGCCCTTGGCGAATATTTATTGAATAAGTAAATGAGCCTCTATTGAAACAGTATTCGGGAACTTCAAAAAGAGTTAGGAAAGAAGTAATGAGTGAGTCTGGCATTACGGATTCAATACACTGAAAATTTAAAAAGTAAAATACAACAGAGGTATACAATTCCCCTAGTACTGGAGACAAAGTGAGGTTTATAAAGAACTGGTAAGAACAAAACAAAGAAGTGAAACATATTGTAGATGTTCTGATTCCAGAAGTAATAAGGGAAAAATAAATCCAGACAGAAAAATAAACAAAAATGACAACAAAGGGCAATCACCAAGTGACTCTTAGAAATAACCTAGTAGGTAAAGCTCTGTAAACCCTTCCATGAAAACCATTTTTCACTCTATTGAGAGTGCCTCAAAAATATTACTGTTGATAAGATGCAAAACATCAGATGGTCACTTATGAGCTCCTGTGAAACATACAACTTTCCAGCAAAATCCAGGTACATCAGCCAACAAAGCTTAGGTACTGCTGTTAAATAATATCAAAGATCTTTAGAAAAAAAGACAAGATAAATGGAATATTAGCCCCTGAGGAGATGCATTGAGTGATAAAAGTTATTGTCAACTCAAATCAATGCAGACAGTAGATCACAGAAGCCCCAAATGCCTGAGCCAAATGTTCTTTCTGATCTGTTTGAGCACAGGAACTCAGGGGAGCATGCAAAAAGAATTTCAAGTAAACGTATCATTAAAAGTATTATGATGGCAGATGGCTTATGTTTTAAAAATTGGCCATGACTCACAGAACTGCAAACACGCACAAGTCAAACTTTCTCCCTTTACTGGATTCGAAATTTAAATTAGAAATTTATTGCACTTTTCTTATCCCTTGTCCATATTAATGGCACAAATAAAAGAAATGTTGCTTTCTTGTTAATTGAGGTCAATAAAACACTGTGGCCTACTTATGTCAATGTCTAGAGCATCTTAAGTCAAACCATAGAAGTAGTGACAAAGTAGTTCCTTGCATAATTATCACTGCTTTCATCCTTTTATCAGAGACAATCTAAGAGCAGATATTCTGGCTCTGTTAAAACCAAGCCATGGCAACAGTCCAGAGATACAAAATGAGATTAATGCCAGCCAAGGAGCCTAGCAACAAATGTTCATGTTCCGATAAGTATAAAATTTATAAGTTAACAGTATCTAGTAATTATATTGCCTCCTTGAGTGTTTTATCTCCTTTCATTAAAACTTGTATTGTGGAAATTAATTAACAAAGATTGGCTTCCTAATCTCTATTGGATGGAGGAAAGTTAACAAAAAAACTGTTAGAATGATTAAGGAGAAAACCACTCCCTTTGAAAGGTGCCATTTTTTCTCCTCGTGTACCTTTTTGGGGGTTAACCCATATGCGTGACATTCTTTTCACCTTTTTATGAAAGTTTTTCTAATCCTCATTTATCTGCATTTCAGAGATTGGAATCCTTAGTGAATATCTCAAGACTCTCCAGCTTTAATGTCATCCTTCGAAATACTCCAAAAGGATATCATAGTCTTTCATCTTCACCAACAATCTTTTGCCTTAATATAAGATCTTCCTCTTGACTTGCTTAGCACTATTAAAGATGCCCCCATCCTTCCATTTGGTGAGCCACAAATACTCAGGTCATCCTTGTTGACTTTTGTTCCTTCCCCTAACAAATCCAAGGTGTCACCAAGTTCCATTGATTCCACCTCTCTTATATCTGCTGTATCTGCACCTCACCATCACTTCTGTTAGCATTTAAAAGGTACCCATTTATTGACATTTAATTGAAAAGTTATTCTTTCTGGTAACATTAGTAGGACATTTTCATTAACTAATTTGATATCTTTATAATACAAAAGAGAAAGCCTCTCTTTCACAATACTGTTTTATAAGATTCTGTGTGTTCTAATGACATAACTAGCTTTTGTATGTTTATAGACAATTCCTGATACTATCATGTGCCTTGACAACTTTTTCTTTCTTTTTTTTAAAGATTTTATTTACTTATTTGACAGAGAGAGAGATCACAAGTAGGCAGAGAGGCAGGCAGAGAGAGAGGGGGAAGCAGGCTCCCTGCTGAGCAGAGAGCCCGATGCAGGCCTCGATCCCAGGACGCTGAGATCATGACCTGAGCTGAAGGCAGAGGCTTTAACCCACTGAGCCACCCAGGCGCCCAAAAAGTGCCCACCTACCTCTCCTCCAGCACCCCTCAGTTTTGTTCTCTATAGCTTTTAGGTTTTTTTAAGATTTTTATTTACTTATTTGAGAGAGAGTGAGCAAGAGAGAGAACACAGCGCAGAGGTACAGAGGGAGAGGGAGAAGCAGACTCCCTGCTGGACAGGGAACTAGACATGGGGCTCGATTCTGGGACTCCAGGACCATGACCTGAGCCCAAGGGAGTGGCTTAACTGACTGAGCCACCCAGATGCCCCTGTTGTGTATAGCTTAAAGTATCTTATAGTTTGCCTCGCTCTCTTTTTCCCCTCTTGCCCTATGTTCATTTGTTTTGTTTCTTAAATTCCACCCATGCTTTTTGAATTGCATATTGAAAAGATTGTAACAAGTTCGAGACTGCCAGAAAACTCTGTGTTCCATTAATTATAGTCTCCTTGTAGGGTTTCATGAGTTTTACTTTTTTGTTAATTTAGTAAGTATGTGGTGATACCCACCTGTCTCTCCCAGTAGAATCTAAATTCCTTGAGGGTAGGAATAGTGTTTTATTCACTATTACTATATTATATCCTATAGTATTATTACTGTATTATTGTATTATACTGCATTACGGTATTGTTACTGTACACATTATATCACTATATTATATATACTATATCTTATAGTATCATTATATATTATTGTATTGTACTGTATTATAGTATTGTTACTGTATCTATATTACTGTACTATATATACTATACCTTATAGTACTATTACTGTACTATTATGCTGTATTATTACTTATAGTATTATATCACCTTTAAATAGTGTTTAATTCCCATTATCTGATCTGTAATTGGTATTCGAGAAACATTTGTGAAATGAATTAATTATTGAACCTTAGTTATTTCTATTTGCATTTCGTTGATTATCATTATGGACTAGTAAACATTTCTGAGGCAGCAGGACAATAGGTACAGTAAGTATTCTTTTGATCCCCTCAACTAACCTCAAATTAGATCATATAACAAAAAATGTAGACACATTAGATGAGAGATGATTATATACGGAAATACAGAAAATGTCATTGTCTTTCACAGAAAGAACTGAATCAGGAGTTTTTCTAACCCTTTTTTGTTTTCTTGTTAATACTCAATATTTCTTACATTCTTTGTATAGGACAATTAAAAATGTCTTTAAAGTCCCTATCCAGTCTTCTGAACACATGGAAGTAACTTGAAGTTATTGAGTCACTACCACATACTCTCCTTTCTCAGTGTGACCCTTTGGCTCACTCCTACCAGTCTCAAAGGAAGCAGGATGTTGCAAAATGAGAACATCCCAAATAAGCATCAGCCTTTTCTCCCAAAGTTCCAGAAAAACAGAATCCAAAGCTAGGGTCAGCCAATATTCCCAGCTCATTTCATTGGGAATAGGGGTCATTTTATCAGCTCAGGGTCAAACATAAAAACAGAAAATCATCCATCAAGAAGGCCACCAAGGGTCCAGATTGGAATTAACATGCTGAGGCCAAATATTTGTAATAATACAAATTAAACTCTGGGGACAGAACACATAGCAGAGAAAAAAGTACAGCCAAGAGAGTGGGTAGTGTTTAAGAGTAGTTGAAGAAACATCAAGGATCAACGCTTACAGTACTGATGATGGTCAAGCCAACAGGGCACAAAAGAAAGGTATTTACTTTTTATGCGTCCACTATGTTCTAAGAATTTTTCTTGGTTTTGGAGATATAGAAGTACATAATACAGACATGGACTCTGACCTTATAGAGTGTACATTCTAACTGGGATGTCATACAATAACCAAATATGTACACAATTAAATTAAAATAACTACAGGGTTGAATACAGGCTATGCAGGAAGCAAATAAGAATTTTTATTTATCGTTATATTTATAAGAATAATAACAGAGAGGAGTCTGTTTAGATATTACAATTATGGATAGCTTCTCTGAGGAAGTTACAATTAAGCTGACCTAAAGTAATAGAAGAAACAAGCCCAAGCAAAAAATGGAAAAGAGAGCATTGCAGGGAGAAGAAACACCATGAGTTTTGAAGCAGGAAAGAATTTGGCATAGTCAAGGAATGGAAAATAGACTGGTTTAGCTAGAGCTTTGTGAGTAAGAGGGAGACTGGTAAAAGATGAGGCAAGGATTATGTAGGTGAAGGCCCACAATGCAGGGATGGTACGCCCTGATACTAAGTTAGAATTTTATTTCAAGTATAACAGAAAATCATTAGAGAATTTTGAGAAGTTTAGTAACATGATCATATTTGTGTTTCTAAAGATTACTCTGCTGTATTTAGTCCGTTCGGGCTACTACAATGAAAATACCATAAACTGGGCAGCTTGCCAACAACAAACATTTATTTCTCACAGTTCTGGGGGCTGGGAAGTCCAAGATCAGGTTGCTGGCAGATTTGGTATCTGGTGAGAAACCTCTTCAGGATTCTAGACGGCCATCTTCTCACAATGTCTTCACGCAGCAGAAGGGGCAAAGGAGTTCTCTGGGGCCTCTTTTATAAGGGCATGGATCCCATTCATATGAGCTCTCCCTTCACAACCTAATCACCTCCCAAAGGCCCACCTCCTAATACCATCACTTTGGGGGTTAGGCTTTAATACATGAATTTGGAGCAGACATAAACTTTCAATATGTAGTATTCTGCCTACACATGGAGAGTGGATTGGAAGGCAGGCAAGAAGAGAAGGAGGAAAACCAAGTAGAGGGCTATTATAATGTTACAAGTAAAATATAACTTTTGAACAAAGAGGTTGAAAATGGAAGTAGAGAAAAAGCTGTATATTCAAAATATATTCTGGAGATATAAGCACGCATGCACACACATACACACACGTATACACACATATATATATATATAAAATAAATTTATATATAAATTTCATAAACGCAAGAAAATTTATATAAATTTACATAAATATGTAACACAGGTATACATACTATATATAATACACTATGTATACACATATATACATACATCTATACACATACATATGTATAAAGTAAATTTAGTTATGAATTTATTTACATGTGATTAAATTAAATAAATAAATTTACATATATATACACACGTATACACACACTATATACATAGAGAGAGCTATTGGGCTATTGGATTAGTTTGAGCGGTATGGAATCTAGGAATGTGTATTTGATGGTGCCATCTATTGAGAAGGGTAACACAAGTTGGTGGGAGTAGAGATGAACTGATACGGGAAAGCAGGCACCAAACATACAGTCTGGTAAGTCTGAGATATCTGTGACACAGCTCAGTCATGTCAAGAACACAGCTGGATATGGAATTCTGGTGGTCAGATGAGGGTACAGACTAAAAATGTATCTTCAGGGGTGCCTGGGTGACTCAGTTGGTTAAGCATCTGCCTTCAGCTCAGGTCATGATCCCAGGGTCCTGGGATGGAGCCTCACATGGGGCTCCTTGCTCAGTGGGGAGCCTGCATCTCCCCCTCCTCTGGCTTATGCTCTCTCTCACTATATCTGTCTCTCTTAAACAAAATATTTTTAAAAATGTATATTCATCATAAAGAAGAGGATGAAGATCCTATTAGTTTGCCTGGGTTGCCACAGCAAAATAGTACAGTCTGGGTGGCTTAAACAACAGAAATTTACTTTCTGACAGTTCTGGAGGCTGGAAGTCTGAGATCCAGGTATTGGTGACTTGCTTTCTTTGGAGCCTTCTCTCCTGATCTTGTAGATGAGTACATTTCTTCTGTATCCCCACAGGGTCTTTACTCTGTGAATGCTTCCTAGTGTCCAAATATCTTCTTCTTAGAACAACAAGAGTCAGATTGGATTAGGACCTACCCTAATGGCCTCATTGTAATTCAATCACCTCGTAAAAGGCCTACCTCCAAATATAGTCATATACTGATGGTTAGGACCTCAATATATGACATTCAGGGGTCACAATTCAGCCACTGTAATTGATGAAATCACTTCAAGAAAGAAAGAAAGAAAGAAAAAATAAATTCCAAACTGAACCCTTAAGAACCCCAATATTTAGAAGAGAAATTGCCATCAAAGGGACTAAGATTACACACCCAGTGAGACAATCAGGACAGGATGGTGTTGTTACAGAACCCAAGAAGGGATAATGTTTCAAGGAGGAAGTATTCAACACTGACAAATGATGCTCAAAGATTGAACAAAATGGGATTGAGATGTGTCCTTGGGATTTGGTGACAAGGAATATATTTGTGATTTTGACTAAACCAGTTTTAATAGAGTGGTAGGGGCAGAGAGATGACTGCATTGGGTTCATATGCAACATGAGATGGAAATAGAGACCAGACATTTGTCTCTTTTCATGATAATTAAAACTTTTATCATAAAAATCAGAATTGTTATAATAAAAATGATAACGTAAAAACAGAAATGTTGATCATTGACTCAGTCGTGCCTTGAGAAAACTAGTGAGGATGGAATCCAGAGAACCTAGACTACGAGTGGAGAAGTTGGTCTAAGAGAAAGTCATCTTTTTCTGTTGTAAAACAAGCAAATAGCTACAGGTTGTAATTTTGTAGGCAATGCCTCGATTGTTTCAGTTTCCCGGTGAAGTCTGAAACAATGTCATCAGCTAAAAGCGAGGGTGGGGCGCCTGGGTGGCTCAGGGGGTTAAAGCCTCTGCTTTCGGCTCAGGTCATGATCCCAGGGTCCTGGGATCGAGGCCCGCATCGGGCTCTCTGCTCAGCGGGGGGCCTGCTTCCTCCTCTCCCTGTCTCTCTGCCTGCCTCTCTGCCTACTTGTAATTTCTCTCTCTCTGTCAAATAAATAAATAAAATATTTATAAATAAATAAATAAATAAATAAATAAATAAATAAAAGCGAGGGTGGGAAGAGTATAGGTGAGAACTGAGGAGAAAGGAGAGCGTGTGGAAGCTTGAAACCTATCTATAGAGGCTTATTCCTACTTGTGGTGCCTACCTGCTTCACTGCAGGGCACTGAAACTGTACAAATTTGTCTTTGGGGCTGTCGAAGTAGAAAGAAAAGCTTGAGTGAGAGCCTTTAAAACAAGTAAGGTAATAAAAGGAAAAAAAATTTAAAAACTTTTATTACATTCAAAAACAGTAATTTCAAAAGCAATTAAATTGAAAACCACATTTATTGAGTTAACAAATCATGAGTTAAAAACAATTTAATTTTTAAAGACTTTCATTGAGTTCAAAAAATAGTGAAACTATTTTATTAATTTAATTGTTTTGAAGTCAATGTTTTGGAACTCAATAAAAGTGTTTTTATTACTTTCATTTTCCTAAGCTTTCCTCCATACTCAGGCAGGTCTGCTTTGCCAACAGAGCTGGCCCAATCGTAAACAGGGCAGATTCTACATACGAAAGTAGCATTTCTCATGGGTTTTTAAATTAATTAATTAATAATAGAGATCATATATTATTAATAATAATTAATTAATTAATTCAATACATTTAAATTTTCTTTTCTATCTTGTTCTCCAAAAGTCTTGTTTGTTGATGTGTTTATTTTGACCTCTATCATAAGCCACACTTATCTGTGTGTGTGTGTGCACGCGTGTGCACATGTGCATGAAATGTACCAGTCAGGGTCTATTCAGGTAACGTGCAGAAACCACACTGGTACTTGCGCTAAGAAAAGTGTGGTACGAAGAACTAACCGCTAAGTAGTTGAACGTGGCTAACTACTATGAGGGGCAAAAGAGGACTCAAGGGTTGACGGAGACGGAACAAGGTGGGAACCTGGAGACTCAGAAGAGGCCTCCCCAAGACAAGATGCAGAACCTCGAAGGGAGGGGGATATGGCTACACAGGGATACACAGCGCGCAGGTCGGGAGAAACCTGCCAGAGGCCGGAAAGTGACCCTCAGAGGCAGCCCATCCCTGGATGGTCTAGAAACTGGCCTCCATGTGCGGTCTGTCGCTGTGGGGACAAAGAACCATGCTAGGAGCGGGTCACGGCAGAACAGTGAAGGCTACTAAGGTTAAAGTTATCAGCATCCCTGACACTTATCCCAGTGGAAAACACTACAAAGAAGGATCCTTCCTCCTTCTCCAGCCTTGCCGTGTCCCTCTGGCGCCCTCTATTGGTATGGACTAGCAACAAGCCAGCCCACACAGAAGAAACCTCCGTGTAGTCTCCAGGATCATAAAAGATAACAAAGTATGAATTCAGAGATGAGTGAAAATAAATTAATAACCAACACATTAAGGTATTGTCTTGAAGCTCCAGATCCAGTCTGCTATGCTCTTGTCGTCTGGGGGCTGAGGCTGGGGTTCTCCTCTTCCAGATGACATAGATAAAAGATTTTGGGATGAAAGGACCATCTAGTCTCACTGCCTCCCCCTCATTTAAACATGAGTAAAACTGATAATTAGGTAAAGTGACATGCCTAATAGCTCGCTGCTGGATATTAGCACGGAGGATTTTCTGACCCCTAGCACTGTGTTCCTTCTAATGATCTTCTCTTCCTCCCTTAGTAGCTTGACATTGTTTAAATATCACCTAATATGTTTATACCCTGTTAGCAGTATTAGTAGTTCTTTCAGGCATCAACATAGCCAGTAAATCTAGCTTTTACATAGAGGTCCAAAACACACTTTATAAATCTTTTGGGACATTTCCAGTAGCTGCAAGGAAAAGCTGTCATTGTGTTACATCCAAACATGTTTTTTTTTAAACTTTGGAAGGGAAAAATAAAGGTTTTCTAAAAAGACACTTAGCTAGGCAGAATAAAGTTGCTAGCCTAGTTAAGAAGTAATCTTAAGTGGTTTCATGTAAATTATTTTCAATGTACAAGGAACCTCAAGAGTGCGTTATACAGCAGCTAGCAATGGTTACGATGGCTGCAAAAGTAAACTTTATCCTAGTCGGTGAATGGAAGGTGATGTTGAATGCTTGTCATTGCGTTCCTCCTACAGGGATTTTCAACTGTTTCAATAACCAAGGGAGAAAACAGGAAGAGGATAAGATTCAGGGCTTCAGCAGGTCTGTCTGCAAAAAGAAACAGAATTTGCTGAGGAAAGCTTCTCCTAGTGCTCATTAGCAGCAAGGCAAAGGGATACTCTGCCTTGATAAAACAGTCAGGATGAAAGCATGCCTACAGGGGTTTTTGAATACCCAGAAGCAGCTGATATGTGCCAAACTGGAAGTAGGGAAGCAGGCCACAGTGACAAAATTTCATCCTGAGGCTGCTCTGTCCCCATGAAGACGAGACTCTGGTGTCAGCTCAGTTAGGAAAGGTCTCGGGTTCTACACAGTCATTGAAACCAGATGTCTGGTTGGGGTCGGGAGGGTTCCCTTCTCAGAAAGAACTACATGAATTCTTCCCCCAAACGTCCTCCTTCTCCCCTGCTCAGAGAGAATCTTGTTTCTCCCTAGCTATGTGATCAAGAGGCCTTTCCAGAAAAAGCCAGGGTTTTGGAATTTAGACAGATCTGGATTCAAATCTAGACTCTACAAACGATTTACTGTTTTAGAGTTCAATTTCCTTGTGAACAAAGGGTAACTCCCAGAGCCTACTTGAAGGTTTATGGGGGATTAAAAAAGATGTGGAAGTAAAGCTCCTAGTTTCAAGCCTGGTGTATCAATGCTCAGTAAATGGTAGTTGCTGCTACTGTTACTACTATCTGCAGCTGCTGCAGGGTCAGTCCTCAAACAAAAAGTTCTTTTCTGAAAAAAGAACCACGACAAAGCCAGCTTACAAAGCTAAATCTCACTAAATCTCTAATATTTGGCATTTCATCTCTCCTGCTTGGGGAACAGGCCGGATTGGGCACAAACGAGCCTCCATTGTACTCCCATCCTATCCCAATTTCCATGGCCATTTCCCACCCTCTTAAGCATAAAAGACAGAGAAGCTGTGCTATTAGTGAGAAAACAGGCTATTATAACAGAAAACAACAAAGATAAAAAACTAAAAGTAATAAAACTATCTAAAAACCAATACTCAAACATGAAACGCTGAGTAAAAACAATGTCGTAAGCTGACTCCCCCCCCCACAGGCTCTACAAAGAGATTAAATAACAGAACACACTTGAAGAGTAAAAATGATAAAAATCTTCTATAAAATAAATGTTATAATATAGAAATAAATCAATAAAACTTAAAGTTAAAGAACAAGTAAAATGTATCATTAGCTGAAAGGATACACTAAAGATAGTGTCTAGGAAAATGAAATAGTTTAAAATAAAGAATTTGTGACAAAACCAAGTAATGTAAAAATATACAGAAACCACCTTAGGATCAAACCTATCTGGATGAAGAGCCTTTTTTACATGAAGGACTTAGGCACATCTTAGAAAAGAGCCCACTACAGGGGAAGGCAGGCAGTGAAGGAACAATTCTGAGCACAATGCCCACTGTGTCTCTTGGGTCTCATGTGACAGTGCGAATACAAGTTAGTACTATCTTAGGGAAATTCCTATTAAAGGTTGAGTTTAGGCTCTGGCAAGAGATCAACCTGGGTTTGTATCCTGGGTACACAACTTACATGTTGGGTGACTTGGGACAAGTTATATAATCCCTCTATGGCTCAATTTTCTCATCTATGAACCATGGATAGGAATAGTCCATCATAAGGTAGTTGTAAAACTCAAATGAGATAATCCACTTAAAGAGCTTAGTCTATACTCAACTAATGAATCATTGAACATTATATCAAAAACTAATGATGTACTACTATACCTTGGCTAATTGAATTTAAATAAAAAAATTTTTAAAGTATTAAAAAATAAATAAAAATAAAGGGCTTAGTGTAGCTTGCTACATTAGCATGAACTCAATAAATGGCAGGTGTTCCTCCTGCTAGGATTAGCTTAGGTAACAGAAACAGTGCAGGTTGGGGTGGAGCCCTTTAGAAGACAACACACAGTGCCCTGAGCAGCTAATCAGTCTGGCCAGTGATACCCTGGAGATAAGGACAGGCAAGAAATGCATGCCCAGGGAAGCAAGGGCAAAAATGAACTATTGGGACTTCATCAAGATAAAAACGCTTTTGTACAGCAAAGGAAACAGTCAACGAAACCAAAAGATAACTGACAGAATGGGAGGAGATATTTGCAAATGACACATCAGATAAAGGGCTAGTATCCAAAATCTATAAAGACCTTATCAAACTCAACACCCAAAGAACAAAATATCCAATCAAGAAATGGGCAGAAGACATAAACAGATATTTCTGCAAAGAAGACATCCAAATGGCCAACAGACACATGAGAAAGTGCTCAACATCACTCGGCACCAGGGAAATACAAATCAAAACCACAGTGAGATACCACCTCACACCAGTCAGAATGGCTAACATCAACAAGTCAGGAAATGACAGATGTTGGCAAGGACGTGGAGAAGGGGGAACCCTCCTACACTGTTGGTGGGAATGCAAGCTGGTGCAGCCATTCTGGAAAACAGGACGGAGGTTCCTCAAAAAGTTGAAAATAGAGTTACCCTATGATCCAGCAATTGAACCACTGGGTATTTACCCTAAAGATCCAGATGTAGTGATCCAAAGGGGCACGTGCACTCAAAGGTTTATAGCAGCAATGTCCACAATAGTCAAAGTATGGGAAGAACCTAGATGTCCATCAACAGATGAACAGATAAAGAAGTTGTGGTATATATATACAATGAAATACTGTGCAGCCATCAAAAACAAAACAAAACAAAAACCAAAATCTTGCCGTTTGGAATGACGCGGATGGAACTAGAGGGTATTACACTAAGCAAAATAAGTCAATCAGAGAAAGACAATTATGAAATGATCTCACTGATTTGAGGAATTTGAGGATCAAGGCAGAGGATCATGGGGGGAAGGGAGGAAAAAGTAAAACAAGTCAAAACCAGAGAGGGAGATAAACCATAAGAGACTCTTAATCTCAGGAAACAAACTGAGGCTTGCTGGAGGGGAGGAGGGTGGCAGGGAAAGGGTGGCTGGGTGAGGGACACTGGGGAAGGTATGTGCTGTGGTGAGTGCTGTGAATTGTGTAGGACTGATGATTTACGGACCTGTATCCCTGAAGCAAATAACACATTATAGATTAATGAAAAAAATAAAAAGAAATGCATGCCCAACACAGGCATCTTCCCCATCAGAGAAAAGGAAGAAAGTGACAAATGCCACATAGAATTTGAAGGAAGTAATCAATAAACGCACACGAGACACTCTCCCCATAAAGGTCATAAAACACTACAGGATTAATTTGAGGAGTTTTGAGTTCCTACAGATTAGTTAAGGAGAGAGCCACAAATAATATTGTCTTACAATGTCTATCATGGTTATATTTGTGCTCCCAGCCTATTGCAACCTGGGCAGACATATTATGACAGCCACAGCAGAGTCCAAGCATTCACACAGAGGAGGACCCAGGGGTGAGAAGCTGCAGGCCACCAGAAGGCTCCTGTATAATTGCCCTCCTTATTACGGAATTCTCTACAGGAAGTGCTTGAGAATTCAGTTCCATGTAGTTGTGCCCAAGATGGAAAACTTCTGACCAAAAAGCTCTTCAATTGTTACTGACCTCTTTAACACAACAGAGAAAGGGTTTCAATTATCTACCAAAAGAACACCAGTAAATTCCCTGTAAGGCCCCAAAGGTAAGCCAGTTCGCAACAGACAGTCATGCCAAATTCACCCTAAAAGAGATAAGCCTAATTACAGGTGTACATCAAAGGAACTTTATGTTACAAGGATCACTTTATGGTTAATTAGTTATAATCTCAGTAAGGCACATGGGCACCATTCCAAGGTATGATCTTTTAAAATATTATTAATTCAAATTATTTTTTTCCTTTGAGGTTTTTTCCCTGTAATTAATATTTTTTTACCTTTTTAAATGAAGAACATTCACACATACAAAATTACACATATATTTGGAGTGCAATGAATTTTCACGAGCCAAATAGACCCACAACCATCACAGATAAAGGTATGCACTTGAGGGAGCACTCCAACAGTTCCCTTCATGCCCTGTCCTGGTTGCTACTCTTCCAATGATCACTGCCTTCTTGAATTTCTAATAGAATGTATAAGTATCTGCTGCTTTTGTACTTTACATAAATGCAATAAGACAGTATGCATTTTCTTCTTGATGACTTCTTTTGCTCAGAATTATGTTTTGAGATTTCTCCACATTGCCATGAAAAACCGTAGCTCATTCATTCTCAATGCTGTCCAGTATTCCACTGTGTGGATATTTATCCACTCTAACATTGATGGACTTTTGGATTGCTCCCAGTTTGGGGCCATTATGAATAGAACTGCTATGAACATTCTTGCACATGTCATTTAGTGATTGTATGTATACATTTTTGTTGATTATTTTCCTAATAAAAGAATTTCTAGGTCATGGGATCCTTTAGGATTTTAATGTTTCCAAAATTGCTAATATTGAATAAACCTTCTACCTACAAAAAAAAACTGATGGAAGAAACTTACTGAAGTGTGGGCATGCATGATCTACCATTAAAGAGTTTGTAAAAACAATGAGGGTAAATTTACCCATTGATCCAAAGTACTTCAAGATTGTAAGTTAGCTGAAAGAAGTAAGCCTTACAGGGCTTATTTTGAAAATTCAAACTGATTTACTTACTCCAAATTCTTCAAGATCACTTTCTAATGCCCAAGTGTATTATGAGTAGCCACACATTAAAAACATTGACAGACACACTGATAGACACCAACTTGATTTTCCCATACTAAAATTATAAGAAGACTGAATTTAGTATCTGGTTTCTTAATTTTACCCAAGACTTGAGTGAAACATATCCATATCATTTCTTCTTTGTCTATTTTTTTAATAATGTTCAATGAGCCTGTTAATTATATGAAAGGGAAGGAAACACTGAAGAAAATCTGTTTAAGTCTTTTTACTGAAACTACTTTTTCCACATCACTTAAAATGTCCAATCTGATTAAAAAACAGAGAAGTTCTCAAAACTGTGAAGCTGCAAGGATTTGATGGGAATTAACTCAATAGCATTTTTAGTAAGATAAACATTGCATCTGGGAAATAAAAGCCTCCTGATGTTCAAAATGTGATTAGCAAGGCCCATATCCTGAAGGAGCACGTCTAGTCTCAGCAAGAAAGGATCATGCAGCTCAGGCAGCTTCACCAGTATCTATGGTTTTACCGTTTCCAGTAAACCACTCATACTGCTTCCTAGAATCACATACCCTCAGAGCATGAAGGTCCCTGAGAGACTACCTCTAATCCATGTCCCTCCTCTATTCTTATTTTATAGATGAGAAAGGAATTTGCTCAAGCTCAACCAGTGTGTTTTTGGCAAACCCGCGTTGGCAAATCAATGACTAGATCGCAGCTTTCTTTGCTTAACACTCTCTTATACCTACGTCCATTTATGAGTATAAATTACTCTTTTTTACTGAGGTGAATAACAATAGTATACACAACATTCCAGATATGATACAATGTGCATAATGCAACTTTCCTTCTCATGTGAGAAAATACCTCATACAAACTTAAAGTACTCATCACACATGCATGTGGGTAAGGCAACCTAGTAAACATTTATTCACTTATGCATTCATTCCCTCAGCAAATACACTGAACATCAATTATATGCAAGACATTATACTTAGAATTTGGAATAAAAAAGTGATCAACCAGTATATCTAACCTTGAAGAGTTTGCAGATTAGTTGGGGCTACCATCAAAAAAAAAAACAAGTAGCATACCAATGAGATGAATTTATAATAAAAATATATGTTAGCTTTTATGGGGGTTACAGTCCAAGGAAGTGGGACTAAATCTGTTTCACAAGGAAAGGAATAGAGGGTTTCAGTGAGGAACTAATGCTTAACCTAAACATGGAAGAATGAGCAAGAAAGAAGCTTGCCAAGGGACAAGGAAAATAGGGAAAAGGGAACGTAAAGCATATTCCTGACAGAGGTCACATCATATAAATCTCAGCACATGTGAGATCATAATGTATGAAATTGGCAGAATGGACATTGTTCAGAATGCCTGGAGGAGAAGGTGCACATGAGGAAATAACTAGAGAAGTAGGTGGGAAGGTCACAATGGGCTTGATACCATGGAGTTTGGATTCCATCCCACAGATAATGCAGAACCCCTGGAGCATTTTAAGAGGTTGGCAGGACCCAGTTTTCATTTTAAGAAGATTACTTCAGCTGTAGTATAGAGATACATATAATTCACAAATTAAAACAAACAAACAAACTGGAGGCAGAGACCAGTTGAGGAGGGTCAACTGAGATATGATAATGGCTTGATGCAATATAAATAAAGTGCTTATTAAAAGTCGGTAACACATACAATGAAGACACTTTTCTCTACTCTGAAAGTAATGGCAGCTTAACTCTAAAACACTATGTGGAATATTTTCATATCTCCTTTGGAAAAAACCTTGTGAAAACATTTCTTAATCTCCTCTTTGCTGTCCTTTACTGAAAACATACCTAGTAACATGAGACCACTACTCATTCCCTACCCCCACCTCCACTGGAGAATCTTCCAAAAGCCGACCGGGGAAATACTTAGGATGATAGCCTACTATCGATCTTGATCTCCTGTCCCAAGTTTCTTTATATAAATGCACGGGTGCTTTCTATAGTGAAAACAGCATAAGATTTGGAATGCAGTGACCAAGGTTCAAGTCCCTGATTCACTATTTGCTTATTTTATGACTTTGACAAGCATAGCTCTCTGAGACCTGAATATATAAAACTGCATAGTCCTACTTAAGTGATGAGATTCTTGTGGGATCAAATGAAACAAAGGTGTTGTGTGAAATTACTCTGAAAACTGTAACATGCTACTTACTTTTTAGTTGCTAGATATGTATCATAGATTACAGCCCTGAACATGAAACAACTGACAGTAATTCTTGCTCTCCACCGTAGACACAAATCACAAATCAATAAAAATCTGAAGAGCCACTAGATTCTTAGAGATTCCTTCATTATCACCATATGACTTGACTCAAAACCTAAAAGCAAATTCCTTCTAGATTCTCAGTGCTGCCTCACTCCACCAGAAACCCCAGCAGCAGAGACTGGAATGGTGGCATTCATTTGACTTGCCATTATAACTAGTAAAACATTACAAGGAAACTGTTTCCTTTTCTTAAAAGCAATGTTCTCCTCCTCATATGTCTATAGGCTTAGCGGGCCGAAGTGGGGAGCATATGAAGTCATGAGCCCATGCCATCGCATGCATTATGGTTACTGACATCAGAAGCTGCTCCAACACACCTGAAATCTAGGCCACTAACCCACGTTCGGGAATGAAGTAGCAGTACTTCTAGACACATTGCCTATATCTCCATCACAGTCAACCATGACCAGTCTGCATCTACACATGATGGAGATAAGGACTGGGGACAGTAACACCAAAACAGCAGCACTCAGGGAACAACTGTGGCTTAAGGGGAAGGGGCAGCTAGAGCAAGCCCGAGGACTTCGTGCTGGTCAAATTCTAAGCTACCCAATAAAGGATTCATCTATACAGAGTGGATTTTACAGAAGTTTTCCAAATTCTGCTTCAATGAACCCAGTATTCTCTAATGAGAAACACTCCCTTTTACTCCTCCCAGGACATGTGAAATGATAAGAAATTGCTTGGCATGTAGTACAGGGTCAATAAATATGTATTTGTTGTTGACTGACATCCAGGAATAGTCATAGTCTCTACAGAGTTCAACGGGAACAGACAGTAGTATTAATACAAACCATCCTTCAGAGTCTTTTAGAAACTGCTTCTAAAATGCTGAATAATGGGTGTTATCACCCCAACTTTCTCTACCAGAGGATTTGTACACAGGATTAATCTTACTCTCAACCTCTGCAGGTAAATTCTGAATGGCTTAAGCCAGTTAGCATTCTTCAAACATTTGAGTACAACATTATCTCTGGGAATGGCAATGGCAAGAGACAGTCTCTCTCCTCAACAAGGAAGCATGTCCCTAGGGAGCCTCTCACGATCATCTGTGACCTCAAAATAACTGGCCTTAGGAAATAAACTAGGTCGTTGGTGATCTCATTTGGTCACTAAATCAGACTACCTAAAGTTCACAGTTTCTCTGAATTTTTCAGGTTACCTGAGTACACAAATTCCCTTTGTTAACCAATTTTGAGTCAGGTTATATGTTATTTGCAGCCCAAACACCCCCATTTACATGCTGGCAATTGTGAAATGAAATTGAAACTTGTACTCAAGATTTATTTTCTGAGTGACACAACTGAAAAAAATGACGAAGGTTCTGCTTAAATACTTGTAAATCCATGGGGTATTCTCTGAAATTCATTATACCACCAGGAGGGACTAAAGTCCTTTCTCTACCCTCTGCTGACTTATTTCTTCAACTATTCCTTAGTAATAGATCTTAAATCCTTTCTAGCATGCAATTCTGGGAGCCTGAGACAGATTCCAATGCTTATAATGCAATGACCTGAATATACTTCTTTTACATCACTTCCTTAAAAGACTCCTCTATACATGTAAAAACACGGTGAAAGTATGAATTAGGGTCATTCTTAAGTTACAGATCTACGGAGGAGAATTACCAGACCCCCAAGGCTATTCCTAGAGGCACGTATGACTCTGGGCTATTGGCAATTAGTCTGAAGAAGAATTGGAGATTATTGCCAAATTCCCTGGATATCTGATTTAAGGTATACAATTCCAGAAGCAGAACCTCTTAAGAAGTACAATGAGAGTCTCCTACATAACAAGAATAAATTAGGCCCCTGCATTTTTGTAGCAAAAAAACCACTTTTCCCAAGACAACTTTGTTTACTAAAGCATATGGTTCTGTTTCCAGAATTTTACACAGAATATCTAAACTCTAGGAACCCAGTCTTGATTTGACTGCTATCTTGTTCTTTTTTTTTTTTTTTTTTTGCTATCTTGTTCTTAACAAAATCTTGGCTAAATGATACTGTTACAAGAATTGACAGACTGATAGAATTTCATAGACTCAAAATCAAGTCTAAATAAAAATGGAGTCAGTGATAAAGAAAGCAGCATAACCAATGAGAAAAAACAGAGGGGGGTAGTCAATTAATTTTGACATAATTCTTTACATGGTAAATGACTCATGATAGATCCTTGCATTATACACCAAAACAACTTCTAGATGAACCAGAAGAACAAATGTAAAAAATAAAACTTAAAAATGAATATATAGATGAATAATTAATCTCTCAGCAGAGGACAACTTTTTAAATATAAAAGAAATGGAATCATTTCCAAAGGAAAGGATAAATTTAATTACCTAAAAATTTAACACTGTAGTACGCCAAAAATGTTTTAAGGAAAATAAAAAGTTGGTAAAAAAAAATCTCGAAAAAGTTAATATCTTAATATATTTAATAGACAAATTGCTCTTAATAAAATAAAACATACCCAAGCTCTAGGAGGCACAAACGGAGGGAAATTCACACAATAAAAATAAATTATCTCAAAGTACAGCTATCAGAATGTCTAAAATAAAAAAAGTAGGGACAATATCAAATACTGGTGAGGATGCAGATATACTGGGTCATTCATACATTGATGGTGGGAATGTAATATGTTATAGTTACTCCAGAAACTGTATAACAGGGTCTCACAAAACTAAACATGAGCTAATCATCTGACTCAGCAATTGCACTCTTGGGCATTTACCCTAGAGAAATAAATATTCATGTCCACATAAATATGCGTACAAAATTATTCATAGCGGCATCATTTCTAGTAGTCAAAACCTGGAAACAATCAAAATATTCTTCAATAGGGCGCCTGGGTGGCTCAGTGGGTTAAAGCCTCTGCTTTCGGCTCAGGTCATGATCTCAGCGTCCTGGGATCAAGGCCCGCATCGGGCTCTCTGCTCAGCAGGGAGCCTGCTTCCTCCTCTCTCTCTGCCTGCCTCTCTGCCTAATTGTAATTTCTCTCTCTCTGTGTCAAATAAATAAATAAAATCTTTAAAAAATATATTCTTCAATAGATGACTGTTTAAATAAACTATAGTACATCCACCCCCATGGAATACTACTCAGCAATAAAAAGGAACAAACTATTGATTCATGCAAAAACCTGGATGGATATTAGAGGGCTTCTGCTAACTGAAAGATGCCAATCTTAAATGTTTACAAGCTATATGATTCCATTCACATAACATTCTAAAATTAACAAAACTATAGAAATGGAGAACAGATTAGTGGTTGCTAGTTGTTAGGAATGGGAGTAGATGGACAGGTGTGGCTATAAATGGTTAAATATTGATGTGTCCATCAATTCAGACCAAGTGGCTGGCTGGTGGGGCATCTGGATTTGGATTTAAGAGAGAGAAGGTCTGTGTAAGCCTTGAATTTGAGCCACAGGCTCAAACTCCATTTTATCAGAAAGGCTCTGAAGCAGTATCTTGATTTTATGTTTGTCTTTGTTCCCTCAGTGTATGGTGCCCTTGGATATTCCATGGGGAAGACGAAAGACTGGTAAGGCAGGATTTGGGCATTTTGGGTCCCATGTGAATCCTAACAAATATAGTCCCAAATTCTATGTTGCACCTCTACTATACCTTAAAAAAATCAGGTATGTTCAAAAATTTATGTATAGGATTGCTTATTTCAGGATTCAGGATTGTTATTGGCATTGTCCTAAAAAATAGGCTGATGCTATAATTTTTAATAATCACTTTTCTAATTATATTTATTTATTAAATCTTTTATTACCATGATCTAGACATAGGTGTTAGACTTTTAATCACAGCAATCTAGTTTTTTAGAGCTAAAGTTATTGGTGTTGTTAATTTTAACTAGTTATGGAAATGAAATTATTGCTTCTGTAGAAACTGTTTGTGGCTCTATAGTTGGCCGAAATCTTCCTAGTCCCTCTTTTATCTTCTGAAGTTAAAGAAAACTACCTCAAATATATATTAAAGATTATACCTAATGACTTAATTTCTAAATCTTCAAGAAAATTATACAAAGGAAAGTTCCTTCTAAATCCAATGTTCTATGATTTTATTAACCTTTTTCAGAGAAGAATGTAGGAAAAACAAGAAAAATAATAGCATGAGCAGGTATTCTACTCTACCTTCCATTGGTTACTGCCATGTATTTATATTTCATGTTTTTCCACCAACCTCCAAAGCCTTTCCAAAACTATTCCTGGGGAGAATGCAGGAAACAACAGTGGACAGAGAGTGGAATCTCTTGTAGTGGTTCTGAACATCAGAATGGAGGGAGCTCCTGCCACAGAGTACATTTATTTGTATCTTATAGGAAAGATTAATGTAGCTAGCCAACATCATTGAAGATTTAGGTATTACATGTATTTATATTTTCTAGTCGATTTAAGCATTTAGCTTTTCCACGAGCAATTTATATTTGCAGGAAGACTTATTTTGTTATACATTCTTATATTCTTAAAAGGCTAATACTAAACCTAATTCGGATTTTTAAAATGATCCTTTTCAACATTATGAACATTGACTCATTATGAATATTGATGCACTCAGACATTATGGCTGCTCATACTTACCACAAATGGCCTCTAAATGATGTGTGTTTAGAGGTGTCTGCCTCTTCCCTCAATGTTTGTAATCATATTTTAGGGACAGCTTTGTGCCCTTTCCACTTCTACTCTTACACTTGAGGTAGTCTTAGGACTTCATGTCTATAAAGGCATCTTTCAAGGCTGCCCATGCCTAGGGTGACAACATAAATTATTGCCCAAACCAAGATACTTTTAAGAGTGAAAAAGCATGGGCGCCTGGGTGGCTCAGTGGGTTAAAGCCGCTGCCTTCAGCTCAGGTCATGATCCCAGGGTCCTGGGATCGAGGCCCACATCGGGCTCTCTGCTCGGCAGGGAGCCTGCTTCCCCCTCTCTCTCTGCCTGCCTCTCTGCCTAGCTGTGATCTGATCTCTCTCTCTCTGTGTCAAATAAATAAATAAAATCTTTTTAAAAAAAGAGTGAAAAAGCATGCCATTAATAATTATTCAATAGTAACATGAATACGTGAAGACTATCTCAGGCACAATGGTATGTATGGTCACCCCATTCACGCCTCAAGTAGTCATCAAAGGGAAACTCAAAGTCATAGGGTTTGACAGATGCCCCCTAGGCAAAATTAGTTTCAGTGCTCATTTATCTTTCTGGATTCTCAATTTAATTCCCTTTCTCTCCTCTAAGGATTTTGCTTAATTTTTTAGTGACTTCAGTGAAGCAACATAAAATATATATACCTATATATATATTAAAGATGTTATCATTTGAGAGAAACATGTGCGGCTTGATCACAGGACTCTGAGATCATGACCTGAGCTGAAAGCAGACGTTTAGCCTACTGAGCCACTCAGGAGCCCCCATAAAATATATTTTTTAAAAAATATTTTATCTACTGGGTGCCTGGGTGGCTTAGTCAGTTAAGTGTTCGACTCTTGATCTCAGTTCAGTTCTTCATCTCAGGGTTGTGAATTCAAGCCCTGTGTTGGGCTCTGCACTAGGCAAGGAGCCTACTTAAAAAGAATTGAAAAAGGTATTTTATCTAGTATTTGTAGCTGTTTTGCCATAGGAGGACAGTTTGGCGTATTATGTCTCCCACTCAGCTATAAATAGAAATCCTGAATGCCATTCTTTAGCATGTATAAACCTACACACAATACAGAGAAATGCAATTAGAAAATAATAATATCTGGAAAAAAACACAAAATGTTAAGGGTCATGATTTATAGGAAGCAGGAATATGGGTGACTTGTGTTTTTTTCCTTCAAAAATTTCTCTAATCCCAAATGTTCACAGTGAATTGTGTTACTTTTACATAAAATAAAAAAGCTGAGATAATTGATATTTGAGGCAATTGATATAAGAAGCCAATCCTCTGTTAGTAAACTCTATTGTTATATAATCACAAAGCTCTAGACCTCAACTATAGTATTTCACTTTCCTTTAAAAACACTGTTATTCACAATCGCTTTGCCCACATGTTTTTTTTTATCAAAGACCATTATATAAGAAACAATCATTACGAAGAACATCTCAGAATGTCCTGTAAGACTATGATGGAAGCTACTATCCAATGTGGTGTTCAGTGCCTTTACATTTAAGCATTTATATGACAAATTTCTCAGAGAAAGTTTACCATCTATCACATTTTGGCATGGTTGCTTTTAAAGCCATCAATGATGGCTATGAAATATACTTCTTTTGTCTAATTCTCAGTATCCTCATCTGTGAAGTATGGATAATAGTCTACTTAGGAGGATGGTTGTGAAAAATTGCTCGGCACATTTTATACAAAGAACCGACTATGGCTCTAGCACAATGTCCTAGTTTTTTGTTTGTTTTCCCCTTGTTTTCATGGTAACTCAGTACTTTCTTATATGACCACATTCTTTTGGAAAGTAGGTAAATATAAACAACCCACAGAGATTGAGGACTTTTTTTAATAGAAGAGCTATGCATCATTTTACCATCACTAGAGGGTTCATTTATCTTTCAAAACTGCCATTGATTCATTTAACATCATTTACTAGTTAAGCAAATATTTGCTTAATACCTACTATGTGCAAGACACTTCTAGACACTGGAGATAGAGCAATGATTATAGTAGAAAAAGCACCTGTGCTCATGCTGGTCATTTTTATGTATGTTTGTGGAGGAGGTGTGATGGTAAGGAGATAGACAATACACAAAACAATTATCAAATTTAATATACAATCTGATTAAAATATGCAGGATAATGCAATTTATTTTTTGACATTTTAAAATTCAATTAATTAACATGTAGTATATTATTAGTTTCAGAGGTAGAGTTTACTGATTTAAAATGACTGGGTGGCTGTTTAAGCAGAGTATGACAGTTATGGAGATGACATTTCAGCTAATCATCACTAACATTTTTTACTAGGGTCAAAAATATTCCTAAGCATTTCACATTCATTAGTTTAATTTTATAACATTCCTACAAAGTAGGCATTATCATTATCCACATTTTACATATGAGGAAACTGAGGCACCAAGAAATTAAGTAACAACAAAGTTAGGAGGTAGAGACAATATTAAAGTGTAAGTATTTTGACTCAAAAGCCTATATGCTCTACCACTACGCTGTAGTGCAAAGAACGTGGGAAGGACATAACAAGGAATAATAAATTCAAAGGCCCTGAAGTGCTAGCTACGACAGAAACGTACCAGTAGAAATGGTAACATTGATGCACCAGAAGAAAAAGGATATAACAGGAGGAGTGACATCCTTAAGTAGGTGACAATTACTGCTCAGAGAAAAGGTAGCTGTGCATTGGTGCTCCTGTGCTTTGCAACCAAGAACAGTCATTAGGACCTAGGGCTTACTCACAGATGGAAGCCACAAGGAGCAAGCCATATATGATGGGGCTTTTTTTTAATCACCTAGGGTAAATCACAGTTGAGAAAAGAAAGTTTGCTAAGAAACATCTCCAAACTTCTCACCAAAAAAACTATTAAGATTTCCCACACAGACAAATAAAATGAACAAATGGCAAGATTTGAAGACCCAAAACAGTGTGTGGGAACTCAACCTAGTAACTGACATTCATCCTAGGTGCTTCTCTCTTTTAGAGTCGTGATCATGTGTCTGTGTCTCTTATCAGAGCACAGACTTTTGTCTTATCGACTGTTGTATCCCTAGCACAAACAGCTGTGCCTGGCCTGGTAACTGTTCAGTAAATATTTATCAGAGAAAAATTTTGCTTTAGAGACAAGGACTTCACCTGTGATCAACCCTTTTCAAGCTGAAAATAAATTCAGGAAATTTTCAGATTCTGTCACTGTTCTGCTCACATTCTTTTAGATCCCTTTTACCATTCTCACGCACACAGGCTCCTGGTGTGTTTTAACTTCTAAAAGCCAACACCTTTGTTAGTATAGGTGTTTTATTGGAAGGTTGCCCTTAGGTTGCTGGAATCTCTGACCATGCTCAAAGAAGAGCAGGAAGACTCTGGGAATTCCCATTCCTCACAGGCAGCCTTAAGCACATGACAGATGGATTTAGAGGTATAAACAACCTATGCTTTTTTTTAAGATTTTATTTATTTATTTGACACTGAGAGAGAGATTACAAGTAGGCAGAGAGGCAGGCAGAGAGACAAGGAGAGGAGGAAGCAGGCTCCCTGCTGAGCAGAGAGCCCGATGTGGGCCTTGATCCCAGGACGCTGAGATCATGACCTGAGCCAAAAGCAGAGGCTTTAACCCACTGAGCCACCCAGGTGCCCAACAACCTATGCTTTTATCTGTGAGTGGAACAGTTTCCAAGATGTGATCCATGATATCTCTAGGGCTTCTCTACAGGACTGACCCAGTGTCAACCTTTGAGGATCTTTGTTTGATACAAAAACCTTTCTTGACCTCCTTCCATTCCTGATTCTAATCCCCGACTCTTCTACTAGTTTATCCAGGGAGTATTTCCTGATAAATCACTTTCACATGAATCCTCATCTCAGACTCTGTTTTGAGGGACCAGGCCTAAAACAATCTCCCCAAATTTATATTTTCCACACATCAAATTTCAAAGGTGACATGCTTATGACAGATACTCTTCAAGGACAACTGCAGCAGGGATGACTTCATTGAACCTAGACTGACTATTTTGGCCATATCAGATATATCTGTAAAATTCCTTAAAGTTATACAGATCATTAATTTTTGGACCCAAACTAGAGAAAATAGAAGGACAAGAATATGACTATAGAGAAGTCTGCAAATACCAGGTTTTGCGTGTAGATGGTACTTATTACGTCAGTTTAAATTTGTGTCTTCATAGACCTGAAACCACAAAAATCCCAGAAGAGACCATAGGTAGTAATTTCTCTGACATCAGCCATAACAACACTTTTCTGGATATGTCTCCTGAGGCAAGGGAAATAAAAGCAAAAAAAAAAACTATTGGAACTACATCAAAATAAAAGCCTTCTGCACACCAAAGAAAACAATCAACAAAACTAAAAGACAACTTACAGAATGGGAGACCATATTTGCAAGTGACATATTGGATAAAAGGTTAGTATCCCAAATATATAAAGAACTTATACAACTCAACATCAAAAAACAACAATGCAATTTTAAAAAGTACAGAAGACCTGAACAGACATTTCTCCAAAGAAGACACAGAGATGACCAACAGACACATGAAAAGATGCTCAACATCATTCATTATCAGGGAAAAGTAAAAATCAAAACCATAATGAGATATCACCTCACACCTGTCACAATGGCTAAAATCAACAGCACAAGAAACACATATTGGTAAGGATGTGGAGAAAAAGGAACTCTTATGTACTATTGGTGGGAATGCAAACTAGAGCAGCCATTATGGAAAACAGTACGGAGGTTTCTCAAAAAAATTAAAATGGAACTACCATATGATTCAGTAATCACACTACTGGGTATTTACCCAAAGAATATAAGAACACTAATTCAAAAAGATATATGCACCTCTGTGTTTATAGAAGCATTAGTTACAATAGCCAAATTATGGAAGCAATCCAAGTGTCCATCCATCAATAGATGAATGGATAAAGAAGATATGGTTTCGGGCTCCTGGGTAGCTCAGTCAGTTGAGCATCTGCCTTTGGCTCGGGTCATGATCTCAGGGTCCTGGGATCTAGCCCCACATGGGTCTCCCTACTCAGTGGAGAGTCTACTTCTCCCTCTGCTCCTTGCCCTGCTTGTGTTCCCTCTCTCCCTCTCTGTCAAATAAATAAACTCTTTAAAAAAAGAAGACATGGTTTATGTACAATGGACTATTATTCATCCATAAAAAATGAAATCTTGCCATTTGCAACAACATGGATAGATCTAGAGAAAAGTCAGTCAGAGAAAGACAAATACCATATGATTTCACTTGTATGTGGAATTTAAGAAACAAAATTAGTGAATAAAGGGGAAAAAAAGAGGCAAACCAAAAAACAGAATCTTAACTATAGAAAACAGATGGTTACCAGAAGGGAAGTGGTAAGGGGATGGGTGACATAGGTGAAGGGGATCAGGAGTACACTTATCTTAATGAGCACTGAGTAATATATAGAATTCTTCAACCAATATATTATATACCTGAAACTAATATAATAATGTATATTAACTATACTGTAATTAAAATAAAATTTAAAAATTTATGTCTCCATAATGACACTCATTATATATAGTTATACCCCTTGGGTGACTGAAAGACACCATATACAAAAAAAGTTCCAATTTCTCTATGTCCCCACCAACACTACTGTTGTCCCTCTTTTTTTACTATTATGTTCAGTTAGACAACATATAGTACATCATTAGTTTTTGATGTAGCGTTCCACAATTCATTAGTTGTGTTTAACACCCAGTGCTCATCACAACATACCCTCCTTAATGCCCATCACCTGGTTACCCTATCCCTTAACCCCCTCCCTTCTGTAACCCTCAGTTTGTTTCCTGGAGTCCACAGTCTGTGTTGGTTTTTCTACCTTTTTCCCATTCAGTTTTCCCTCCCTTTCCCTATGGTCCTCTGCATTATTCCTTATGCTCCCCAAGTGAGTGAAACCATAAAATTGTCTTTCTCTGCTTGACTTATTTCACTTAGCATTGTCCCTTCCAGTTTCATCCACATTGATGCAAATGGTAGGTATTCATCTTCTCTGATGGCTGGCTTATATTCCATTGTATAAATGAACCACATCTTCTTTATCCATTCATCTATTGAAGGACATTTCGGTTCCTTCCACAGTTTTCCCTCTTTTTTTATTATAGACATCCTACTGTGTGTAAGGTGGTAACTCACTGTAGTTTTGATTTCAATTTCTCTATAGACTATATTTTCTTGAAATATTTCATGGACTGATTGGCAATTTGTATAATTTCTTTGGAGAAATGTACATTCAAATCTTTTGTATTTTAATTGAGTTGTCTTCTTTTTATGGCATTGTAAGTGTTCTTTATATACTCTAAATATCCATCCCTTAATAAATATCTGATTTTCAACTTTTTTCCCATTTTGTGTATTGCCTTTTCACTCCCTTATCATTTAGTGGATCATAGGGTAGTTCTATTTTTAACTTTGTGAGGAACCTCCATACTGTTTCCCAGAGTGGCTGCACCAGTTTGCATTTCCACCAACAGTGTAAAAGGGTCCCTCTTTTTCTGTCTCCTTGCCAACACCTGTTGTTTCTTGTGCTGTTAATTTTAGTCATTCTGACACATGTGAGGTGATATTTTAGTTTTGATTTGTATTTCCCTCATGATGAATGATGTTGACCATCTTTTCATGGGTCTGTTGGTCACATGTATGTCTTCTTTAAAAAAAATGTCGATTCTTGTCTTCTGCCCATTTTTTAGCTGGATTATTTGTTTTTCAGGTGTTGAGTTTTGTAAGTTCTTTATATATTTTGGATACTAACTCTTTATCTGATATGTCACTTGCAAATATCTTCTCCCATCCTTCAGTAAGTTTTAGTCTTGTCGATTACTTTTTTTACTGTGCAGAAGCTGTTTATTTTGATGTTGTTCTAATAGTTTATTTTTGCTTTTGTGTCCCCTGCCTTAGGCAACATATCTAGTAAGAAGTTCCTATGGCTGATGCATTTTCCCCAGTTTAATTATTGTTAGTTAAGGAGAAAATGCACCACGTTCCACACTTTGTCTTACCAAAAATAAAAATTTTTGGTCCTTAAACTCTTTTTTTTTAAGATTTTATTTATTTATTCATAAGTTTTAGTCTTGTCGATTGCTTTTATTTATTTATTCATCAGAAACAGAGAGAGAGAGAGAGAGAGAGAGAGAGAGAGAGAGAGAGAGAGAAACAGGCTCCCCAGGGAGCACAGGGCCTGATGTGGGACTCAATCCCAGGATCGTAGGATCATGGCCTGAACCCAAGGCAGATGCTTAACAGACTGAACCACAATTTACTCTATTGAAACTTTCCATGTGCCCTGAATTGATTGATGTAGTATCTAAAACAAATAGCATTACCATGACTTAACTCTATGTTATTATTATTTTTTTTAGCATCATGGAAGCTAATACTTCAATACCACTGGGGTTTCTCAGGATCCTCAGAGGAAAACTAGGAATGGTTGTAGATGCAGACATCTTCTTGGTCTGTTAGTTTTACACCAGATCTCTGAAGATCCAGAGGAGCTCTAAAGAAAAGAATCTTCTCTTGCCCTTCCCCAGTCAATTTGAGCACTACAGCTCAGACTAATTCTAATTCTAGTGGGTCACAGAACATGGTTCTAAAATTCTCTCTATCAGTGCAATTTAGTCCATTAAGTGTCCTACTCTTGATTTCAGCTCAGGTCATGATCTCAGGGTGTGAGACTGAGTTCCATGTTGGGCTCCATGCTTAGCAGGGAGTCTGATTAAAATTCTCTCTCTTCCTCTCCCTCTCCCTCTGCCCCTACCCCTGCTGGTACTTGCTCTCTCTCTCTCTCTCTCTCTCTCTCTCTCTCTCAAATAAATAAATAAATAATAAAATATTTAAAATTATCTTTTCCATCCATAATTGCAGTAATCCATTGAATAGAAACAAAAGTCCAGGAAGTTACATGAAAGAGTTTCTGCAGTAAGCTCTGATTATACATATATTATAAATTATACTTTTTACATTTATATATATTTTATATTTTTTTATATTTATACTATAAATATAAGGTCTGATAGCACTGGGGTTCTGGGTAGCTCAGTTCAGCCTTTGACTCTTGATTTTGGCTCAGGTTGTGATCTCAGGGTTGTGGGGTCAAGCCCCTCATTGGACTCCTCGCTCAGTGAGGAGTCTACTGGAGATTCTCTCTCTCCCTCTCCTGCCCCTCCGTCCTCAAATAAATAAAACTTTTAAAAAAGTGATAGTACTTAATTTAGGTTATGGCTCAGTGTATATTATTTTCTCTTCACACAACTTCAGATATACAAACAATAGCATTTGAAACTCACACCTGAGAATCAGAAATGATACAACAATTTCTGATTAATGATATAATTTTGGCTTTGGGGCTAAGCCAGCTTAGGGTATTATTATCTGTCAGGGAAACTCAAGATACAAAATTGGCCCTGGTATTCTATAAACAAAATACACATCTTGTTTCTCTGTGTCTTCCCTCTCTTACCTTTATTTTACACTTGTATTTATAAGTTAAAGTAAAAATGTATTGGCCTAAATTATCCTTGATAACAAGCTTAATTGGAATTATTGATACAAGTAAGGGCAAAAAACTAACTCTGTTACAAATAAATTACTTAAAGTTATAATTATAGCTTTATCTTAAAAACAATCACACCATACCCTGATATGCAAATAAATACATATATTGAGTGCTTTAACTTCCTCTCCATTGTGATATAATTTGTTTTACATTACTGAAATTATTAGCCTAGTATTTTGTTTATGGCATAATAATAGTATAAAAGCTTTTCCTATAGTTCTCTTTAACCATGGAGAACGTTTTAGTTTAACCTTTCAGGAAGAAAATGTACCAATGACCTAAAGAGATGTGTGGAGAAATGGGGCTAATCTAATAATTAGACCTGTCTCCTTTTGTTACCATCCCTCAAAATTATTCCCACCGTAAGAAGGGGCAAAATGCATTTCACTTCCTCCAGGGCTGAATAGCTTCAATTTGTTCATTATCTTCTTTTTACATATGGGTTTACTGATCCATTGATATATTGTAATGGAATCCTAACATTTCAATGTCCTTTTCAATGTACCAATTAAAAGGTTTTGTTATAAAATCTTCATTCTTCAGAATTCTATTATCAACAGGAATTAGATTTTCCTTTGGGACAAACTGGATCTTTTCTGTCAATACATTATGCATTTTCTCTTTTGCAACCATAATACAAAAGAAAGGGTGACCTTTTTAGAATGTCCTCCTACCATCTCTTGTTCACACAGTTAATATCAGTCATTAACATGTTATTTTGATGGTTAATTAGTAATAATATGTTGTGAGATTATAACACATGAGGAAGTAAAATGTATGACAACAGTAATATAAAAGTTAAAAGTAGGGAAATGAAGGTCTACTATTATAAGTTTTTATACTACACAAGAAGTGGTATGTTATCTGAAGGAAGAATTTGATTAAAACCGTACACTGCAAATCCTTGAGAAAATACTTTAAAAATAGACATAGAGCTAACAAGCCAATAAGGGAAATACCAATACTCAATCTAAAACAAAACAGAAAAAAGTAGAAAGGGGAGCAAAAAGTTGATGGGACACATAGAAAGCACATAGAAAGCAAATAATCACTTCGTTAAATTTAAATGTCATAACACTTTAAATAAAATGCATTAGTGACTCTGAGTGGCTCAGTCAGTTAACCCTCTGCCTTTGGCTCAGGTCATAATCTCAGGGTCCTGGGATTGACCCCACACTGGGCTTTCTGCTCACCAGGGAACCTGCTTCTCTCTGCCCCCCCACCCCTCTCTCTCTCTCTCTCTTCCTCTGCTCTTCCACACTTCTCATTCTCTTTCACAAATGAAATATTTTTTAAAAATTAATGAAATAAAGTATATTCTAATATTTGATATAAAATCAAAATCTGACTATATGCTGTTGATAAAACAACCCTAGATCAAATAAAAAAAGATATAGATTAGAAGAAGAATGAAGGGAAAAATGTAGCATGCTAACACTAGTCAAAGGAAAGTTAGGGGAAACTATACTAATATCAGCTAAAGTATATTTCAGAGCCAGGAATACTACCAAGGGTAAAAAGAGTTATTTCATAATATAAAGGTGTCAATTTTATTTTTTCCAGTTTTTCTTAAACAGTTTTGTTGAGTTATAACTGTACATATTTGAAGTGTATGATCTGGTAACTTTTGAAAAGTGAATACATCACAAAAAACTCACCACACTCAAGAAAATGGAATTATGTATCTCCCCAAAAGTCTTCCTGTGACTCTTTAGTAGTCCATTCCTTACATAACTCCCCACATCCCATGCAATCACTGATATGCTATCTGAAGGGCACGATTTTAAAAACAGGATATAATAACCCTAAATGTGTATACGTTGATTAATATACCTTTAAAATAAATGAAACGAAAACTTTGAAAACTAAAGGGAGAAATAGACCACAATTATAGTTGGAGAGTGTAAGATCCCTGTATTAACAACTGAGAGAATAAGGTGATAGCAAATCAGTGACTGTAAAAAAAAATTATAAAAAAAAGTTATCAACCTAATGAACTTTTTTTGGCAATTATATGATACTCCATTTTTTTTTTAAAGATTTTATTTATTCATTTGACACAGAGAGAGAGAGATTACAAGTAGGCAGAGAGGCAGGCAGAGAGAGAGGAGAGAGGAGGAAGCAGGCTCCCTGCTGAGCAGAGAGCCAGATGTGGGCCTTGATCCCAGGACCCTGGGATCATGACCTGAGCTGAAGGCAGCGGCTTTTTTTTTTTTTTTTTTTTTTAAAGATTTTATTTATTTCTTTCACAGAGGGAGAGAGATCACAAGGAGGCAGAGAGGCAGGCAGAGAGAGAGAGAGGGGGTAGCAGGCTCCCCGCTGAGCAGGGAGCCCGATGCAGGCCTCGATCCCAGGACCCTGAGATCATGACCTGAGCCGAAAGCAGAGGCTTTAACCCACTGAGCCACCCAGGCGCCCTGTGATACCCCATTTTTTAAAAGGGGAAGAAATCATATTAAGTATGTTCTCTTACCAAAACAAAATTAGAGTACCATAACAGAAAGAAATTAAATAAATATGTATAAATTAAACAATACACCACTAAATAAGCCATGGTGCAAATACGAAATCACAAAGTAAATCAGAAATTATTTTGAACTAAAGGAAAGAGAAAACAAAATGAGCCAAAATTTGTAGTAAGCAGCCAGAATAATGCTTATATGAAAATGTAGAGCAGTATAGCCTTCATTAGAAAAGAAGAAAGTTTTAGGGGCACCTGGGTGGCTCAGTCGTTAAGCATCTGCCTTAGGCTCAGGTCATGATCCCAGTGTCCTGAGATCGAGTCCTGCATCAGGCTCCCAGCTTGGCGGGAAGCCTGCTTCTCCCTCTCCCACTCCTCCTGCTTGTGTTCCTTCTCTCACTGTGTCTCTCTCTGTCAAATAAATAATAAAATCTTTTTAAAAAAAGAAGAAGAAGAAAGTTTTAAAGTCAGTGATTTAATCTTCCATAGTGAGAAATTTAGAAAAAGATAGAATTAAACAGAAAGAAAAATAGGAGTATGGAAACTTTGGATGGCAGGTTCATCTCACTGGCTTAACTGACATTTAGAGAACAGCCAACACATCAACAGCGGAATTCACATTCTTCTCAAGTGTACAAGGGACATTCATCAACCTAGACCACATTCTGGGCCATAAAACAAGGTTCAATAGATTTAAATGAATTCAAGTCACACACAGTATGTTCTCTGACCATAGTGGAATTAAATTACAAATCAATAACATAAAGTTACCTGGAAAATCTTCCAAATATTTGGAAGATGAATAAAAAGATTCTAAATAATCTCTGGGACAAAGAAGTCACAGAAAAATTTAAAAATACTTTGAAGTGAATGAAAATGAAAACAATGTCCACCAAAATTTGTGGCATTTTGCTAAAGCAATATGTTGGGAAAATTCATAGTTCTAAATGCATATAGTAGAAACAAAGAAAGGTTTTAAACCAGGGACCTCAAATTCCACATTAAGAAACTAAAAATATACCTTAAACTAATACAATGATATATGTCAATTAAATCTCAATAAAATGGGGGGTTAGGCAAAACTGGAGGAAAAAAAAGAATAAATTAAACTGGGGCACCAGGAAGCTGCCTTAGTCTACCACGAGACAATGGGGGCTTGAACTAGGCTGAGGGGCAGTGACAAGTGGCCAGATTAAGAAAGCATCTTGGGCGCTGGGGTGGCTCAGTGGGTTAAAGCCTCTACCTTCAGCTCAAGTCATGATCTCAGGGTCCTGGTATCAAGCTCCACATCGGGCTCTCTGCTCAGCAGGGAGCCTGCTTCCCCCCTCTCCCTCTGCCTGCCTCTAGGTCTACTTGTGATCCCTCTCTCTCTGTCATATAAGTAAAAAAAAATTTTAAAAAAAGAACCTTAAAGAAAGCATCTCTTGTGGTGCCTGGGTGGCTCAGTGGGTTAAAGCCTCTTCCTTCAGCTCAGGTCATGATCTCAGGGTCCTGGGATCGAGTCCTATATCTGGCTCTCTGCTTGGCAAGGAGCCTGCTTCCTCCTCTCTCTCTGCCTGCCTCTCTGCCTGCTTGTGATCTCAATCTCTGTGTCAAATAAATAAATAAAATCTAAAAAAAAGAATAAATTAAACACAAAGTAAGCAGAAGAAAGGAAATTATAATTGTAATTGTGGACATAAATATAAGACAGAAAATACTACAGGAAAACAAAACAAAACAATGAAACAAAAGGCTAGTGTTTTGAGAAAAGTAATCATAGTCAACAAACCTCCAGTCAGACTGATCAGAAAAAAAAGAGGAAAGATACAAATTATCATACTCAAGAGTGAGAAAGGTAACATAAGTACAGATTCCACAAATATTAAAAACATAAGGAATATTAAAAACTTTATGACAAGAAATTTGACAACTTTAAGTGAAATTACAAATTCCTTGAAAGATTCAAATTAGAAAAATCACCTAAGAAGAAATAGATAATCACAATATCTCTATATCTACTAAATAAAGTGAATTAGTATTAAAAATATTTTAATAATGAAAACTCCAGGCCCAGAGATGGGATCACACAGTGGAATGTACAAGGAGAATGTTTCCCTAAAGCCATTGGCTTAGAAATTGAGAGAGGCTGAATATTGTGACTTCTTCCAACCCGTGGGGCTTAAAGCCTGGAGTTTTAAAGGTCAGCAGACACGGCTGAGGAAGAGCCCAGAGGGCACTGCGCTGCTCCTAAAGAGAAGGCAGACGACCAACCCAGGGGCAGACAGCAAGGTCATAGCCATCTGAAGAGTGTGTGGGGCATAGAGTGAGGAGACTATTCGTTCTTTTGGGAGCACATCCCTGAGAGGCGAAGTTCATGGAGACACCTCTCAGGGAACAAAGGAGCTGGCCAGTGCCATTTCCCTTACCTCCCCATGAGCATGAACACAGAGGCACCTGCAGAAAGCAGCACAGCACCGACACTGACTGCCTAACATGCGTACACCAAGCCCTACCCTTGCACTCTGGTGTGACTGCCCTTCTCAGTCACACTTGCCTCAGTCCCAGTGCAGTTGCCACCCCCCCCCAGAAGACCAGCAGAAACCCCTGCACACACCGCATCTTCCGACCAGACTTCTGCAGGGCCTCAGTTGTGTCAAGTGTCATTTCACAAGCAGGCCAGAGCATACCTAGTTAAAACTTGCCACATTCAAGCCACCAACCAAACACTGCCCACAGCAGGCAAGGAGAGTCTCTGAGGACTAACGGCCTGAAGGAAAAACTGTATACCAAAATAGTAGCCAAGCTGGAAGAAACGGATAAACTCCCAGAAATGTATAAATTACCAAAACTGAAACAGGAAGAAATAGAAAACTTGAACAGACCAATCACCAGCAATGAAGTTGAATCGGTAATCCAAAATTCCCAACAAACAAAAGTCCAGGGCTAGATGGCTTCCCAAGTGAATTCTATCAAACATTTAAAGAAGAGTTAATACCTATTCTCCTCAAACTATTCCAAAGACTAGAAGAGGAAGTAAAACTTCCAGATCCATTCTGTGAGACCAACATTACCCAATGCCAAAACCAAATAAAGACATCACTAAAAAAGAGAACTATAGACCAATATCCCTAATGAACATAGTTGCAAAAATTCTCAATAAAATATTACCAAACAAAAATCCAACAATATATTTTAAAAAATCTTTCAGCAGGGTCAAGTGGGATTTATTCCTGGGTTACAAGATAGCTCAATATTCACAAATCAATGATAAGTGAATTCAGTAAAGTTGCAAGATACAAAACGTACAAAAATCTGTTGCATTTCTATACATCAATAATGAAGCAGCAGAAAAAGAAATTAAGGAATCAATCTCATATACAATTGCACCAAAAACAATAAGTTATCTAGGAACAAATCTAACCAAAGGGGTGAAAGACCCATACTCTGAAAACCCTAAAACACTGATAAAAGAAATTAAAGATGATACAAAGAAATGGAAAAACATTCCATGTTCATAGATTAGAATAATAAATATTGTTAAAATGACTATACTACCCAAATCAATCTATACATTTAATGCAATCCCTATCAAAATACCAGAAGCATTTTTCACAGAGCTAGAACACACAATCCTAAAATTTGTATGGAACCACAAAAGACCCTGAATAGCCAAAGCAACCTTGAAAAAGAAAAACAAAGCTGGAGGCATCACAATTCTGGACTTCAGGTTATATTACAAAGCTATAGTGATCAAGACAGTATGGTACCAGCACAAAAACAGACACGTAGATCAAACGAACAGAATAGAGAGTCCAGAAGTAAACCCACACTCACATGGTAAATTAATCTTCAAAAATGATGTAAAAATATACAATGGGAAAAAGACAGTCTCTTCAACAAATGGTGCTGGGAAAACTGGACAGCTTCATGCAAAAGAATGAAACTGGATCACTTTCCCACACCATATACAAAAATAAATTCAAAATGGTTGAAAGACATAAATGTGAGACCTGAAACCATAAAAATCCTAGAAGAGAGCATAGAACACAGGCAGTAACTTCTTTAACATTGGCAGTAGCAACTTCTTTCTAAGATATGTCTTCCGAGGCAAGGAAAACAAAGGCAAAAACAAATTATTGGGAGTACTTCAAAATAAAAAGCTTCTGTACAGCAAAGGAAACAATCAACAAAACTAACTAAAAGGCAACCTACAGAATGGGTGGAGTTATTTGCAAATGACATATCAGATAAAGAGTTAGTATTCAAAAATCTATAAAGAACTTATACAACACCCAAAAAATGAATAATCCAAATTAAAAATGGGCAGAAGACATGAATAGACATTTCTCCAAAGAAGACATACAGATGTCCATCAGACACACAAAAAGATGCCCAACATTACTGATCATCAGGGAAATGCAAATCAAAACTACAATGAGATATCACCTTGAACTTGTCAGAATGTCTAAAATTAACAAACCAAGAAACAGCATGTGTTGGTGAGGATGTGGAGAAAGGGGAACATTGTTGCACTGTTGGTGGGAATGCATACTGGTGCAGCCACTCTGGAAAACAGTATGGAGTTTCCTCAAAAAGTTGAAAATAGAGCTACCTTACCATCTAGCAATTACACTATAAGGTATTTACCCAAAGAATACAAAAATACAGATTCAAAGAGATACATGTACCACGATGTTTGTATTCATACCAGCATTATCTGTAAAGCCAAATTATGGAAACAGCCCGGGCACCTGGATCGCTCAGTGGGTTAAAGGCTGTACCTTTGGCTCAGGTCATGATCTCAGGGTCCTGGGATCGAGCCCCGCATCAGGCTCTCTGCTTGGCAGGGAGCCTGCTTCCTCCTCTCTCTCTGCCTGCCTCTCTGCCTACTTGTGATCTCTCTCTTTCTTTGCTAAATAAATAAATAATCTTCAAATTATGGAAATAGCCCAAGTATCCATCACAGACTAATATATACTCTCTCTCTCCATATATATATATATACACACACATATGTATATATATATGACATATCTATATCACAGAATATTACTCAACCATAATAAAGAATGAAATCTTGCCATTTGCAATGACATGGATAGAGCTACAGTGTATTATGCTAAATGAAATAAGTCAGAGGAAGAAAAATACCATATGATTTCACTCATGTGTAATTTAAGAAGCAAAACAAATGAGCAAAGGGGGAAAAAGAGAAATTGAGGCAAACCAAGAGACAGACTGTTAACTATAGAGAACAAGTAGATGGTTACCAGAGGGAGGATGTGTAGGCGGATGAGTGAAATAGGTAATGGGGATGAAGGAGTGGACTTGTGATGAGCATCGTGTGTTGTATGGAAGTGTTGAATCACTAAATTGTATACCTCAAACTAATAATACACTGTATATTAACTAACTGGAATTAAAAACTTGATAAAAAATTTAAAATGTAAATAATAAATTTTTAAGGGTACAAATACTTGGAAAATAATATGATAGTTTCTTAAAATTTAAACATACATCGACCATATGATCTGTCAATCCACTGCCTGGATATTCAAGTCAATCCTGAGAAAGCACAAAACTGGAGGCTTCCCAGTTCCTGATTTCAATTATAGTACAAAATGATAGTAATCCAAACAGTATGAACAATATTTCTTTATATATAAATATGAAAATTTGTTTATCCATTCACCACTTGATTGGTATTTAAATTATTTCCAGATTTTGGATATTATGAATTATTCTTCTATGACCATACTTGTACAAGTTGTTACGTGAAATGTTTTCTCTTGGATAAATACCTAAGAGTAGATTTCCTGTCATATAATGAGCGTATATTGAAGTTTTTAATAAACTGCCAAACTGCTCCTCAAAGTGTCTGTACCATCCTATGTTCCTACCAGAAGCCTGGGAGGGATACTGTTTCTGCATATTATTACCAGAATTTGGTGTTTTTAATTTTTATTTGTTCATACTATTTGGCATGTAGTGGTATTGCACAATGTCATTAAATTATAATTCCCTTTGGACTAATCATCCGGAGTGCCTTTACAAGTATTTATTTGCCATTTGTATATCTTCTTTTTCCAAGTGTCCAGTTAAGTGTTTTGTCCAGCATTTTATTGGGCTGTTTGACTTACTGAGTTGTAAACTTTATGTATTCTGGATACAAATTCTTTATCAGATATATGTTTTGCAAATATTTTACCACGGACTTTGGTTTGTCTTTCAATTTTTAAAACACTGTGTTTTAAAGAGCAAAAGTTTACTTTTGTTAAAGTCCAATTTATCAACTTTTTTCTTTTGTTTATACTTTTTGAGTCTTAGTTAAGAATTATTGTATCACTCAAAATCACATTTTACTTTTATGTTTCTTCTAGAAAATTTATGGTTTTAGCTCTTACATCTATTATCTTTTTTATATAATTTTTTTGTTATGGTATGAGGGGATGACTGTGATTATATTGATTTTCTATTTGTCTTTGTCTTTCAGGAGTTCGACTATGCTGTCTCTAGTTATGGTTCTCTGTGAATACCCTATATGAGGTTCTTTGAATTTCCTGGATCTTTCAGTTGATGGGTTTTTAAAAAACAAAGTTAGGAACTTTTGGCTATTATTTCTTCAAATATTTTTATGTCCTTGTTTCCTTTTCCTTTTGGGACTCCCATACACATAGATGGCATGCTTTGCATTGTCTCATAGAACTCTTCTCCTCTGTTTATTTTTTCTTCAGCTTTTAAAGATGGGGTAATTTTCTTGATCTATTTTTAAGCTTGCCATCTTTATTCTGCCATCTCAAATCTGCTGTTGAACCCAAGTAGTGAATCTTCCATTTAAGTTATTGTATTTTTATGTTTTTTAAGTAGTCTCCATGCTAGCAGGGAGCCAATGCAGGGCTTGAACTCATGACCCTGAGATCAAGAACTCAGATGAGATCAAGAGTTGGACATTTAACCAACTAAGCCATCCAGGCACCCCAAAGTTATTGTTCTTTTAAAATCTAGAATTTCCATTTTATTCTACTGTTTTCATTCTTCCATTGTGACTCCCAATTTTTTCCTCATTGTGGCACATTATTCTTTTGATATTTAAATATATTTGCCATCAATTCTTTGAGCATATTTATAATAGCTGTTTGAGTCTATTGCTAAATTCAACATCTAGGGCGCCTGGGTGGCTCAGTAGGTTAAAGCCTCTGCTTTCGGCTCAGGTCAGGATCGAGGCCCGCATGGGGCAACCTGCTCGGCGGGGAGCCTGCTTCCTCCTCTCTCTCTGCCTGCCTCTCTGCGTACTTGTAATCTCTCTCTGTGTGTCAAATAAATAAATAAAATATTTTAAAATAAATAAATAAATTCAACATCTAGGTGTAGCTTGTTTATATTGATCATTTTTCTCCTCAGTATAGGTCACATTTCTTTTTTTGTTTGCATGTTGAATAATTTTTGGTTGAAAACAGATTATTTTATATCCTATATATAGGATTCTGGCTTCTGTTGTATTTTTTCTAAATTAAAACAAATTATTGGTTTGTGTTTTTGTTTTTGTTTTAACAACTTGCCTGGACTACTGTGGAGTCTGTTTCTTGCACCTGTGCAGCCCCTGATGTCTCAGCTAAGTTTTGTTTTTCTTTTTTTTTAATTCTTATTTATATATTTTAGTCTGGCTTCATAGGGATTGCACCTGTGCCTGTTTAGGGTAGTCATCAGCCTTTGATTTGGAAAGTTTATTTTCACATACAATGAGCCCATTAGGCCTCCACCCTTTTGCAGACTGAGCTGTGTCATTTCAGAAATGCATTCAAAGGTGCATTCAATTTTCATGTTTCCTTTGGCTTACATTTAAAAACTATTTTTTCCTGTGTCTCCCCAGTGCATACGTGGTTTAACAGTCAGCCAGGGTTGTATGAAAGCTGATTTCAGCCCTTTTATGGCTCTATAATTTCCAAGATCACCCCCTTAATTTTTTTCTTGTCTGCTATTTACCCTGAATCATTTTAACATGGCCGAGCTACCAAGGCCATGGGCATTTCCTCTGTGCTCTGACATGAGTCTGTCACTTTAAGCCAGCAAAGCCTTCAATTTTCTGCATCTCTCCCCTGCCCCCTCAAAGCAATTTGAGTTCATCACCACTGGCTGCAAAGGTGCTGTTTGGGCTATCAGTCTCAAATCACTAAACTATAGCTTTGACAGCAGAGTGGAGGGTGGATAGATAGGAGTGACCCAAGACAAGAAGTCCATAGATTCACAATTGCTTTGATGTCATTTTCACCCAATGTCGTTAGAGTCAAGAATAAATGTTTCTCAATGTGTGTTTGTCTTTCTTCAATTTCCTGGGTCTCAAAATAGTCTGGAAAGTTTTTTATTTTAAGTTTTATGCTTGTTTTCTGCAGAAAGGAATCATTCTACCTCCTCATTTTGTTACTACAGTAAGTCCCACTTCCTGTGGTTGATTTTGTATTACAAACCCAATTTATTTAAAAAAATATTAGTTATGTATTTTTTTCTTGAATGAACTCCAGTAATATTATATCTTTCTTTTAGAAACTTTGTTCATTTCACCTAGGTTGTTAAAACTATTGGCATGAAGTTGTTTACAAACATCCTCATCTTTTTTCAAGTGACCGTACTTACTGATATTTTAAAAGCTTCATTGAGGTATTATTGGCAAAAAATAAGGAGTGGGCATTTAAATGCCCAATTATCCCCTGGGGCAAATAATAACAAAAAAAATAAATGCCCAGTTTGGTAAGTTTTAACATAGTTATTCACCTGTGAAACTGTCACTACAGTATATCCATCCCCCTCAAGGGTTTTCTTGTGCCACTTGGTTTACTGCTCCCTACTGCTGTGCCCAGCCCCCACCATCTCCAATGTCTGATCTGTTTTCCATGAATATAGATTAGTTTGAATTTCTAGAACTATACATAAATTAAATCGTATTTATGTACACTTTTATGTTTGACTTCTTTCAGAGAGAATAACTTTAGATTCCCATATGTTATTTCCCATATGAAATAGTTAATTCCACTTAAATTCTGAGCAGCATTTTATTGTCTGGATATATCACAGCACGATTATCAGTCACTTGTTGATGGACATCTGGGTTGTTTTTATTTTTTGACCATTAGAAATAAAGCTGCCATGAACATTTGTATGTAAGTTCTTAAATGGACATTACTGTTGGTAAATGTTGAGGAGTAGATTGACTAGATCATATAGTAGATGTATGTTTAAATTTTAAGAAATAATCATACTGTTTTCTAAGTGTTTGTAACTTCTAAAATTTTAACACTTTTTTTAAGTGTTTATTTTAATTCCAGTTAGTTAACATACAGTGTACTATCAGTTTCAGAGGTACAATTTAGTGATTCAACACTTCTATACATCATCCAGTGTTCATCAGGATAAGTGAACTCCTTCATCCCCATCACCTATTTTACCCATCCCCCCACCCAACTCCCCTTTGATAATCATCACTTTGTTCTCTAGAAGAATCTGTTCTTGGTCTGCCTCTCTCACCTTTTTTTGTCCCCTTTGCTCATTTGTCTTGTTTCTTAAGTTTCACATATGAGTGAAATCATATGGTGTTTGGTTTTTTTTTAATTTTTTAAGATTTTATTTATTTATTTGACAGAGAGAGAGGGATCACAAGTAGGCAGAGAGGCAGGCAGAGAGAGAGGGAGAAGCAGACTCCCAGCTGAGCACGGAGCCTAATGCGGGGCTTGATCCCAGGACCCTGAGATCATGACGTGAGCCAAATGCAGAGGCTTAACCCACTGAGCCATCCAGGCGCCCTGGTGTTTGTTTTTGACTGACTTATTTCACTTAGCATAAAACTCTCTAGCTCCATCCATGTTGTTGCAAATGGCAAGATTTCATTCTATTTTTATGGCTGAGCCACTGTATGTCTATACCACTTCTTCATTATACTTTCACAAATAGGTGGACACTTGGACTATTTCCATAATTTGGCTATTATAGGTAATACTGCTATAAACATCAGGATGCATGTATCACTTTGAATTAGTTTTTTTCTTTTATTCTTTGGGTAAATATCTAGTAGTGCAATTGCTGAATCATAGGGTAGCTCTATTTTTAACTCTTTGAGGAAACTCCATACTGTTTTCCAGAGTGACTGTACCAGTTTGCATTCCTATCAACAATTCAAGAAGGTTCTCCTTTCTCCACATTCTTACTAACACATGTTGTTTCTTATGTTCTTGATTTTAGCCATTTTAACAGGTGTGAGATGATATCTCATTTTAGTTTGGATTGGCATTTTCCCTATGATAACCAATGTGATTTTTAAAATGAGCAGAGGACCTGAACAGACATTTCTCCAAAGGAGATATACAAATAGCCAACAAATACTGGAAAAGGTGCTCAACATCACTAATTATCAGAGAAAGGCAAATAAAAAACAAAATGAGATATCATATCATACCTGTTAGAATGGCTGTTATCAAAAAGACAAGAGTTAACAAATGCTAGTGAGGATGTGGAAAAAAGGGAAACTTGGTGTGCTCTGATAGAAATACAAACTGGTACAGCAACTATGGAAAAAAAGTATGGAGGTTTATCAAAA
Source organism: Ailurus styani (assembly GCA_002007465.1). Lineage (NCBI taxonomy): Eukaryota > Metazoa > Chordata > Mammalia > Carnivora > Ailuridae > Ailurus > Ailurus styani. The sequence continues at coordinate 967,632 of LNAC01000247.1, forward strand.
AAATTAAAGGCAAAATTTCCATATAATCCAGCAATCCCATTTCTTTTAAATATTCAAAGGAAATGAAAGCACTCTCCCACGTTAACTAGTGCATTATTCACAACAGCCAAGACATGGAAACAACTTAAGTGTCCATCAATGAATGAATGGATAAAGAAAATGTGCTATTTGCATAACAGAATATTATCCAGCTATAAAAAGGAAATCCTGTTGTTTGAGACAACACATGATCGACCTTGAGGGCACTGAGCATTATGAAATGTGAAACAAGCCAAAGACAAATCCTGTATGATCTCACTTACATGTGGAATCTAAAAACATCAAACTCACAGAAACAGAGAGTAAGAATGGTGATTGTCAGGGGCTGAGGTGTGGGGAAATGGGTCAAAAATGGTCAAAGCGTACATACTTTTGTTTATAATTTCTGAGGATCTAAGGTAGAGCATGGTGACTATAGGTAACAATACTGCATTGTATACTTACTTGCAAGTTGCTATGATAGGAGAGATTTAATGTTCTCACTATAGTAACAACAAAATGTTAATTATGTAAGGTGAAGGGTATATTAACCAAGGTTATTAACACTTCACAATATATATGTGTATTAAATCACCATATTGTATACCTTAAACTTACATGATGTTAAAAGCAATTATATCTCAATCAAGCTGGAATAAAGAGGAATATTAGCAATAAAAATTTACACACTACCAACATGCAGAATAACATGAGTTAATCTGAAAATATTATATAAATGATGAGGCCAAATAAAAAAGACCATTGTCTGATTCCATTTATTCAAAAGTCTATAAAAGATAAAAATATAGTAATAATCAAGTCAAAAATTGGGCAGAAGACATGAACAGACACTTCTCCAAAGAACACATACAAATGGCTAACAGACACATAAAAAAGTGTTCATCATTACCCATCAGGGAAATTCAAATCAAAACCACATTGAGATACCACCTTACACCAGTTAGAACGGCCAAAATCAATAGGACAGGAAACAACAAGTGTTGGAGAGGATATGGAGAAAGGGGAGCCCTCTTACACTGTTGGTGGGAATGCAAGTTACTGCAGCCACTTTGGAAAACAGTGTGGTGATTCCTCAAAAAAATTAAAAATAGAGCTACCCTATGACCCAGCAATTACACTATTGTGCATTTACCCCAAAGATACAGATGCGGTGAAAAGAAGGGGCACATGCACCCTAATGTTCATAGCAGCAACGTCCACAATAACCAAACCATGGAAAGAGCGGAGATGCCCTTCAACAGATGAATGGATAAAGAATATGTGGTCCATATATAAATGGAATATTACTCAGCCATCAGAAAGGATGAATATCCACCATTTGCACTGATATGGATGGAACTAGAGGGGATTATGCTGAGCGAAATAAGTCAAGCAGAGAAAGTCAATTATCATATGGTTTCATTTACTTGTGGAACATAAGGAATAAACATAGAGGACATTAGGAGAAGGAAAGGAAATGTGAATTGGGGTAAATCAGAGGGGGAGATGAACCATGAGAGACTGTGGACTCTGAGAAACAAACTGAGGGTTTTAGAGGGGCGGGGGGATAAAGGGATGGGTGAGCCTGGTGGTGGGTATTAAGGAGGGCACATATTGCATGGAGCACTGGGTGTGGTGCATAGACAATGAATCATGGTACAGTGTATCAAAAGCTAATGATGTGCTATATGGTGACTAATATAACATTATATATATACATATAATTGTGTGTATATATATATGTATACACACACACACACACACACACACACACACACACACATATAAAGTAGGCCATTGTTACCAAGAGCCAACGGTAGGAAATGGGATCGACTGCAAAGAGGCACAAGGAAATGTTTTGACTGATGGAAATATAGCATTGCCAACTTGAAATGGGTGGACTTATTTTATGTAAAAGTCGACCCCCCCACTTCCAAAAAATCAGTCAGTAGGAAGAAAAAAAATAAAGAAAACAGAAACGTTTTCAGTCTTAAAGGTAAAATCTGGTAAAATCTTCAGTCTTAAAGTCTTAAAGGTTCTATTTTCAACAGGAATTAGATTTTCCTTTGGAGAAGATTGGATCTTTCTTTTCTATTACTATAATAGACATTCTCTCTTTTCCAGTCTTAATAAGTGGAATGACTTTTGCTATATGCCCTTGTCTTGTCTCTTTCCACAATTGATACCTGTCTTTAAAATAGAGTTTAATTCTTCCACAAACTGTCTACATAACATATTAATAATGAATTATTTTGTGTTCATAATATCAAAATTAGTTTAATTTGAGAAATGACTGGTAATTTTGACAATTTGCAGACATAGACTTTTCAAGGAATTCAAATTCAATTCAAGTGCAGTGTATGATCAAACCCTTTCATCCTAATTTACCAGAGCTTTGTCTCTTACAGATCTGACAGTTGGAATTTACACGTGGTTTTGGTTATGTATTTCTGAATAACAAACTGCTCCAAACTTTCTGGCATGAAGTAGCCAAAATTTGTTTATTATTTCTCACAATTCTTCAATCTAGGCAGAATTAGCTGGGCTATTTTTCTGTTCCACATGTTGTCTGCTGGTTTTGAAATGTCAAAGATGGCTTCTTAACTCATATATTAGATGCCTCAACTAGGATAATTTGGATAGCTAGGAAATGGTCAAACATCTCTCAGTGTAGTTAGCTTGGGCTTCCTCTCAGCATCTGAACTCAAGATAATAAACTTTCTTACATGGTGAGCAACTTCCCCAGAGCATTAGGCGCACCTATTCAGTTCAGTGCTAGGCCGGAAACAAGCATATTGTCACCTCCACTGTACTCTATTAGTCAACGTAAACTATAAGGTCAGTCCACATTCAATTTGAGGGAAAACAGATTCCAACTTTGGATGTGAGAAGTAGTATGACTGTATAGATAGGTAGGGGAGAAATTGACAGAGCCATCTTTGGAGACTACTAAACATACTCTAAAATATCAAAGAACAAAATGTGTATATTAAGAGAGTTAAGCTAGTACAACCTGGTAAACCTTGAGGTTAACTAACATCATCTCAATTATAAGAGGAAAAAAATTTTAAATAGTAAAGTTTTGTATTGGGAAGGAAAATCAACTTTAGTTTTTCCAAAAATCACTGCCACTTCACAGGCTTATCACCGTAAAGGTTTTTCTTTCATTCCCTCAAACCTGATAAAAGTTGGATGGCCTTCTACTACCTGGTATTTACTTCATCTGGAATATATGGTGTCTGAACAAGGGAAGGATGGATGGAAGACACAGGTTACTTCTATTCATGGTCACTATTCACATGACCCAGAGGGGAGGCTGGGAAGTATAAGGAAGTTCATGAGTTATTTGGCGAGCACCAAATGTCTCTGCCAAAGTATGTTAACCAGATGTCCCTAAAAATAAATGAAATGAGGGGTATATGTGTATATAGGCATTTTATCTGGAGTCAGGTTCAGAGCTTTTGCTGTATCCTCAAAGGAATATAGAACCCTCAGAATTTTAAGAACCTTTGTTCTGAACACAGGAACTCTGATTCCTTTGTGGCATATAAGTACAAGACACGGATGTACCCAAAAAATATTTCGTTCTCAGTCTCAATCAATACCAAGAATTGGATTCACATAATTCTGTCTTTCATCCTCAATATCGATTTGGAGAATAGGAACTTGAGATAAATTCTAAGAGCTTAAATTATATCCAATATATTAAAACAAAATCGCTGAGATCATGCAAAATACATAACAATCAGGTTCTAAGTAATGGTTTGAATTTAAGAGAAATTATGGCTCTTTCTTTGCCAGTGAGGTGAACACACTGAACAATGAACCTGAGTCTCAACCTATGGACATGCAAGTGGCAGAATTACCCATGAGCAGAAAGAACATCTCCACTGCACTTTGTTGATGCTATGATTAGAATACCCTGGATAGTTGAGGTATATTCATTTTTATATCTGTGTAACAAAGTACTGCAACTTAGTGACCTAAATTAGCACATACATTTTTTATCTCAAAATTTCCATAATTCATTAGTCTAGGCATGGGTTGGCTAGGTTCTCTGTTCTAAGTCTCACAAAACCAAAATCAAGTAGCCCATAACTGGGTTCTTATCTGGAGACTCTGCTGGATAAGCCACTTCCAAGCTCATTCAAGTCATTGGCAGAATCCAGATACTTATGGCTATAGCTATGAGGTTCTAAGATCCCTATTTCCTTGCTGGCTGTCAGCTTGGGTGTCCCTCTCTGGTGTAAGAGGCTCCCCACATTGCTTCTTATAAGGCTTCCTCCATCTTCAAAGGTATCTCAATTGTACATTGAGTCCTGCATGTGCTTTGATACTCTCTGCTATCCACCAGATAAGACTATCTAGTTTTATTTTATTTTATTTTATCTTATTTTTATTTTATTTTATTTTTTACTATCTGCTTCTAAAGGGCTGATGAATAACTGAACTCTACATCTGAAACAAATGATGTACTATATGTTGGCTAATTGAATTAAAATTTTTAAAAATACATAAAGGGCTGACATGACTGGGTCCACTCAGATGATCTCTATGTCATAAGGTGTGCTGACAGGGGGACTTTAATTACAACTGCAAAATCACTTCTCAGCAGAACCTAGATTAATGTTTGATTATATTACAAGGGGTCAAGTATCTTAGAGGATTATCACCTTTAGAATTCTGCCTACCACATTGAGTAATGTTTTTTACAGAGAAATCAAGAGGAGGTTTAAAAAAAGATGACTTAAAATGTAAAGTCTACAAGTAAAGGGAAAAGCTTATAAATGTTTTTAGTCTGGAAATTAGGTTTAGGGTGATCTTAGCACTGCCTTTAGAAGAAAAGAGAACTTTAGAGGCATGCTGTGTTTGTTCTCTGGCTTGAGACCGGACAGATCTAGATAAAAAATGGTCAGATTATCTTTGATGGATTGAGTATTTTTGTCTTTTATGGCATACATGTTATCTGTGTGTGCATGCTCATGTGTATGTATGTATATGTGTGTATATAGATGCATACATATACATGCAGGCACATATACAGACACATGTGTATCTATTCATGTGTACATGTGTATGTTCATGTATCATTTTCACATAAATGGATCTTTATGTAAATGGCTTTTTTCCTATACAATTCTGTTGCTTTTTCTTATCGAACAATATGTTGCGGACAGATTTTAAAAGTTAATACCTAGAGAGTGCCTCATTACTTTTAACAGATGCATAGTATTCCACAGTCTAGATTTAACATAATTCTTAAAAAATCTTCCCCACTGATGTCATGGAGCTATGAGTGGTAGTATATGTAGCAGTTAAGAATGTTGTCGCCAGACCCAAACTGCCTAGGTTTGAATTTAAGTCTACCACTTCTTAGTTGTGTATCTAAGAAAATTGCTTAACCTTCTTGCTCCTTAACTTCCTCATTCAACAAATGATGATAAAAAATAGTTCCTTCCTCATAGGGTTGTCTTGAGGATTGGAAAACTTAAGATAGACCTGGTTATGCTTCAGTAATAAATCACCCCAAATTTCAATGGTTTAAAACAATAATGACCTACCATGCTTCATGCTTATAGCAGGTCAACAGCAGAGCTATGCTCTTCTTAGTAACTCAGAGATTCCAGTTAATGGAGAAGCCACCATCTATAATTTTTCCTTTTGTCATGCCAATTCCCTTAAGGGTCTCAGCATATGCAATTAAATGATCTAGCACACACTGGTTTGACTCCCAACTCATTGTCCAGAACTAGTCGCATGGCCCCACCCAGCCAAAAAGGAACCAGGAAAAATGAGCAGCAGAAAATACTTGCTGGAAAACATTAAAGTCCATAACAAGGATCAAATGAATTAATTTTTAGCATAGTTCCTGGCTCATGATAAGTGCTCGGTAAATAACTATTATATCAAAATCTCACCATTATAACAATGCTATAACAGGTATCTTTTCATATCAATACTTATGGACAAATGCAAGTATTTACTTATAGTAGATTTCTAAAAATAGAATTGCAATGTCATAAAATACAGATATTTTTAATCTTTAGAAATAATGCCAAATTGCTTTCTTCCTGCTCCATTTGTGTTATGTAAGTTGCCAATGTAATTGAGAGAGGACTTGGGAAGTCTGAATTATAAGGTCTTTGTAGAAATTTGATCACTGAGTCAGCCTTAGTTTGGAGCTTTGTCTTACTCTGATGACAAAAGCAATACTCCTGCAGAAGGAAAAACCTTTCAAGTTACTGCCTGATAAATAATTGCTCACTTCTTTGAAGTTATGGTAAAACAATATGACCCCAGGACTGTAAGAGGAAGGTATAGCACAAAAAGGTTAGACAGTTCTTGCACCAGAGTACCCCATGGGCACACGTAACTATAACACAAGGGGATTGCAACAGTGCAGTTTTTTCCTCCACTACAAATATCTATCTTGGAATTCTACATGCACTCCTACTTTAATCTTATGCCTTAGTACATGATCTCTTTAGATCACTTCCAAATCGAATAGTGTCTAATAGCATTATTTTCTTTTTATATTCAACAATTAATTATTGACCATCCACATTATGTCTGTCACTGTCAGAGATGAATAAGATGCAGGCCTTGACTTTAAATAATGCAGTTACCATAGAAGACCAGGTGACACCATTGGAATGGCAAGTACAATAATGTGGCAGGTTGTGAACACAATGGTTAAAAGCATATAATTTGGAATCATATAGATCTGTGCTTTTTGCACCCTAGTTGTGTGAAATGAGGTCTGCCACTTGTATGGTGACCCTGAAAAAGTCCTATACCTTTCCAAGCCTCAGTTTTTATATCTGTACATCAAAGACCACGCAAACTTCTCAAAGTTACTGTGAAGTTTAGAATAGGTAATCCATGTAAATAATTTCGCAACTCATTAATCTGTACGTCGTAGTAGTAGTAGTTGTTGTTGTTATTATTATACATATTTTCTGCTTCTGCCGAAACTGGAAAGCTAATTATTTCCCTCCACATATTGGTGGGTTTTAAGGAAGGCCCTTATTTCTGGCCATATAGTTTCCCATGCTTGGTAGACTTCTCACCATCTTTATCATTGAAGACCTATTTTTTAGATACAGTTACTCCCCACGATTCCCTTGATCTTCTTAGCATTTAATGCCTTCATCTGATGCCCCAAATTAATTTTTGCTGGTAGTATTTATTCAGTCCCTAGCTGACAGTATCCGCACCATAAGTGATAATCTTACATTGCTTTCCTGGAGCTGTACTGAATTGTAAGGCCCTTGAGGGCGGGAACCACATAATATTTCATTTTCCAGCCTAGATTCCTAGTGTGGTACAAATTTATCCAAATACTCTGTAATATTTTTAGGTGGTAGCAATGGTGATATTGATGAAGTCTAAATTTAGCCTCATAAGTGTGTTCACAGCGTTTCAGGGTAACAAGCATGCTGTCAACAGACCTTCGCTGAATCCAGGATCCTCCACTTCCTCGCTGTATGACCTCAGATAAGAAATTTCACCTTTGTAAGCCTTGGTAAAGATTAAATGAGTTAAAACATAAAACATTTAAAGTACTTACTAAGGGTCACAATACAAGTGGCAGTAAGTACTAAGTAAGTAGTATTTCTTAGTTTATTGATAGCAAGGTATTGCTACCTGTTAATCAATTGCTTTGTATTTCCTATGTTCTGGGTATTTTGCTAAGTCTGTCAAGGAAGGCTTCACAGAGCAAACTTTGAAGTTAGCCAAAGAATTGTACAATAGTATTACATGTTTGGAAATCTCTGAGGATTTGGAGATGGGGAAACGGTAAAGATACAAGGATGTGACGAAGATAAAAGGAAGCAAGACACAAGATGAGAAGGGAGAGAGAGGAAAAGAGGTAGACTAGAGCTTTAAATGCCATGCCAAGAATTTGGTCTTTTTTAATTTATAGACAATGGAATGTCCAAAACCGATCTCGCTCTGAAATGTAGTTTTATTCCAAGTTCTCTATCTCAGTAAGTGACATCACTTTCCAACCAATTCCTCAAGCCAGGAATTTACCCATCCAATTCACAAGAAAATCTTGCCATTTCTGCCTCGAAAAATCCCAAATCTACCCATATTTTCTGTCTCCACTGCCACAACCCTAGGGCAAGATAATATCACTCCTAACCTGGACTATTTCAATAGCCTGTTAACTGGTTTCCCTGCTCTTTCTCTCCTGAGAGAAATACATTCTCTACAACGCAGCCAAAATGATCTTCTAAAACATAAATTGGACCATGTCATTACCATGGTTTTCTACTAAATTTAGAATAAAATATAAACTCCTTACATGACGTATAAGGCCCTGCATGACATGGATCCTGACTTCTTCAACTTCTGGTTAAGACACCTTTCTATTCTTTATACATGCCGAATTCTTTCCTTCTTAAAGCATTTGTCAATGCTGTTCTTTTTGCTTGAAACACTCTTTATCTAACTGTTCACCTGGACAATTCCTATTCATTCTTCTGGACTCAGTTTAAGTGCCACTTGTCAAAGATGTTCTTCCAAAACTAATCCCCTAATCTTATATCCCCCATTGTTCTGTCGTACTAAATCCTCTCCATTTCCTTTATAATACCTATTATAACAGTATATTAGTGAGATTTTTATATCTGTCTCATGCATTAAACCTTAAGTCCCACAGAAGCAGATCACTCTGTGTTTTGGTCAGCACTACATCCCCAGAACTTATCCCAATATTTGGTATACGGAAGGTGCTCAATAAATATTTTCTGAATGGATAAATTAAAAAAAGAATTAATCCTCCATATGGCACAACCGTACTTACATTTAAACACATTGAGGTTTGAGACCAAAACTCTGTTTTCACTTACTGGTCATGATCTTGCATCTTAGGGAGTGTGATTATTAGTGTTCTTAGGTTCTCTAGTTATAATATCTTCAAATTCCCAATGTCCTATTAACCAGGAGAAAGAACAGGTTTAAGTACTAAATGAGATTTTTTTCATGTTGAATTTCTGCAATTTGTGAGACCCCTGGCAGACAGAGGTTGAATCAACAAATAGCCAAAAATATAGATTTGAGAACCAGTATTGTGTAAATAATAGCAATACTAGATGAGATCACCACAGGAAAATATTTAGTTAGAGAAGAGTGACAAGAATGAAGACTTGCCTAATTAAAAGACGGAAGGTATAAATAAAAAAGATGAGCAAGTAGAAGAAATGAGCAAGATCCTAAATGATCAAAGTGGAAAGAAGATAATTGGAAAAATATTATATCACTAAAACCATAAAAATTTTAAGAATGGAATAGCAAGTATCAAATTCTATCAGAGAAGATGAAAATCCAAATATACTTATTGGGTATATTAACTTAGGAACATCCTCAATGCCATCATACATAGTTATTTCTGTGAACTAATGGATTTGGAAATAAGACTGAAAGTAGGGTAAGGAGTTGATGGTAGCAGACAAATGGAGACAGTGTATGTACTTTATTTTGTGAAAAAATTTAATTGGGAAAGGATGTAGCAGCACCAGTAACAACTGGGAACTTGTTAAAAATGCAATCCTCAAGCGCCACTACAGACTCTCAGGAGTTGGGAAAGAATTTTGAGGAAACTGGCAAGGATTTGAATAAATAGATGCTCCTAGAATAGGGGAATGATCAAGAAAAACCTTCTCCAGTGGCATTAAATATTCAACTGAGGCTACATATCAGATAGTCTCTACAGTGGTAATTTACTGTCCTTCAGCTTATCATGATTGCTGCTGTGGTAGTAATTATCTCCAGCCCTATCTGGGAACTTGGAGAAAGAAATGAAGTCATAGCATGAGCTTGGCCCAGGGCTGAAGGTTGGCAGGGTAAATGTTAAGTATCGAGAGTCCTGAAGAGAATGTTGGTTGACTTGGGGATCCAGGCTCAGTAGAGAGGAAAATGTGATGGGCGATGTGGAGCAGACCCTAAGGAAAGGGAAGGTTAAGTGCCAGCACGCCTTGGTTAAGTCAAACATCAATTTCAGAGGACCTGAAGGATGGAGGAAGCTATCAGAATAGGAGCTACTGATATGGCCAATAAAAGTTTAATAATGATAGTTAATAGTAATAAAGAAAAAGGAGGAGTCTGAGGAGGAGGAGAAGTAGTATTTCTTAGTTTATTGATAGCAAGGTATTGCTACCCGTTAATCAATTGCTTTGTATTTCCTATGTTCTGGGGATTTTGCTAAGTACTTTAAATGTTTTAACTCACTTAATCTTTACCAAGGCTTACAAAGGTGAAATTTCTTATCTGAGGTCATAGAGCGAGGAAGTGGAGGATTCTGGATTCAGCGAAGGTCTGTTGACAGCATGCTTGTTACCCTGAAACGCTGTGAACACACTTATGAGGCTAAATTTAGACTTCATCAATATCACCATTGCTACCACCTAAAAATATTACAGAGTATTTGGATAAATTTGTACCACACTAGGAATCTAGGCTGGAAAATGAAATATTATGTGGTTCCCGCCCTCAAGGGCCTTACAATTCCGCTACAGCTCCAGGAAAGCAATGTAAGATTATCACTTATGGTGCGGATACTGTCAGCTAGGGACTGAATAAATACTACCAGCAAAAATTAATTTGGGGCATCAGATGAAGGCATTAAATGCTAAGAAGATCAAGGGAATCGTGGGGAGTAACTGTATCTAAAAAATAGGTCTTCAATGATAAAGATGGTGAGAAGTCTACCAAGCATGGGAAACTATATGGCCAGAAATAAGGGCCTTCCTTAAAACCCACCAATATGTGGAGGGAAATAATTAGCTTTCCAGTTTCGGCAGAAGCAGAAAATATGTATAATAATAACAACAACAACTACTACTACTACGACGTACAGATTAATGAGTTGCGAAATTATTTACATGGATTACCTATTCTAAACTTCACAGTAACTTTGAGAAGTTTGCGTGGTCTTTGATGTACAGATATAAAAACTGAGGCTTGGAAAGGTATAGGACTTTTTCAGGGTCACCATACAAGTGGCAGACCTGGGATTTGATCGGGGCTATCTTATACCAGAGTAAGAACCCTTGGCCACTCTTCCGTATCACTCCTCTAAAGCAACGTTGGGTTGGAGGGCCTGAGAGTCACCACGTCAGGGAACAATCTTCAGGAAGCTCCTTCCTCAACCAAACCAAAATAAATGCATGTTTAGTAAGTGCCATTATGGTACTGGTTGAATGTCTATCTGAAAATCCTCAACAACGGTTATCTTCCATTCCTTTACGGTAGGACTTCTGACCATTCTACTTCCTTGTCTTGTTCTTTCCTCATTTCCCCCCTTGGTTCTCAATTTAAGTTTTATAAACAATGTATTACATTTTGTACCATAATCATTTTGTCCTTTGTCCTGTAGCAAGGTAAAGAAAACAGAAGAGAGGCTTCAAAAGACAATGGCATTTTCAAAATGACAAAAGTGCATCCATTCAGGAACCTGTAGTGTGCCGAATTGAATGGAACTGCTCTCCTCAGGGAAATAAGAAGATAAAAGGGGGTCACTAAATATGAGCTAAAGTGGGAGGCTGATTCGTATCTATAACAAGAAGCAGCCAGGCTTGTTGATCTACCATTGAAAACTGGAGCTATGGAAAGCACAAGGCAATTACGGATGCAGAAATAGACCATTCTAGACAGCACTTTCACTCACCCTAAGATCCTAAAGGAGAAAGCCCTTCAGAAGTTGCATTTTCATCAGCAAATTTTAAGCAATTAAATGCCATCTTTAGCAGCTTTACACATTAGCAATTTAATGTATATTTATGAATGTTGAAGTCTTAAAAGGGAATGGGAATCATATCAAAATTAAGCAAGGCATCAAGACTGCAACACACACACAAAATTATACTGAACTTGTAAAATTGTCCAGGTTGTAACATAAATCACAGCAATTCAGATCAAGATAAAAGGCTAGAACTACACGCTATCAGGACAACACACTGAGTGATTCATTCTGTCAATAATAGTAGGAGTTGTTTGCTAAATTACACCTGTTAACTGGTCTGAGGATCCAACCAGGTATAATGTTTCCTGGCTGTATAATTTTTTTGGAAGGAAAACATTTTACTTTGACAAAGTTTTCCTTAAGTCTACATTAGTTACTAAGTTCTGAAAAATATTTTGACACAAAACAAAACAACATTGTTATACTTCTCATTCCATGATCATTGCCAGTACCCTAAACTGTGCCCATGCCCCCACACTTAATGGCACTGATGTCCTAAGTGGTATTTCTGCATCTTGCCCCTCCTACACATTGCTGGCCAAGTGCATTCAACAGTTACTGACGGCCCTGTGCGAGTCAGGCAGGGTCCTGTGTGCATTAGTAATCAAAACAAAGAGCTCTGACCCCTGTAAACCTGATATTCTAGCACTGGTAGATAGGCAACAAAAATGCATAACAAATGATAAATTATACTGTGTTATGCTGTTGAGTGGTCAGTGCTACAGGAAAGGAAAAGAGAACAGAAAGAAGAAGATACATAAGATCTTCCACAAGCAGCAGTTTTTATCATGCTATTGAGCCCCCCCGCCCCCCTCCCATTTATCAGTCTTCAGTGCCTGCCTGCTATGGCTTTGTTTACATCGAAACACTGCAGCCTGTCAGTGGTTTCTATTCCCTGCCCCACACTGAGGATTGCACCACTACTTCTTTTCCACCTTTATCCTCTATCACTCTCCACCCAGTGTCCTGCTCCCGCAAAGCCAATGAGGTTCCAATAAGGAGCTCACAACGATAGCAAATAATATAAATAAACACTTACTATGTGCCGGACACTTTGGTAAACTCTTCACCTACACTACCTTATTTCATCCTTACACCCTCACATTGTCTAAATGAGGTAGTTATTACTATTATCTTCATCTTGCAGATGAGGAAATTAAAGTATGGAGGGTAATTTTCTCAAGGTCACACACTTGATTAACTTGCTGGAGCTATGTTTGAACTCAGATCTGTCTGACACCAAAGCCTGTGCTCTTTACCAGAGTGTGTTGGATTTTTAATGATGACCTAAAACCATTGTATCACACCAGGATTTGGCAAACTTCTTCTGTAATGGCCAGATAAAAACTATTTTAGGCTCTGCAGACAATATCATGACGACTCAACACTGCCCCTGGAGCATGAAAGCAAGCGTAGACAGTATGTCAACAAATGGGCATGACTGTGTGCCAATAAAACTTTATTCATAAAAACAGGCAGTGGGCTAGATTTGGTGAATGGGCCCATAGTTTGCCAACCCCTGGACTAGACCAAACACTTGTCCTGGCCTGTGAGCTCCATGAGGTCAATGATCAGGTCTTATGCTTCTTGGGAATTACAGTGCCATCTATAGTGCTTGAACACTGAAGCCCAGAGTTCACACAGTTTATAAGTGATGGATCTAGGATGCTGACCTATGCTATTTAATTCTAGATCTTATATTCTTTTTTTTTAAGATTTATTTATTTATTTACTTGACAGAGAGAGAGAGAGAGAGAGAGAGAGGGATCACTAATAGGCAGAGAGGCAGGCAGAGAGAGAGGAGGAAGCAGGCTCCCCGCTGAGCAGGGAACCCGATGTGGGCCTCGATCCCAGGACCCTGAGATCATGACCTGAGCCGAAGGCAGAGGCTTTAACCCACTGAGCCACCCAGGCGCCCTAGATCTTATATTCTTGACTCATGCTAGCATGACCCTCAAGGATTAAATAATAACATATACATAAAGTTCTTACACAGTACCTAGCACATAGTAAGTCCTCAAAAATAATAGTGGTCACCCTTATCATCATCTAGAAAAGAAGCACTTAGGTACACAAAAGTGATGGCTATTACAGGCAGTTTACAAACAAATAAAAACAAAAGTTATTTTATTGAGGTATAACTGATTAAATAGTATCTATTTAAAGTATACAAAGTGATGCTTTCTTTGATATACATATACACTGTCAAACGATTCTCACAGTCAAGTTCATTAGCACCTCCTTGACTTCACACAGTTACCTTTGTGTGTGTGTGTGTGTGTGTGTGTGTGTGGTGGGAATGGTTAAATTCTACTCTCTTAGCAAATTTCAAGTATATAATACAGTATAATTAACTATAGTCACGATGTTGTACATTAGATCCCCAGAACTTAATATTTAAAAATACTTTTAAAATGCCTGATAGGATCTAGTGAAAGTCATGTCAGTCTTGATAGATAGATGATACATTCACAAACAATCCACAAAAAAAAGGAAAATATTATAGCAGCATCTGTCCTTACCAGGACTTCAGTAACAGAATGGGATTAACTTCATCCATAATCACTAAGTTTCTTGTGGGTGTAATCCAACCTGGCTCTAGCTCAGGGTTAGGTCGGGATCTTGTCATTTTAGAAAACAGAAGGGCAAGACCCAGGAACCAGGCCAGGGCCTTCAAAAATTCTGTCTGCTGTAAGATGTAGCATGAATGTTTATCCAAGTAAACTGGCTTCTATATACCCTCTTGGCCCCTGGCTACTACTTGGTAACCCATGACCTGCCTGGTTATGAATTCTGACTTTGCCTTGGGTTCTCATGTTTTTGGGTTGGGCACACAAACAGCCTCAATATCACCTCAGTCTGACCGTTAATGCTGGCTGGTCTTGGCTCCTCTGTAAAACCCCTCTGCAGGGCTATGCTGCTACTGAGAACCAGACATAATCAGCCTGCTTCTTTCTTGCTGGCCTCTGCTGCCTTCTATCTGCTATATTCTCCTATCGGTACCAACTTGCAGGCCTCAGCTGAGTTGTGGACAACAGTAACACCTCTAGAATGCAGCGTCCCAGGATATTGCACAATGAGACAGATTGATAAATAGATGATAGATGATGATGATGATGACAGATAGATAGATAGATAGATGATCGATAGATAAAGTAGACAGATTTTACTGGCAGAGAAAAAGAATGTGTCTTGCATGTGATACTGATCCAGAATCATAAGATTTCCTCAGATGGGATTTTCTATCATTACAAAGTACTCACTCATGGTCACTTGTCTCCATCATCACTTTTCTCCAGATTCCCCACAGGATAAAGTGTAATGTCTATTACAATTAGATTTTATAGGTAAATAAATTATTCTTTCTGTGCTCTAGATAATAAAGTTGTCATTTCTAAATGATTTGCATTAGCCATCCCTCTCCCTTCCCAATCCCTACATAAGAGATTTCCAGGCAGAAGAAACTGCAATGAGAAAAAGAAGCAGGTCACAACGAATGCTTTGATTATAGGAAGAAATAAGAACCTCAGAACCACTAGATGAGAAAACTGCAGATCAAACTGATTAATTAATTCAAACTGATTATGCCAGACTGAGGTGATATTGAGGCTGTTTGTGTGCCCAACCCAAAAACAGGAGAACTCAATTTCACAAATTGAGAAAAAATGGTATGGGAGACAATATGTGAGGTATGCTAGGCATCCAGTTCCATGTAGTCATCTGGGCACTCCTTAATTCATTAAGCAAACCTTTAATTCATATCTCCTGTTTCACAAAGGTGAGCAAGACTGTCATGGTGATGCTCACTATTTAGTAGAAAAAAACAATTAAAATAGGTTATTATCATTCAGTGCCATGAGCATTTCCTATATCTAGAAAAAATTATCCTTCAACCTTAATATGCCTGGGTCCACTTCATTATTCTCAGCTCAAAAACTACTTCCTTAGGTGATTTTTCTTGATCACCTCCTCGGAAGGAGTCACTCCAAACTTCTTATGCTTTTCCTTTTCATGTGTTCTTCTACTACTAAGTAAACTTTTAAATTGTTAGGCCAATTATGTGAGATTGCCATTTTTAAGTAAAAAATCAGCTATTTCACATGATTCAATCCAATACATATTTTTTCAACACAACACATTTTTCTTTATATATTCACTTGTTTGTATCACTCTTTATCTCCATAAGGGCAAAGACCATACCTATTTTCCTTATCATTATATTCTCAGTATGGAGCACCATGTCAAATACAGTGTAAATATTCAATAAAACCTAGTTATTACAGCTTCTCTTGTTATCATCACTATAACTGTATAAATATTTTTAGATTAATATACACTAAAATGGTAGAATTCAAATAATATAGGAGCACATAGGAGGAATATCTAACTCAGAATTTTCTATCGGGACACTAGTTAAAGAGAAAGAGAGTTATTTAAATCAAGGCCCCCCAAAAATGACTGGTGGTCAAGAAAAAGAAAAGAAATACAATAAAGGGTGTTTTAGGAGGAAAAGTCGGCATGTGCTAAGATTCACAGATGACAGTGAGCATGGCCTGCATTTCAAGAAACAGAGTACATCGTGGCTTGAGTAAAAGGAATGCTAAGAGCAGAAGGAGCTAAAGTCAGAGTGTTAGGCAGGGGCCAACGACTAAGGGTCTTGTGGGCCACAGTGATGAGTCTGGGTTGTATTGCAAGGGTGATAGAAAGCCACTGAAGAGTTTCTAGAGAAAAGTGACATATGAAGGACAGGGCTGAATCTCTCTGTGTAGAAAGAACTGGAAAGGTGAAAGGATGTAAGAATTGAGATCAGTTAGAAAGAAGTGTAGTGCATAATCTGGATTAGAGATTAGGAGAATCTAAATCAGAGAAATGAGAATACAGCTGAAGAGGAGAGGCAGATTCAAGAGTTGTTTAGGGCTTTGTGAATGGTTTCTGTAAGAGAATGCTTTCAGTAAGAGAAAGAGGTTTCTGGTTTGGACAACTTGGCACATGATAGAGCCATTTACTGAGATGGGTAACACTTGAGAAGAAAGAGGTCAGGTTTAAGAGTTGTTGAGATCAGTTCTAAATATGTTGAGATTCTAGAGTTACATTCATAGGTAAAGGAATCACACAGTGGCAGGAAGGAGGCAACAGGTTGTAAGGACATAGATATGGGAAGCTGTGTAATTTCATAACAAAATATTTAGTAAAACCGTTGCTTTTGATAACTTGATAGGCAGCCCATCTTCCTACTGAACCGCAGTTTTTGGAAAAAATGTTTTTTAGGAAGCCAGAGTGCAAGTATGTGTTGATGGTTGCTTCTTATGTTTAGCAAGGTAACTCAATAAGTTTAATGAAGTATTATGAGAAAAATATGAGATCAGGAAGAATAGTCGGGTTCGCAAGTAGAAATGAAAAAGAATAATAGGGTCCAGAAATTTGAAATTTCCATGGGATTAGAAAAGTTGGCTACTTTTGGAACCCAGAAAGTATAAAATAAGGTCGACAAAAACTTTGACCAAAAAATATACCCATTAAAAGTTTGCAGTTAGGGGCACCTAGGTGGCTCAGTGGGTTAAAGCCTCTGCCTTTGGCTCGAGTCGTGATCTCAGGGTCCTGGGATGGAGCACCGTGTCCGTCGGGGTCCCTGCTCAGAGGGGAGCCTGCTTCCTCCTCTCTCTCTGCCTGCCTCTCTGCCTACTTGTGATCTCTCTCTCTCTCTCTGTCAAATAAATAAAATCTTTGGGGAAAAAAAGTTTGCAGTTAAAGAGACTCAGTTTAAATGTGTTACCTACCAACAAAGCCATAATCTCAGATGGTCTCAAGGTAGCAGCGTGAAGTTGAGAGGGAGGCATCGGGTAAGAAAACTAGGAAACAGAGGACACTTAACAATGTCTAAGAAATAACTTTGGGCAATTACTGGAACACTAAACTTCCTGTGAGCAAATAGAAACCTACCATGTTTTTTTCCCAGTAATAATTCCCGATGGAAAATACAGAATCTATTTAAAAAAATGAGTTCCAAATTAGCTCCACCAAAAAGCATGCTGCAAAACTTGTACATTTCCCAAAGAGAGAATGTCTCCTCCACATTGACGGTAAAGCCCAGTACCAAAGACTACCAGGGAAACTTCTGTAGTCAAAATTAGGATATTTTACCTTGCTGAGGCAAGAAAGACTACATACCATGAGAAATCATAGGGTGCCTCAGTAAGAGGGAGTTAGGATGGCACATGAGTTTGCTAGGGTTACCATAACAAATACCACCGAGTGGGTGGCTTAACAGAAATTTATTTATCACAGTTCCAGAGGCTAGAAATGTGAAATTGAGGTATCAGCAGGTTCTGTTTTTTCTGAGGCTTCTCTTCTGGACTTGCACAGAGCTGTCTTCTCCCTGTGTCCTCACATGGCCTTTTCTCTGCGCACACCCACTCTGGTGTCTGTTGAGTCCTAATCTCCTCTTTTTATAAGGATGCCAGTCAGATAATATTAGGGCCCACTCTAAAGATCTAATTTTAACTTTACCACCTCTTTAAATATAGGATCACTAAATATAGACATATTCTGAGGTACTGAGGGTTGATAATGCAACATATGAATTTGGGGGAGGGGAGTACATACAATTCAGCCCTTAGAAGGTGGGACTGTTTAGTCTTATACTGCATAGTTTCAGGGAGGATTTAAAGAAATGGGGAATCTTTCTTGGATTGAATGCTATCAGGAAACAGACAATTCTGCAATTTAGTATTATAAGTTTTATCTAGGAGTGATATGGGGCTACAGTCGCCATTGGTAAACTAGTGATATTACCAAGTATGAGAGGTGTTCAGTTGTTTTTCGTGGTTACATGGTGCTCTTGCTTTTTGTGTTTAGTCATGATTACTGAATGGTTTTGTTTTTTCCTCTTATTTCATCAAGGTCACAGAGTGATCTCTTTCAAGTAATGTTGATATTGTATGGAATTGTTTATTTCAGCAGGGAACACCATGGCCTAGCTATTTAGCAGTAAACACCATAGCCTAAATTTAGTTGCTGGGCTTGCTACCAGCTGTCAGCTGTCGAGGCTGTTTATTTCTTTCTCACCCACATCAGATGTGGCAATGAAGAAGAATGAACAATATAGAATATCCCAGAATGTGTAGCCAGGGGCCACTGAGAGTAACAGAACAGAGGAATTCCTTTAAGAAAGCAGGATTAGGGTCTTATCACAGAAATTTCTTCAGTGCCATGGCCGGGAATCTCACAATGTCTGCCCGGCAGAATTCCCTCATTGATCTAGATCAGTGATTGCTGTACATGTCCCAATATTCCTTTTCTTAATGGGATTTCTTATTGTTCTCACCCTTCCCTACTCCGCTATTCTATATTGGGTACAGTGAGGTGGAGGTACTGATAACTTAGATTGTCTTTTTAGGTCATGGGGAGTCAAAACACAAGGAACAATATAAAGATCTGATTGAGCTAGATTTAGTGACTACCTGAGATTTTGGGGTGTCTCACTTAAAAAAGTCTCAAATGTGTTGTGAGAAGGACACAAAGGAATATTTTAGCCAGAATGGCAAACACGGCAGAGACAGCTAGCAATTCACATACTTCAATTCTTAGGCTCACTTGCATCATCTGTGGTTAAATGAATGAGATCTAGCCAACAAAATGTGACAGGAAATGATGTATGCCATATTAATCCCTGATGCATTAGAATTTCTCAAGTGCATTCATGTTCTTTTCCGTTTCCAGCTGATTTGGATTAAGATTACCATGGAGACCAAAGAGGCCAAATATGACAATGGCAAGGTCTTTGTCAGCTTCAGCCATTGCATAATTATTTGTAGAAGAACCAACCTCTGCGACCAGAAGCATCCATCTTGCACCTTTAAATGAGCAAGAAATAAATCTATATTTTGATCACACCATTGTACACCCAGATATACGTTCATTATAGCAGCTGATGATATCCTAATCTCAGCCTTGTTTAACATAGTTATTGATTGATTAAATGGTTAGTTAGTTGTTCGTTGACTGGTATGCTAGAAAAAATGATATAAGCCCTTAGAAGCACATGATTCTTGACAAAGATACATTTTTTGCTAGCATATTTAACCACACGTCGGTTATATCCCTCTGGCACCTTAAAAAGTCACAATTATACAACAACAAAATCTCTTTGCCCTTGGTTTTCCTAAGTACCATATGTACTGCACAGGAGAATGCCATCAAGGATGTCACTACTAACACTCCTCTTACAGCCCCTCTTAACCAGTTCCTCCTAGAGCTTGTGGAAAGAAAAATGTTTATTTTATTTAATGAATTCATATTCTCACTCATACTAAAACCAGGGTAACTACAAGATACACGTTTTCCTATTGTTGTAGATCTTAAGTTTACATCTGAGTTTCGTGATACCTACCCTCAGAGAGGATTTTTTTAATATATTCCATTCATTCCAGCACCAAGTTTATGTGTCTTATCCAATGTAAGTATCTTTCCAGTTACAAAATTCTATTTCTACATATGTTGCTTTGCATATTTCTTAGAAGCAGACACTGGATGTTCATATACTTGCATATTTGCCTTTCTCCTTCAATTCTTTTCAGTGCTCTGTATGATCCCTAAAGTTTTCAAAAGAAATAAAGTTTTCCCCAATAATTCCAAACTTTTCTATTCCACATCATTTTTACTTATTTGAAATCATTGAACGTTATCAGTAGAAATCTCTGAGTTCACCAATCCGGTTAACAACCCAGAAGTGGTATGGGCTGGGAAGAATGTATGCAATTAAAATGGTAGAAGTATTTCACTCAGTGAAATAAGTCAATCAGAGAAAGACAATTATCATATGATCTCTCTGATATGAGGAAGTTGAGGGGCTGGGTGGGGGGTTGTGGGGGGTAGAGAGGGAAAAATAATGAAGCAAGGTGGGATGGGGAAGGAGACAAACCATAAGAGACTCCTAATCTCACAAAACAAACTGAGGGTTACTGGGGGGTGGGAGGGCAGGGATAGGGTGGATGGGTTATGGACATTGGGGAGGGTTTGTGCTTTGGTGAGTGCTGTGAAAGGTGTAAGCCTGATGATTCACAGACCTGTAACGCTGGGGCAAAGAATAAAAATAAAATTAAAATAAAATGAAAAAAAAAAAGAAAAGTCCATTACAAGAAATCAAAATAAATAAATAAATAAAAATAAATAAAATGGTAGAAGTAGCAAAGAATATCCAACTACTTCTCATTGAGTAGTCGAAGCAGAAGGCAGAACAAGACAATTTTACTCATACATCCAACTCAATACTTTTCTGTCTCATCTTTCTTTTTCCTCCTGACACACTGGAATTCGTGGCTTAGACAGTGGGGAGATATGGTGACTTTCACAGAGAAATAAGAAACACCCTCAGGTAAAGCAAGACTCTCTGGGTGTTTGCTTTCTGTTTAGAATGTACTTTACACCCAAGGAAAACCCCTGAGTACTGACTCCTGAGCTGCACGACTGTGGCTGGGAAGAGGCTGGGACAGCAGCTGATAGGACTCTCAGAGAGCCTTAAAGAGCTGTGGACCCTACTAACAGCATCGCAGACCCTACTAACGGCATCACAGACTCCATTAAGAAAGCCTCCCAGGAGATGCTGGGAACACCATAAAAATAGTAGAATGGTGGTTACCAGGGACTAGGGAAGGGGGAAATCACCCATGGATGATCAAAGATACAAATGTCCAGTTACAAAATGAGTAAGTTCTGAGTATCTAATGGTGGTCATAGCATGATGACTATAGTTTACAGTACTGTACAATACACTTGAAAGTTGCTAACAGAATATATCTTAAATGTTCTCACCATAAAGAAAATGCTAATTATGTAAGGTAATGGAGGTGTTAACTAACCCAACTATGGTAATCACTTTACAATATATAAGTGTATCAAATCATCACATTGCACAACTTAAACTTATACAATATTATAGGTCAATTATATCTCCATAAAGATAGAAAAAAATAATGGAGATTCTAAATTGTAATAATACACTTTAAAATTTTTTTAAAGATTTATCTGAGAGAGAGAGAGCAGTGGGGAAGAGGCAGAGGGAGAGAGAGAATCTATAGAAGACTCCCCGCTGAGTGCCGAGTGTGCTGTGGGGTTCGATCTCATGATGGTGGGTTCATGACCTGAGCCAAAATCAAGAGTTGGACACTTAACTGACTGAGCCGACCAGGCACCCATATAATACGACTTTTTAAACAATCAGTACTATCTCCTACTCCCATTCTCTTTTTGGTTGCTTTCTAAGGAATATATAAACACATTCATCAAAATATTTTTTCCAAAGTATTCTAGAGATAACTTTTAAAGAACAGAAGAAATTAATGTATCTGCCAAGAAGTATCACAGCTAACAGATACAAGTAATTTTTAACACTATTCTTTATCAAGTACTTATAGGAAATTTAATCCAAAAAAGTTAGGTTAATGTCCAAAAGGTCATTAATATTTGAGGTTATCTATTCTATTGAAAAAAAATTTTTGCATTGGTACCAAACAAAAATCAGCAAATTAACAAGTCTAGAACCTTAAATTAAAAGTGAACAATGAGTAATTGTGGAAGGAGTCCAAATGTCCATCAACTGATGAATGGATAAAGAGGATGTGGCATGGGCGCCTGGGTGGCTCAGTGGGTTAAAGCCTCTGCTTTCGGCTCAGGTCATGATCTCAGGGTCCTGGGGTCGAGGCCCGCATCGGGCTCTCTGCTCGGCAGGGAGCCTGCTTCCTCCTCTTTCTCTGCCTCTCTGCCTACTTGTGATCTCTCTCTCTCTGTGTCAAATAAAGAAATAAAATCTAAAAAAAAAAAAAAAAGAGGATGTGGCATGTGTGTACACACACACACACACACACACACACACACAGAGGAATATTACTTTGCCATCTAAAATAATGAAATCTTGTCACTTGTGATGATGTGGATGGAACTAGAGTGTATTATGCTAAGCAAAATAAGTCAGTCAGGGACAAATACCGTATGATTTCACTCATAAGTGGAATTTAAGAAACAAAACAGATGAATGTAAGGGAAGGGAAAGAAAAATATAAATAAAAAACAGAGAAGGAGGCAAAGCATAAGAGACTTTAGAGAACAAACTGAAGGTTGCTGGATGGGAGGTGTGGGGGGGGAGGTTAAATGGGTGATGGGCATTAAGGACGGCACATGATGTAACGAGCACCAGGTGGCATATGTAAGTGATGAATTGCTGAATTCTACTCCTGAAACCAATACTGCACTGTATGTTAACTAACTTGAATTTAAATTAAAACTTGGAAGAAAAATCATCCATCCATTCACTCATTTTTTTAAAAAAGTGAACAATGAGTATTACTAGAAAATGGATTATATAAAAATTATGGTCAAGACGAGCCCCAGGAATGAGCTCACACCAAGATGACCAAATGATTCATTAATTATTGATGGATTTATGAAAAATAATTGGGAAGTAGTATGGTACAATAAAAAGATTACCTTAAGTAAAAGATAAAACTACTTCTAGATCCTATCAGCACTTACTACTTAATTAACTAAATATTAATGAGTATCAAGAAAAAGAGAGTAAACACTGAGATAAGCTAAATTTATCCCCCTATGAAAGACTTGAGTGATCTTTGTTCCTGTCCAATATTGAGAAAATATCTCATTTCCAAGTTTCAAAAATTTTCTGACAGTACTCACTCTTGTTATAAACAATATCCAAAGATTATTTTTAACAAGGTTTACCTCAGTAGGTTTGAAATATTTATTTCTATAGAAATAAAACATGTAACACAAATGTTATTTAATTACATAGGCCTTCTTGAGTTTGCTCTGCTCATAAAGAACCATAGCACACTGAGTAGGTACTATAGGCCCCAAATGAACTTCTATCTAAAAGTTTACATACGAAATCTTGAGTTGGACTTTATAGAAGCTTTTATGGCTTTTCTCCTTGCCAAAGCTATGACACCAAACCCAAAGTACACTCTCTACCAAATTTCATATACAGTACCTATAAATTTAGGTGAAATCCTGTGTTCTTGAGTCACTGCCCACCTCCAATTTTGATAATGTCCTTGATCTGTCGAGAAGTGACTTCCTAACCACCTGTGAAATTAAGACCCTCTAGTAAGATACCAGGCCAATTTGCTGGAGGGATTTGTAGGACTTAACTCCATATATGTTTCTTAACAGTGGGCTTGCCACATCTGGTTAAAAGAGAATCATTCTCAAATATGTTACTCCAGGTAGGGCCTTGGTTGCACAATTGAGTCGGTCAATTATAACCTGGTAAAAAAAAGAGGACATATTCTTTTTCATCAATTAATTAACATATAATGTTTATTGGTTTCAGAGGTAGAGGTCAGTGATTCATCAGTGGTCATTACATCACATGCCCTCTTTAATGTCCATCAACCAGGTACCCCCAGCCCCCCATGCCCCTCCCCTTCGGCAACCCTCAGTTTGTTTCCTAGAGTTAAGAGGCTCTTATGGTTTGTCTCCCTTTCTGGTTTCATCTTTTATTTTCTTCCTCTCTTCCTCTATGATCCTCTGTTTTGTTTCTTAAATTCCACATATGGGTGAGATCATATGATAACTGTCTTACTCTGATTGACTTATTTCGCTTAGCATAATACACTCTAGTTCTATCCATGTCATTGCAAATGGCAATATTTCATTTTTTATGGCTGCACAGTATTCCAGTGTGTGTGTGTGTGTGTGTGTGTGTGTGTGTGTGTGTGTGTGTATACACATTTTCTCTATCCACTCATCTGTCAATGGACATCTGGGCTCTTTCCATAGTTTGGCTATTGTGGACATTGCTGCTATAAACATTCAGGTGCACGTGCCCCTTCAAATCACTACATTTGTGTCTTTGGGCTAAATATCCAGTAGTGCAATTGCTAGGTCATGGGGTAACTTTATTTTCAACTTTTTGAGGAACAGGAGGACATAGTCTTATAAACCAATGTCAATAAATTATATTGCCATGAAAAGAAAGGAGGTTCAATCAATTTATTTGCTCTGAGTTTCAAGAGGTCAGTGACAATCATTTCAGTTTACAGAAACATAATCTACTAAACTGTGGTTAGAAAGATCTAAATAAAGATAAAGGCCTTTCTAATATAAAGTAACATAAAACTTATGTTACCCATATTCCAGATAACCACAATGAAATATCTCATCAGTTTCTCAGCCCTATGTAATTAATTCTTATTTCCCTAGGTCCGGAGTCAGTAGTCTCCTTTATGATATATGTGTGCTTGGGGACTACAAAGTGTCTTAGAAATCCCTACCTAGTCCACTAATACAAGCTTAAACTTGTCTGACAGGTGTTGGCTCAGAAGTTAAGGGTCTACCGCCCATGTTTTCATCTAAAAATTTTTATAATTTCTGGTCTAACGTTCAAGTCTTTCATCCATTTTAATTTTTTGTGCATTGTATAACATAGGGGTCTAATTTCATTCTTTTGCATTTGGCTCCAGTTCTAGCAGTACCATTTATTGAAGAAACTGTCCTCTTTTTTTTTAATTTTATTTTTATTCTTTGCCCGAGGGGTACAGGTCTGTGAATCATCAGGCTTATATCTTCCACAGCATTCACCAAAGCACAAACCCTCCCCAATGTCCATAACCCATCCACCCTATCCCTACCCTCCCACCCCCCAGTAACCCTCAGTTTGTTTTGTGAGATTAGGAGTCTCTTATGGTTTGTCTCCTTCCCCATCCCATCTTGTTTCATTATTTTTCCCTCCCTACCCCCCACGACCCCCCACCCTGCCCCTCAAGTTCCTCATATCAGAGAGATCATATGATAATTGTCCTTTTTACATCATATGTTCTTGGCTCCTTTGTCACAGATTAATTGTCCACATAAGTGTGGGGTTATTTCTGGGCTCTCAATTCTGTTTCAGTGCTCTGCCTGTTTTGGCACCAATGCTGTACTGCTCTGATTACCAGAGCTTTGTAGTATAGTTTGAAATCAGGAAGTATGATACCTCCAACCTTATTGTTCTTTTTCAAGATTGATTTGGCTATCCGGGATCTTCCGTGGCTCCCTACAAATTTTACAATTATTTGTTCTAGCTCTGTGAAGTATGACATTGGAGTTTTGATAGGTTTTGCATTGAATCTCTACATTGTTTCAGGTATTCTATACATTTTAACAGTATTAATTCTTCCAACCCATGAGCATGGAATGTCTTCCTATTTATTTGTCATCTTCAGTTTCTTTCATCAGTGTCTTATGGTTTTCAGTGTAGAGGTCTTTCACTTCCTTGGTTAAAATTCTTTCTAAGTATTTTATTCTTTCAGACTTTTTTTGTATTCCTATAAATATTTTGAGCCCGATTTCAGGTTTTTTTTGTTATTGGGCCTTGCTTTTTAAGATCTGTTAAACAGGACAAGACCAATGTTTTCTCTATGGCTAATTATTCCCCATTACTCAGGTATGGCTCTTCTGAGTACTTTACTCAATGCTCTGTCAATCTTGAGTTTTTCCTATTTAGAATTTGGAATAGGTACTATTACGAGCCCTGTGTGAGCTTCAGGAACTGTTATCTCTGATGCTATTAGATAGTTCTTTCCTTGGCCTCAAGTAATTTTTTAAAGATTATTTATTTATTTGTCAGAGAAAGAGAGAGAGAGAGCGAGCATAAGCAGGCAGAGCAGCAGGCAGAGGCAGAGAGGGAAGCAGGCTCCCCGCTGAGCAAGGAGCCCAATGCGGGACTTGATTTCACAACCCTGGGATCATGATCTGAGCTGAAGGCAGCTGTTTAACCAACTGAGCTACCTAGGTGTCCCAGCCTCAAGTAATTTTACATGCAAGTGTTGATCAGTACTACACTGAAATACTCAAGAGAGATTCTCCACAGAACTTCAGAGTTTCTCTGTGTAGCTCTGAGAATAATTCAGTATTATTGTGATTTCTTACACCTATATAAATGAGGTCTATGGCTTTAAAGCCACTTGCTGCTAAAGGAAGCTCTGATCACTATTTCACAGGAACTCAATTCTTTATTTAAAAACCAACTGCCATTATGTAATAGATATATTTAGTAAATAAAGTAAATGCTTACTTAACTGTTCAGGTTCTGAACATTTGCATGTAATTGCTATGCTATAGCTAGTAATCTATTAAACATATAATCCTCACTTTTTTTAGTGTTACTAAAAGATGTTTCATTTACTTCTCTTATGCCCATCATGTCCTACAGCATTGACCTGAAGAAGGTCTTACACCTTCTATCATCGGTAAGAATCTTATAAGGGAGAGAGGAAAGATTCAAGCCGAAGTAAGTTTGTGTATTTGAGTGTCCATAGAAACAAATGGACTGGATTGTAGTGTGTGTGAGTGGGAGAGTGTGTGCATACTTGCATGTACATCAGACTATACCATGGCTGTATATCTGAGGAGCCTTTTATATAGTTATAGACCCGAGTGAATGAGAGATAGCATGGCTGTGTAGCTATGGGGTCTTTTGTGTTATGTGTCTTGTGAGAGAAATCCAGAGTTCTGTGGAATCACGTGAGATGGTAAACTAGGAGGCCATGAGGTAGCTGTGTGGCAATGGCAGGTCAGAAGGGATGGAATTTGGCTCTGTGGTAACAATGAACAGGCAGGACTTCAGATTCTAAACTTCCACAGCAGTGAGATTTTGTTCTATCTAATTTGAATTCAATGGCCATGTCCTCAAATCCCTTTGTTCTAGGACAAATTCTGAAAAATAAATGAAGATTACAGAGCATCCCCACCAAAAGCTCACATCTGAATATGCTTAATGTTTCAAAATTTCATTTTGAAGTAATGTTTATGCTGCAGTAGTATTTAAATAAAATTTGGATGACCTCTAACAACACCCTGCAAAACAAATGAGGTATTATAAACAAAGTGTTAAGAAGTC
Source organism: Ailurus styani (assembly GCA_002007465.1). Taxonomy (NCBI): domain Eukaryota; kingdom Metazoa; phylum Chordata; class Mammalia; order Carnivora; family Ailuridae; genus Ailurus; species Ailurus styani. The sequence continues at coordinate 995,291 of LNAC01000247.1, forward strand.
AGGGTCTATTTATTTAGACACAATTTGGCTGTGGAAGATGGCTTTGTTTGCCAAGTGCGTGAGAGCCATACTGGTAGCTGCTTTGCTCTCAGATGCAGGACTTCCATGGATAAACGGAAATACAAAATTAATAGGCAGAAGAAGGGTCATTTTAAAAAGAGCCCATCACTACCATTATTTCCCCATGTCTCATGGAAAGTAGCCCAGATCAAATTCATGAGCCAGTTGGAGAATCAAGTACTGCTATTCTTTTAGAGGAAAAAGTCGGGAAGATATTAGAAGAGAACCCAACAAATGCCCAATTGCTGGTTGTATGTAAGACCATTTACCAAATACTTCCTGAACACATCTCTTTGTGCCTAGCAAAGTAACAGGAGCAAGGAGACAAAAGTTGGTCAGACATATGACTCTTATCCTGATGATCAAGTGGAGAGATATCCAGCAAAGGTGAATGAGGTGGTGCTTTAACCTAAGAATGTGACGAGTTTCTTGCTATTCACCCAAGCCCCAGCACTATGCTATACTTGGCACAGGCAGGACAGCGTCAAAGGATCCAGCAGTAATGAGTTATGAGAGGTATTTTCAATAATGGAGGAGCAATATCTGATGAAACAAATTTTACTCAAAATCCACTTAACAAATAGTTATTGGATAGCTATTATGTCCCAGGCCCTGTTCTAGGACCTTAAGATACAATAGTGAACACAATAGAATAATATCCTGCCCTTTTACCCTTTTGCAAGTTATCCTTTAGCTAGGGAAAGAGAATAAACAGGAAATATAATAAATAAGGCAGCCACCGAATATGGAAGATGTTAAGTGCCATGGGGAAAAAATGCCAGACTGGTTAAGAGAGATCAGGAATACTGAGGGGCCAGGTTGAAAATTAAGGAGGGCACATATTGCATGGAGAACTGGGTGTGGCACATAAATGAATCTTGGATCACTGAAAAAATAAAGTGAAAAAAAATTAAAAAATTAAAAAAAAAAAGGAATACTGAAGGGCCAGGTTGAAAATTTAAATAGGGAGGACAGGGTAGTCCTCATGGAGAAGGTGATATTTGAGTGGGGTCATGAAGGAGGAAAGGGGATTCCTCAAGGAGATATGTGGGGAAAGAACACTGGGGAAAGGACATTGTAGGCAGAGAAAACAGGTAGAGCAGGATCCTGAGATGGGAACATGCATGACCAGCTCAAGGAACAGCAAGGAGGCCAATGGACTGGAACCACATGAAAGGTTCAAATCCTGATCTCTACATTTCTAGTGGTATAACTTGAGGCAAGTCACTTAATTATTCAGGGACTGAATTTCCTCAAGTCAGTTCAACAAATACTTTGAAGTGCTTTCTCTATACCAGCAGATTCAGAGATGGGAAGCTTCCCAATGGGAAGTGCCCATTTGGCCAAGAAGTCTATACTCTTGGGGAGAAAGACAAGGAAACCAACAGATCCAGCACAGTATAGTGAATATAACAATATAAGTGAAAGGTGAAGAGATGGAGGCAAGGAAGTCTTCCCTGATCACCCAAGCCCCACCCTCCATCCTCATTCTCTATCATATCACCCTGTCTTCTTTTCTTCAAGGCACATATTACAATCCTAAATTCTTAGACTCCTTGATTGGCTTATTGTCTCTCTCCCTTCACTTAAAAAAAAACTCAATAAGGGAAAGACTCTTCTTTGTCTGCTCCACTGTTCTATCCTATCCCAAATGCTTAGCACAAGACCAGGTGTAAGGTTGGCCTTCTATAGTGTGAGAAGAATGTCAGTATCATAAGAGAAAGTGCCACAGAGTATGGGACACTTAAACTGTTTTTTCAACATTGAAAGAGAGTTTGGTAGACAGACAAGGTGAATTGGGTCATTTACAGGATATGAAGTAGCCTGTGCAAAGGTGGAGGATGTGTTTAGCAAGAGTCACAGGTCTACAATACAGAGGGATGATACCAGTTCTCTCATAAAATGGTTCTGAGAATCCCACACGATCATGCATCTGACTGGTGTGGAATGGCTCCCAGTAGTTTCCGTTGGAGCCATGCAGAGAATATTTGTTATAGATGGTCTTATCTATGTGGTACCAAAAGACCTCTTTGATGGAACTGTTATACAATCACCTAGATGTCTCAGTGCCATTTATTGCAGCTGTTGTATCAGCAAGAAGAATTTATGAGTGGGTTGCTGCTGCCTTTCAAACATTCCAAATGGATATCTACACCCTGATTTGCCCTTTGTAGTCTCCTACTCCGTAAGCACCACTGGGATAAAACTCTAATAAATAATCAATATAGCTCCTCTCAAGGGAAATGCCATTCTTACAGTCCATGAACGATTAATATTGCTGTAGCCTTTGAAAGCAGTCACCTTTCTGAAAGATCTATTAAATCAATATGGGGGATCTTCAGGGTGAGAAAAAAGAATGCCAACAAAGGATTCTGGCAGACTCACACAGGCCAATCCAGAAATATTGTAAAACAGCATGCACATAACCCCACTGCAAGTCAAGGGATCAGCATTTGCGATGCAACTGGGATCCAGCCTTGTGATGTGCTCATTTGATTTCCACAATACAGTTTTTATTTTAAATCAAAACTGACAGTTGAAAAGATTTTCAGAAATCTATGCCCATAATAATATTTTTAGTGTTTCATTGCATCTAGTGTTGGAATAATGGAACAGGAAATGAAATAGGAAAAAATATGCACAGGAAGATTGTTTCTGGAGCCTTTGGTTCTATAGAGGCTAAAGACTGTAAAAAAAAATAGTAGAAGAATAGGAGTGACAGAATATTTGGGTTCAAATTCTGGCTCAGACACTTAAAGCCGTATGCTTATCAGCAAATCACTTAGTCTCTAAGCCTCATCTATAAAATGGAAATGATACTAATAATACCTGACCTTGTGGGGGTAGACAGAAGGGACAAATGAGATGACAGATATGAAATTAATTCTTTAAAAGAAGATATTCTACACAAATATTTTTTTATGTTCATTGTTTTACTTTCTACAATTGTTAACTGGGAATGACACAGGTTTTTCCAGTTTAAGTTTCAACTAGTGAAAACACATTGCTAGGGCACCTGGGTGGCTCAGTGGGTTAGAGCCGCTGCCTTCGGCTCAGGTCATGATCCCAGGGTCCTGGGATCCAGGCCCGCATCAGGCTCTCTGCTCAGCAGGGAGCCTGCTTCCTCCTCTCTCCTCTCTCTCTGCCTGCCTCTCTGCCTACTTGTGGTCTCTCTCTCTGTGTCAAATGAATAAATAAAATCTTTAAAAAAAAAAAAAAAGAAAACACATTGCTAGTAGTTTTGTAAAATACTTTTTTTCTGAAAAACTATGATCATGTTACTACCATACTACTTTTGATAATCCTCTTGATTATAGACTATCAAAATTCTATATTATTTAGCCTCCAAGGAATTTCTCAACATTACATGAGATAAAAGATGGTCTTGTCCATTCTTCCATTGCCACTGTCTAGAGCAGTCCTTGGGACATAGGTGGTACTGAGTAAATACTTGTTGACTAATGATATGGTCAATTAATCTACGACAAAGGAACCAACAATATACAATTGGGAAAAGACAGTCTCTTCAACAAATGGTGTTGGAAAACTGGACCGCTACATGCAAAAGAATGAAACTGGACTATTTCCATACTCTATGCACAAATATAAACTCGAAATGGATTAAAAACCTAAATGTTAGACTTGAAACCATCAAAATCCTAGTAGAAAACATAGACAATAACTTCTTTGACATCAGCTATAGAAACATTTTTCTAGATATGGGTCCTCAGGCAAGGGAAACAAAAGCAAAATCAAAGTACTGGGACTACACCAAAATAAAATGATTTTGCACAGCAAAGGAAAACATCAACAAAACAATAAGGCAACCTACTAAATGGGAGAAGATGTTTGCAAATGATACATCCATAAGGCATTAAAATCCAAAATATATAAAGAACATATACAACCCAATGCCAGAAAAATACATAATCTAATTAAAATGGCCAGAGGACCTGAGCAGACATTTTTCCAAAGAGGACATACAGATGGCCAAAAGACGTGAAAAGTTGCTCAACATCACTCATCATCAGGGAAATGCAGATCAAAACCACAATGAGATATCAACCTTATACCTGTCAGAATGGCTAAAATCAAAAAGACAAGAAATAACTGTTGGTGAGGATGTGAAGAAAAAGGAGCCCTCATACACTGTTGGTGGCAATGCAGATTGGTGCAGCCACTGTGGGAAATAGTATGGAGGTTCCTCAAAAATTAAAAATAAAATTACCAAATGATCTACTCATTCCATTACCGGGTATTTACCCAAAGAACATGAAAACACCAATTCAAAAAGATATATGCTCCCCTATGCTTACTGAAGCATTATTTACCACAGTCAAGGTATGGAAGCAACCCAAGTGTCCATCCATAGGTGAATGGATAAAGATATGATATATATGATATCATATATATATATGGTAATATTACTCAGCCATATAAAAGAACAAGATCTTAACATTTGCAAAACATGAATGGGCCTAGGAGATATAATGATAAGTGAAATAAATCAGTCAGAGAAAGACAAATACCACATGGTTTCATTCATATGTGGAATTTAAGAAACAAAACAAATCAATAAACAAAGACAAAAAGAGACCAACAGGAAAAAAAAAGACTCTTAAATAGAGGGAACAAACTGGTGATTGCTAGAGGGGATGTGAGTGGGGGTATGAGGGAAATAGATGAAGAGATTAAGAGTACACTTATCTTGATAAGCTTTGAGTAATGCACAGAATTCTTGAGTCATGAGACTGTACACCTGAAACTAATGTAACACTGTTAAGTATACTTCAAGTAAAAAATAGTTAATTAATAAAGTAGTTAACAAACCTACATTTCCCCCCTTTCCCATTATGTTTCTTGATACCTATCCCAGAGTTCAGCCTCACTCAACTACATTCTCCTCATATGCATTCTGTTCTTCCTCAGCTCCAAGTTCTTATTCAAACTTATTCCTACCATCTAGAATGCCCTCCCACCATTCATTTTCATGTTTTCTTATCATAAACTAGAAGCTTCCACTTTTATCCCAATGAGATATAATATCTTCCCTCTCTAGGCTCCCAAAACATTGCATTTGTACTTCCCATGTGATATTTGTAACATTCCATCTTATGGTAAGCAAATGTCTTATGAAAAGAATGTCTTTTATTTATCCTACTAGGCTATATCCTTAATGGATCCAGGATCCTTATAATGGATTCATTGATATATTAACACAGTGGCTACCACAGTGCCTTGCACAAAATAGATGCTCAATAAATATTTGTGGAATGTACGAATGAAAGTCAAACAGAAGGCAGGAAGAATTATGAGTTTCCTACTCACTGGATAAAAATTATAGGAAATGCTCTGATTCTGTTTAAATCAGAGTGTAGTTTACTTGAGAAAATAAGCCAACAGTTTGCTATTGAAAAATTAAGACACCAGAACATTTGAATTCAAAACTCTTATTAAAATGTCTAGGGAGCTTATATTTTCTAATTTAATGATTCAGTAGAGATGAAGGAAATGTATACGATGCAAATTTGTTAAAAATGCAGCAACCTATATTAACTAAATCTCAATCTGCAAGCTTGAAAGCTTCTCTATGATAATCTTCTATTCAATGACCTTTTATATTTATCCTTTGGAAACTATGCTTAGACTTAATAACCCAACTTTCTCATTATCATTTATTTTGACCTCAAGACTAATTTTGCAGCCTGCAGGGGAAAACTTTTCCTGCTAATTAGTTCTTCTTGGTTGTATTCCAAGAGAAATGACAAATTTCACCTTGTTTAAGATGCCTCTTGATACTGGTTTAAGCCAACTGAAGAAACCATGTATAATTTTTTAACTCACATATTTTTCCCCATGAGAAAGAAACCAACATTTTATCTAAAAATTCTCATACTTTAACACCATTTTGCAATACACAACTCAACCCTGGTACTTAATTGTTAGCATAATAAAATAGAGAAGTAGTAAAATAATTTGGAAATCACATACTAATTTCAATAAATTAACTTGAGTCTGCCTTTCATCCTCGATGTATTTCAAATGATTGGTTTGTTACCAAAGTCTACCTCTATTTCCTCTGTCAGGCTGATTATACACTATTAAGCCTTGCACAATTAAGGGATATTTTAGTGTTGAAGTTAAATAGTTTATTAGTGGATCCCGTATTATGAGTGGCAATCCTCAGCCATTTGTTTATCCTTCTAAAAGGAGGCAAAGAAGTACAATTAGTAATTGTTTTAATTCCAAGTTCTCCACTGTTTCAAAGTTCTTGGAGATGATTTAACTTTTTAGAATCACCCATTTCGATGGCAACATTTTTGCTATTTAGACTATTGACAAGACACTTATATTTGTGCTGCCAATGCCCCCCTCCTACAGGACCTTTTGCTGTTGTTCTATTAAATATCTCAAGTCAAGAAAGTGTATCATCATTATCAGTTTTAAAAAAAGGGAAAAAAAGAAAGTGTATCTTCTATTTCCCATCTACTGATGCTTGTCAAAAGGGGTATTTGGAAAATCTGAGTTCAAATTTCTATTTTTGTCACTAACTCATGTGTTTTGGTTTTGCCAATATTCTCTTCAAATTCCCTTGTTATAATAACATGTTTAACATTTCAATGCCAATTTTCTCATTTATAAGATGAATATAACACATGCACTTCCTACAATTTACCCCCAATACTGCACAACACACACATTTAGCCATGTTATCTCTGCTTAAAATCCGCAACGGGCTTCCTGCTGCCTACTGGATGAAGCCCATACACTTTAGACTGGGAAACTAGGTCCTCTTTGATCTCACGATATTGACTTCTGCAGCTTTTCTATCTGCAAAATAAGGTGCTGCAATTGGCTCACACTACTCCGTGCTGACTGTTAACACCTCTTCTCAGCTCCACATTCAATGACATGAAATCAGCCATGATGGGGTACTTACATCACAGAAATCAGCAACCAGAAAATGGGTTGTTAAACATTTAGCTGCACATCACTGGTGTGAGACACTTTAATCAGAGCAGCTCTGATTATCACCCTCCAATAATATCCCATCCAACTTAAAAGAAAAGCCCAAGTCTTTTCAATGGCTGAGAAAGTTTTATGCACTCTGGCCCTCATTACTTCTCTAATTCCATCTCTTCCTCTTCTTCAGCCCTTTACATATGCTGCTGTAGCCACTTTAGTTGACTGTTCCTCAAATAAACCAGGCAAACTTCCAACTAAAGGACAGACAACTGCTTGCTGCTCTTTCTACCTCAAGTACAGATCTTCCTATGGACTCCTCACCCTTTAAGTCAAATCTGAAATGTCACCTCTTCGGGGACATTTTCCTTGGTCAGGGCTGCAGCTTTCTTCCGCAGCCTTATTGTGCAAATGAGAACAACGTCCCCTCTGAGGGGGGGGCACAGGTCTTGGAGAGCAGGTGGTACCTTTGGAGGAAGCAACTCAAAATTGCATCTGATTCGGGGCATGTAACTTGGCAAGCGGAGTTTGAGCTATTTCTCCCCTCGCCTGCCCCTCAGCTGAGCACCTTTGTGAAGTGCCAAACGACACCACCACGCATGGGACACTGTGCCTCACCGGTCTATATAAATGGCCACAGCCTCAAGTATCCCCTCTCATAATACTCTGTTTCATATCACCTATCGCAATATGTAGTTACTGGATTAAGCCAACTAACAGAAGGAGCTACGTATAAACTAGCATAGTTTTCTTAATGAGAAAGAAATCAACACTTTATCCAAACATTCCTTCTTCTTTTAACACCATTTAGCAACACATGACTTGGAACTCTGGTATTTAATTTTCATATAATGAAATACAGACGTAGTAAAAAAAATTGGACACCACATACTAATTTCATAGTGTCTGGATTTCATCCTTGATTTATTTCAAATGATTGGTTTATTACCAAAGTCTATTTCATTTTCCTCTATAAGGTTACATTGTTTATTAGTTAACCTCCTACACTCACAACAGAATGTGACCTTCATGAAAGGAAAGACCATGTCTTATTTACTGCTGTATCTGCAGAAAGAGAATAATACCCAACAAATATTTATTAAATATTGAAAGAAAGTTGAAACGACAGGCTTTCATGTAATATTTCATTCAAATGAAGAATATTTTTTCTGCCTAAAAGTATAGAAGTTTTGAACTAGATTATCTCTGCATCTCTTCCAATTCAGACATTTTAGGATTTCATATTATCTTCACTCAGAAAAATGCCTACCACAACAGATAGGGTAGCAAAGGCAGAGTGAGGAATTGTAATGCAACAAATTTGTAAGATCCTGGAATCCTCTTCCTTTGTTTTCTGGAGGTGGAAAGTTAGACTTTGGAACCCTAGTTTGTGTACCTTTAAAATATGTTCTTCTTTTTGGGCCTCAGTTTCCTCATCTGCCCAATGATGGGCTTGGACCAAACCCATCTTGAAAAAGAAAAGCTCCACTTTAGGGTCGCCTGGGTGGCTCAGTCGTTAAGCGTCTGCCTTCGGCTCAGGTCATGATCCCCAGGTCCTGGGATCGAGCCCCACATCAGGCTTCCTGCTCAGCGGGAAGCTGGCTTCTCCCCCTCTCACTCCCCCTGTTTGTGTTCCCTCTCTCGCTGTGTATCTCTCTGTCAAGTAAGAAATAAAAATCTTTAAAAAAAGAAAGAAAAGCTCCACTTTATAGGTTTAAAAGCAGAAATATTTTCCCGCAGAATATCTCGCTGGGAACCACAGTATATAACATACACTGAGGAATTTCAGTTCTTGTTGAAGCGAGGCCAGGAGGGCCCAGACTTTATCAAGTCCATTGACTATGGTGTGAAAACTCCTGCACTAGAGGCTCCTGAAAGTGTCTGCCATCTCTAACATTCCATGACTTTATGATTTTGTCATTCTCCAGATTCCAGGACCAGTGAGGGTGTGGATAGGCAACGATGAGTTGAGAATTCACTCATCCAACGGATATTTGAGTACCTCTATATTCTAGGTACTACGTCACATGAAAGGGTGAGTGAAAAACATTAAAAAGGAAACATGGAGATTTTAAGATCCAGTCAGATAGATCTCCTAAACCATCCTATAAAGTCTTCTTCCATTCCCACCATACCCACCCCATTTTCTCCCATAAAAGGAAATTGCATCTAAACATGTGGAAGAAAAATATATCATGACCTTTATGTACTTTAAGACCATTGTTTTTCCCTTATAGGAGTATACTCTTCTGCCCAAACCTTTTCAACTGTGAAATAAGGAATCTAAATATTACTCTAAGGTAATCTACAGTAGTTTCCCCTGTACTTTGGGCATTGGAGTGAAAGCCAATTGCAAATAAACTAAAAAGCAATCACAAATCAAGCAAACAGTCCATTGGCTAAAGTCCCTGCAATGTATTTTCCATGACTAATCAATAAAAATACTATACTACAAAGTAAGTGTCCAACCAGCCAGCATACCAGTCTGAAGTAAGATCTTGGTTCAAGATCAAATTTACCATATTTGTTTTCTGACAAACAAGGAAACCAGACCAAATGTAGTTCTATAATAACAACTACTTGGGGTTCAGTTTGTTGATCACGTGAAATGGGGCAACAGCAGTCAGATAATTCTAGAGATATATGAAAAGTAGATTGAGCAAGACTTGATGTTTTATTCCCTATAGAGAGCAGAGAGGAGGAAAAGGTCAAGGATACTACTGGACAGATCTGACATAGGAAACAGGGTAAGGAGCTGGTTGAGGGAGAAGAAAATGATGGCTTTAGTTTAGACATTTCCAATTTAACTTTCCCCTGGAACTTCAAAGTGAGGAATATCAAAGTGGGGTCCACAAACATATTCTCAAGGACGTCTCATTTTTTTTAAATTCTGTTTTTCTGTTTTCACTGTGATGGTAAAAGTTTATAGAAGTCAAAAGAACCTACCCTTTAGCAGTCAGCACCATGTCCACAAAGCAGTGGCTTAGTTTTAACAAAACAACATCATCTGTCACGTTATGCTGTGATTTTGTAGTTTTTAAGATTTTTTATTCATTTGAGAGAGATACAGAGACAGACTGAGAGAGAAAGAGAGCACAAGCAGGGGGAGAGGCAGAGGGAGAGGGAGAAGCAGACTCCCCGCTGAGCTGGGAGCCTAACATGGCGCTTGATCCCAGGACCCTGGGATCGTGTCCTGAGCCAAAGGCAGACGCTTAACATATGAGCGAGCCACCCAGGCATACCTGTAGTTTTTATTATATTTAACTTGAGATGTTGCCATTTCAGCTTTAATTATAAGGAATACCCTCTCTCTCACACACAGAACTTATATCTTTAAAACATTCTTATAAAAATAATAAAAGAAAAATTAAAGTTAACGCTTGGGCATCTGTATAGATTTTCCTCCTTTTAAAAAGAATCAATGCATTATTCTCTTTTCAAAGCAAAGGTGAGAAACACTGGGCTACAGTTCAGGACTTACATTTGAATTGGAGTGTGTGTGTGTGTGTGTGTGTGTGTGTGTGTGTGTGTGTGAGAGAGAGAGAGAGAGAGAGAGAGAGAGAGAAAAACAGAGAACAAGAAAGAGCCCATTACAGAGCTTTGAGAATCATTAATATTAAGAAAGAGAAGAATGATCCACAGTAGCAAGTATTGCTGAGAGGTCATGTTAGAAAAGGACTTAGCATTGACAACTGACTCTGGCTGAAGTCTCTCAGTTCACAGATATGGGACTCCTCCTTCTCCATCTATGACCCATCCTTATTTATGACAGATAGCCAATAGCTGACCAGCTAAATGTCAAATAAGCCTTCAGCTTGTATTGTGGCTCTTTTCATGGGTTTGTATCTTTTTGTAAGCAAGCCCAGTTCTACCTGCCCATCACGGCCGCAGCTTGATGCTGACTTTCGCCTCCCTGAGTTCTAATATCTGACTCTTTTGTAGTTGTTAAAGACGGAGAGAGAGAGAGAGAGAGAGAGAGAGAGAGAGAGAGGACACACACATGCATGGTGGGGGGAGGGGAAGCCAGAGAGGGAGAATCTTAAGCAGGCTCCACACTCAGCACGGAGCCAGACGCGGGGCTTGATCACACAACCCCGAGATCATGACCTGAGCCGAAATCAAGAGTCAGATGCTTAACCAACCAAGCCGTCCGGGTGCCCCAAATATCTGACTCTTCTTACATTCAATCTGCTTTCCAAAACATTTGCTCTGGTCTAGTTTTAGGATCTCCCTTAGTCAGCAACAGAAGATCAGTGTGGTTTGTAGGATTTATCCCCTCCTTTACCCATTCTTGTCGTACCAACCAGACATTAGTTGCAACAGAGAGAAATTTTGTAACTTCATTTGGTCTTCATAGATCCCTGTATGACCTATTTTTAATCAAGATATTTATATTTAATCAAGATATTTCCTTAATTCCCTGTCCATTGTTACCAACATTCTGCTATAGAAACAAAAGTCAATAACTAAACACCTTCACCAATATTCAGAAATGAATCCTCAGTTCCTTACATTTTCTTTTTAAGATTTTATTTATTTATTTGACAGAGACAGAGATCACAAGTAGGCAGAGAGGCAGGAAGAGAGAGAGGGGGAAGCAGGCTTCCGCTGAGCAAAGAGCCCGATGTGGGGCTCGATCCCAGGACCCCGGGATCATGACCTGAGCCAAAGGCAGAGGCTTTACCCACTGAGCCACCCAGGCACCCCTCCTTACATTTTCTACTTTATTTCTTTCTGCACAAAGACCCACTTTTTATAGGGTACTCTACTCCGTGCCTTTAAATCTACTGTATTTCAATGCAGTAGAAAAGAGATGACTGTCAGCTAAATTGCAATTTCCATTTAAAAAATTAAGTAGCTCTTAAAAGAGAGCGAGACGACACATATTTTAGCCTAGCCACTGCATTTACTGCCGAGTTTGTCTTAAAAACTCACTGTAGAATTTTAAGACTATATGTGTGGCTTGTTCATGGGTCATTAGGGCACACTCTGCAGACTTCAGCAAGGTGATTTTGTAAAAATCTACACAAGTTAATGAATCCCAGTTTCATTACATCGTTAATTGCTTTCAGTGAGAAACTATGTGGTGTTACTTTCTACAATTACTGGAAATCACAGCAGAGGAAACTCTGGGAAATTGGAAGGCCAAGTATATACAAGTTATCAATGCTTGTTCCTTTTGGTTTCACCTCTGATTAACCTTGAGCATTGCCCCCACAGGACTCTAAGGCAGCTTTGGGAATTTCGCTCGTTGGGCAATTTCACCGGAGTGAATTCCAAACTATAGAAGAATCATGTAAGGCAATTCCCATTTAGATATGACACACTTTGGACTGCTCCAAACTTGGGCATAGCCTGGAATCCCCAATTGTGACTTACGCTTTTCATCTTAAGTACTAAGAAAAGCATATACAGAAGTCAGAAAAATGGCTTTCAGTCACAGCCTTTTCATATGCTAGAAAAGGAAAAGTCAGTTTTCCTTTCTCAGAAGCAATTTCCTCCTTTGTAAATGGGGCAGAGATCCATACTCTGCCTGCCCGATTGTGTTTGTGAGGGTCAAATAAAATCACATCATTTTAGGGAGAGGCAGTTCACCATGGGCCCTGAGCATCACTGCAAGTCCTTGCTGACTGTGCCAAACTGCAAGGCTTCTCAGTCTCCTGATACTAAGTTGCTTCTGTGGCCAGTCATATAGGCAACTAAGTAGGTCAAGGGGACCACATCATGACTACTATGACGTGCTCACTCTCTGGGGAGATGTTACTGGCTTGGCTAGTTGGCTGCTTGCTACAGAGTTTGCTTTGTGCTCAAAGCATGCTGAGTCCTCAGCCCTGGATTCCTCAGCTATGGTGCGACACGTCTATCTGGGTGTGTCTAGCGTCTATCTGTGACTGTCACATTGCTCCATGGGACTTGGAAGCAGGAAACCCTTATGACTATGCTGAGGTATACCTTGTTTAACCATATAGTGGGTATGAAGTATGATCTTGTAATTCTGATTTGCATTTAACTAATGATTAGTGATACTGAGCATCTTTTCATGTACTTATTGGACATGTGTGTGTCTTCTTTGGAGAAACATCTATCCAAATTCTTTGCTTATTTTTAAATCGGGTTTTTAGTTTTTATTATTGAGTAAAAGACTCATACATTCTAGATACAAGTCCCTGACAGATACATGATTTGCAATTATTTCTCCCATCCTGAGGGTTGGTTTCTCACTTCTTTGATTGTGTCCTCTGAAATACAAAACTTTTAAGAATAAAGTCTAATTAACTATTTTTATTTTGTTGCTTGTGATTTTGGTGTCCCATCTAAGAAATCACTCCCAACCCAAGATCACCAACACTTACACCTATGTTTCTTCTAAGAGTTTTATAGTTTTAGCTCTTATATTCAGGCCTTTGATCCATTTTGATTTGGTTTTTATATATGGTATGAATAAGGAGTGTCACTTCTTTCTTTTGCATGTGAATACCTAGTTTTCCCAGCACTATTTGCTGAAAACACTATTGTAATAATGTTGTATAGTGGCAAATGGCAATCACACTTAGCATAGTGAGCATTGAGTAATGTATAGAATTGTTGAATCAGTATGTTATACTCCTGAAACTAATATACGTCAATTATTATTTAGTAGGGCTGGATAGGAACCTAAGTTTTTTTAATTTTAATAAGGTTCTCAGGCAATTCTCATGTACTTATCAACAAGATCTCTAATTTTTCTTCTAAATCAGGTATTTTGACTTCATATCTTATGAGGTAGCTTCTTTCTTTATTTTTTAATTAATTAATTTATTTATTATTTTTTCAGTGATCCAAGATTCATTGTTTATGCACCACACCCAGTGCTCCATGCAAAACATGCCCTCCTTAATACCCACCATCAGGTAGCTTCTTTCAAAAGAAGAGAGTGCCTAGTGACAAAGATGCTAGCCACTGACTCTAGGAGACATTTTCATAACTTTTTGTTGATACCTTGTATAATTTTCAAAGAATAAAATACAGAGAAAAATTAATCAAATAGTTGCACTAACTTAGAATCACATCATCTATTGCCTCCCTTCTCCTGCCTCCACCACACACACACACACACACATACACACACACACACACATACACACACACACATTTTTTTAAAAGGTTTATTTATTTATTTATTTATTTATTTGTCAGAGAGAGAGAGAAAGAGTACAAGCAGGAGGAGTGGCAGGCAGAAGGAAAAGCAGGCTCCCCCCTGAGCAAAGAGCCTTATATGGGACTCCATCCAGGATCCTGAGATCATGACTTGAGCCGAAGTCACACGCTTTACCCACTGAGACACCCAGGCATCCCATAAACACACATATTTATACATACTTACGCACACATGTAACCATGCTTACAGGCAACCATGTGCACACACTCTATACCTGCACACACTCAAAAATATGCACGTATGCACACATGAGAACACTTGTGCCCACATACATGCATACTCACACACATGTAACAGAACACATGCATACATGTGTATATGTGTTCACATGCATAAGTGTTTGCACAGTCGCACATGCACAGATATACATATATACACACTCACACCTACTTTCTTCTAAAAAGGAATAATGAAAAGGACCAAGGCCTTGGTCAGACCCTGGCCCAAGTCCTGGTTGTACCAATGACTGGTCATATGACCTTTCTGACTCTCAGTTTGCTCATATTACTACAAGCCCTGCTTCACTGGACCATAGTGAGAATCAAGACATAAAGGCATCGGTAAGCACTCTGTAGCCTAAAAAGCTCTATTCAATCATGTTTTACTATATGATAATGTCATTTTTTCACGAGACTTGTTTTTCTTTACAAAACCATTCAGTGTGGTTTGGACATCTGGTAGTCACCTTTTATAGATGAAAAATTCAAGGCACAGAGAGTTTTAACTTAACTCAACCTATGAAGCAAGCATGGTGGAATTTGTGTTCTAACCCTGTTCCCTTACCTCTGGGAGCCTTGCTCCAAGCATCATCAGTGTTATACTGCACCTTCTGGAGCGACCATGCTGATGCCATAAAGGACATTGCACTCAGATGGCAATTTAAACCTAACCAGTTTTAGCTTTTAAAAAATTGGCTTGAGAGAGTAAGTAGAAATACTTACTATAGATGTGACTCAAAGGACTACAGAGTCCTCTACTATTTCTGTTTCTTCTGAAAGCCAAAAAAAATTTAAATAAAGAGATGAGTATGAAAAATACATTGTTAGAGGATATAAAATTATACTGCCCATATGTTTGAATTTGAAGGTACACTACCTTGAGAAAGCTCAGAGTTGCAAAGCATGAGAAATTTAATGCTTGGTTCTCTTGCCCAGAATAGCATTCATACCATTTTAAATGTCACTGAAGTGCATTTATGCCAAAAGAAAGATACCTAATCAAACTGACAATGACTCAGTGATAGGGGAACTTAACGAAGATGATATCTCGTGTCTCATCAAACATCACAGCAATTTCTCAAAAGCAAAAATATGCCCTTAAAAAAAACTTACAAGTTCTTTGGAGGTTATATGAATTATCCCACTACCTAGAGCAGATTTTGCTCACAGTTAGTAGAGTTTCTAAATATTCTATAATTTGCATTGTGAAAGTTAAATCAGAGTGCCAGGCAGAGGGTAGGACATTTGAGAAGTGAGGGGTGGGTATTGCAAATCCATAGAAAACACAATCAGATAGAGGAGGGGGAGGGGAGTGATCCAATAAGGCAAAGGGTGGCACCATGAAACAAGAGAAGATTAGGCTAGAGGTTCATATAGTGAAAAGTTCACACTGTCCAAATATCTACTTAATAAAGAGAGGTCAATTTCTGGTTCCTAGTCCCCATATCACTGTTGATAGTTTAGTATATCATTTCCACAGCTATTTTATAAATATACACACTTAGTGGGTCCAACTCTAGTCTACAAGGACAGATGTTCAAAATGTCGCCCCCTACACACACACCATTTTCCTAGATAGCATCCAAGTTCCAGGAACTTAAATTTACTTGGTCTCAAACTTGGAAGAAAGGAGGATGTGGGCATTTTGTCATTTTGTCAAGTTATCACCCATCCATTCTGGCGGGTCCACGAAAATCCTTNCCCCCCCCCCCCCCCATAGCTCTCCTTCTTCTCCCTTCTTTTTCTCCTCCCTCTCACCAAGCCCAGCATTTCCAGATGTTAGAATCAGACCTTGGGGGTTGCCTCAACTCTGCTAATCTCTCATGAAACACAGAGAGAATCAGGCCTTTCACCACTTCTGTGCTGCCCTGAGAAATAGAAAAATCACCTACATCTCCCATCACCTTAGTACAGCTCAAAGAGAAGTCTCTGAGGCCAGCTCAGCTCTATAGTCTACATCGTAATTATAAAGTGGTGGCCTGCAAATGTGTTTTACTTGGCCATGCAATGTTTTTTTGTGTTGCTTTTTTTAAATGTGAGCTAGCTTACAACATGTAAATATTAAGATATTCTGAATTTCCAGCTTCTCTTAAATAATCAGAAGGTCTGGCAACATTGGGCCTATATGCTCACATGGTATTAACTGGCTGGACCTGGTAATCACAGCATGAGTTCCCAACTTGATTGTTCCCAAAAAACCCATGACACACACTTATTATGTTCCTGGCCTGTTACCTGTAGGAATTTGAGTTTTTAACTTCTACCACAAACACATCACACTTTTTCTATTCTAGGCTCTGGTTTATTCCATAAGCTCTATTTAAGAAATGACTTACACAGCCCTGGCCACTTTTCAACTCGTGTTAACCATAACTGATCCCAAGAAACCATAAGATCTCTTTCCACCAGGCTTCCTCTCCCACTCCCCCTTCCCATGCCCCTAGACCAGGAAATCCGAATTTACACAGTGCTACTGAGTGGTCTGTTCGACTGTGTTTGTCCTTTTGTTCTCTTCCAGAGAACCTAGGCTTTTGAAACTCAGTGGCCAAGAAAATGATTTTTTTCCCTCCTGCATTCTTCTTTCCTTCAAGTAAGAATTATAAAGTGCCTCAGCTCATGGTTACATGAAAAGAGTGAGAGGGCAAAGTAGGGAAAAATAAGTTAAATAAGTTAGTATATTATATTACTTATGATACATAGTATTTACAGTAACCAAATATATATACATATTATCTATATTATATGATCTGTATTCCTTTTATATAACATAAGTATGTATGTGTATATATTTTCTCTAATGTCTATTGTTTCATTTATCATATCTTACATATTGTTCCTATTTATGCATGTGTATATGGAAATATATCTATAAGATAAATCCCTAGAAGTAGAGCTCCTGGGTCAAAGGATGGATGAATTTTTTATTTTGATAGGCATAAGCAAATTGCAGTCACCAAGGAAGGATATACCAATTACAATGCTTCAATGGTTTAAGAACATACTATATATTCACCAACATGTTATATTTTTATTCTTATTATTTTATCTTTGGCAATCTGAAAAGTAAAATGTAGTTTTTTTTAAATTTGCCTTTCTATAATCATGAAGGGATTTGAATAGCACATGAGGTGGGATGTGTGATTGATGGTTGAAGGAGATAGCACATGGTTATTATCAATCTTCCCCATGTGTCTTATTGCCTTGCCTTTACACTGCCAACTCTAAAATCTTTTCCTTATAGGCCTATTAACTAGTTAACAAAGTCCACTTTAGGAGAATCTACTTAGAGAAATGATTGCCCTCAACCCCACTCCAGTGGTCCATAAGTCCCACTATGGACAAGCCCTGTCTTATGTCTTTTGGCCATGACTGAAACTCTATTTTAGAGAAATGACTCTGGAAGACTGATTAGAAAGACAAGGGACTGCAAGGAAGGGCAATCATCCAGGGGAAGAGAAAAAGTCCAGTATTACGTCAGAAGCGGGAATGGATAGGAGAGATGACATTTGGAAACCTCTTAAGGGGAGAAACTCAACAGGACTCAGTAACTAATTTAATCTGAGGGCAGAGAAAGAGGGAGGCTTTTGAGGTGATGCTAGTATTGTTGTCTTTGCACTACCATGTCAATAAAGAAGCCATTAGCCAATTCACCAAACAGAAAGTAGAAGTGGAATCCTTCATTTTTTGGAGGATAATCTGGTTTTGAACATTTAGAGTTTAAGGTGCCTACAGAATATCCCATTGGAGAGGCTCAGGAGCCACTTCAAAATTGGGAAATGCAATGCAAGAGAAGAAAACAAGTGCTCTGTATTTAAAATCTTAGAAAAAATGGATTTAAAGAAATTTGGTGTACGTTCTATATTTAAACATATTGAAGGAAAAGGGGATAAAATAGTAGTGTTGAAGAAAAGCAAACTGCTTGAGGGATTATACTGAACTAGAGTCAAATAGGCCTACACATTTTTATGAACACACTTTTAAAATCTTCCATCTTGCAACTGTGTCTATAAAACAAGGACAATAAAGGAAACAATTACTTGATTAAGCACAATATAAAGATTCTCACAGTCACAAGTGTCTATTCTCTCCCTCCCCACATACTCCTAAAAAGGAAACAATTGCTAATTTTTTAATATCTTGGAGCAAGAGACATTTCTAAACAGAACATCAAAGTAGAATCTTTTTTTAAAAGGGTATTAAGGAGGGCATGTGTTGTAATGAGCACTGGGTGTTATATGCAATTAATGAATTGTTGAACACCACATCAAACACTAATGATGTACTATATGTTGGATAACTGAGCATAATAATAAAAAAAGAAAAGAAATATATGTAATTTGAGGGTGAATATAAGAAAAATTTTCAGATAATTAATCTTAATTACCATTCAAGGAAAATTTAGATCTTCTATGGCATTATTTATTAAATTGAGCACATATTACTAAAAAAATGAATAAAGATTTGTTTACTTTCAAAAGAGAGAGAGAGCATGAAAGTGGGGGAGTGTTAGGCAGAGGGACAGGGAGAGAGAAAATCTCAAGCATACTCCCTGCTGAGCCTGGAGCCCACCATGGGGCTTGATCCCACGAACTGGAGACCATGACCTGAGCCAAGATCAAGAGTCAGATGCTTAACCAACTGAGCCACCCAGGTGTCACCAAAGTAGAAGTCTTAAAGATTAACTAGTTTTGACTATATGAAAAAGTAAAATTCATGCATGACAAAAAGGAAGCATTAAAAATAGTATGCAAATGATAAAAATGTATATATATTTGTAAAACACGACATACAAAAAGTTAATATCTTTAATCTATAAAAAACTTTTACAAATCAACAATAGAAAAGTGATAACCCTCCCCACGATAAAACAGGAAGACTGATCGAATAGACAACTCACAAAAAAGGTACAACGATGCAATAAACATGGTACAAAATATTCTATCTCACCAATAGTCCAGGAAAATAAATTAAAATAATGAAATATTTTCACCTATCAGACTTTCAAAGTTGTGAAAAGTAAGGATAACTTGCATGCAGGTAATATATTAAGCTACTGGTGGCAACATAAATTGTACCACTTCCTGTAGAGTAACTTGGTAACAGATATTAAAGGTCTTTAAAATGTTCATATGTAACTGATTTATCATAAGAAAATAGGCCAGCATTTGTAAAGATCTACATTAAAATATGTGCATCATTGTAACAATAGAGGGTTAGTGAAATAAATCATGATGCATACCAGTAAAATATAATTCAGCCACTAAAAATCACTTTTCTAGTAATATTTAATGGCATAAAAATTTTCAAAATTTAATGCTAAGTGGCTAAAGCACGATACCAAACAATTTATGGTGCACAATGGCATAAATGTAAATCTGTCTTTCCCTAACCCCTTCAATCTCAATCTCAGTTTCTCTCCTCCTTCCATACCCCCCCCCCAAGAAAATATCCAAAGATGCCCATTGTGGTTATCTCTGGACCACAGGATTATTGATGATTTTTATTTTGTTTTATACAATTCTTTATTCTCTGAAGTGAGCTTGTATTGCTTAATAATCAAGGAAAAAAATCCTACACTTGCAACCTGTCTTCCTGCCAACTGTTATACTGGACTGATAGAACTCACAGAATCTCAACATCTTGGTACCATTTTCTCACTGCTTTCCTTTTTGGATTCAGACTGCTGAGTAGGAAAGATCCTTAGGGATTATCAACTAAATGGGCTCATTTTGAAGATAAGAGTAAGGGAGGCTCATGGAGAAGAAGGTCCGCACCCAGAATCACATGATAAATTGTCGGCAGAGGTAGAACAAGAACTCTGGTGTTCTGACTGCTTAGTTATCTTTTTATCATACCACATATTAATTTATATTCCTTCTTTCTGGGGGTCTGAGTCTAAATACTAATCTCTTCAGATTAGAACCATCTTTGAAATAAAAGAACTATAGCAGTTATTTCCATTTCTCCAGGTTACCTTAATCTTAAACACACTAATTTATTTAGTTTCCACTATGTTTAGGACACTGTTATGTGCTATATTAAAACAAAAAACAAAAAACAAAAACAAAACAAGAAATGAAATGAAATAAGACCTGATCCCTACCTTTGAGAAGTTTTACTCTAATGAAGGAAGCAGGTATGTATAGAACCAATGGAAGGCAGAACAAAACAAGAACTAAGGGACCACAGGTAAGGGGTATAATAATCCTGATTACCTGAAGGTAATCTATTGAATCTACCTATTCATTGATTCCTGAGCTCATAGAATCCTTGTTTGTTGATTTTAGACACTTGTGATTATCTCTTGACATTGTCCATCTCAAGATATGTAGGAAACCCAACATAGAACGCTCATAATGACATTGAAGGCACATCTGTCCACGGGATCTCTGCTCATGACAACACATTGGGCACATTCTCAGAGCTTATCCTCATATCACTGATTCCCTCTGTAGACACTCTTTGATTCTTTTTTAAAAATATTTATTTATTTTAGAGAGAGAATACGAGTGGGGGAGAGACAGAGGGGGAGGGGAGAGAAAGAGAGAGACACATGCAGACTCCCTGCTGAGTGCAGAGCCAGACGTGCAGCTTGATCTACATCACTGAGATCATGACCTGAGGTGAAATCAAGAGTTGGACAATCAACTCAGTGAACCACCCAGACACCCCGATTTCTCTTAGACACTCTTTAATTCACCTTATTTTATGAGGAATCAGAGGTTATTAGAAGTATATATGAGCTCTTCCCTACTTTGTCCAAATAATTTGTATATATCTAATAAATATATTACAATGATCTAATATATGCAAGGAAAAAGTCCACATAGAGAACAAAGATACTGTCTGTGCCATCAATATGAGTAGCAATGTGCTAAGCCAAGTGAAACGCCTGGACAATCTGGAAAAAATACCAAAATCTGGAACAAAACCTATAACAAGTCATTTTGTTGAAACGCCCAACTGGTACGAAAATTTGTAAGCATGCACAAAGCTTCTCAGTTCTCCCTAGCATCCCACTGGCTTGTCTTCTCTTTCTGTGACACAGCCTTTTTTTTTTTTTTCTTTCACTTCTAATCTATTTCACCAATGAGCCGGCAAGTCTAACGCTGGGACTCTTCCTGTTCCTTAATGTGTAAAATACCAGTAAAACCTTTTTGTTTTTCCTTAGGCCTTTGGATAGCATGCAGGAGAATGAGCACTGGTTTGGGAGTCACTAAAAATTTGTTCTTGACAGATCCTATCCTTTTTATTCTGGTATGCCTGGTAACTCTACTATGCCTTTGTTTCTATACAATGGGAAGAAAGTGGTTGTTACTTCCTGCCTCATTTTCCTTGCATTCGCTTTCCACAACCCCTTTCAAGTGGAATCATAGTTGAAACTTATATGTAGCTTCAAGCCCACTTCAGTTCCTAGTCTAATCTAAGCCAAGCCCATGTGTGTTGATAGCTTCAGCCCTGAGTATGGGTGGAGCCTGGAGAGTGGGCCCCCCATTAATACAGGGCTCAGTGTGCCAGGGATGCGCTCTAAGTACCTGTATGCCTCAATGTTTATAAGCAGGCTTCTGTCTCACTTTCTCTGCCGAGCAATTCATTGTGATTCTGGCCCTACGAATCTGTCTACTCTGCTAGACCTTGACCATCCGCACCTTCCATGAACTCCCTTCCCTGTACTTCTCAAGTCCCTTTGCTGATAAGTCAGGACCTTACTGACTCCTACTGAATTCTACCTAACACCTAAAATCCCTACTACAATGGCCTTTCAGCAGATAGGGTTCCCATAAAAATGTATCAGTATTAGGCTCAGACACTGACAAAATCCCAAGGTAGCTATGCCCTTTGGACAACTCTGCAACTGAATTAGTAATACTCTCCCCAGGCTATATCCCAACTCATAATACCTTCCTCTACTTCCTTGCTGCCAGTGGTGCTGAGGTTCCAATATGCCTCATCCCTAAGACACCCACGTAATGACAACATCTGCTCCACCTACCTCACAAAGCTGTTGAGGGCATTACATGAACAATAAATATGAAAATGCTTTGAAAACCATAAAGAATTATTCAAATGTTAGTGCCTTCATCTTACCATTTACAAACAGTTGTTAAAGGCACTTTCAAGATCCTTCAGAGAGAAGTTGTGTGCTTGGAGGACTGTGAGCTTCATCACTTGGTTAGCACCTGCCTGGTCTGTTTCAAGAAAAGATTTAATTGCCTTTCCATGTTTTTCCCCCAAGATTGGCACCTGGTCTTATGAAAGACTGTGTAAACACGTTTTCTCAGACTTCACCGAATGATGTCAGCATGCTCTGCCTCTCTGTGAAAGAGAAGAGAAAGCTGACTAATCACAAGGTGAAGTGTTGAAAAGGTCACCATAGTGGTTTTCACTTGCCTAATTTATATACATTCATCCAATTTATGAAACCTAAGCGGCAAATGGAAAAGGAGAGGAAAGCCAGCACCGCCTAAGACAGAGCACATTGTGGAAACACGGGAACAGACGTCAAATCATCTGTCTCCCAGCTAGAATCTTCTGATCTTCCTCAGATACTACAGTCAGTATGAAACCTTAGCAACTGCCATATTTTAAGTAGTGCCTTCTTGACTATATAGCTAAAAAGTCTGCAAACCCAAATAAAGAATTTCCACCATTCTATTGAACAGTGTCTCTCAGTGCTAAAGAAGAGACTTATTTCCTGAGGAATAAGAGGACATTATGAAGAAAATAAATATGAAAAAATAGCAGCCTTTATATTCCCCTGACAACAGTAACAAAACTACCCTAAATCACAAGGGGAAATGGTTTTCAATGTACATGTAATTCTATCCCCATCATATTCCACAGAAAAATTAAGGGGACAGATTCAATCCCTACCAGATAGTTCCACAAGTGATTGTGTTGTATGGATGTTACTGTTAGGCCATACCATTGAAGAGACATACCAGGCTGACCCTTTCCCCTTCACCCTCACTCTCAGTCTATGTGCCAAAAAGGCAAGGCTTGGGTCCTTAAATCTAAGCAGCCCCCCTTTTATGTCATTTCCTTATGCAAAAGCTTCTTCTCTCCTTACTACCCCATCCCCCCAAACTTCCTCCTATTCTCCCCTTAAACATTGTTGTACACTTAAATCAATCTGTGACTTCTCCTTGAACTTCTTTGTTTGGCAGATTAAAGATTTTGTCACCCATAAAATAAAATCCTAGGTAAGAGAACAGCATGGGGATCTCAATTCTTTACCCAAGCTCCAGAATTATCCCATGGCATAGCAGCCTCCTGCACCTCTGTGTACGACAGGGCCAGCAGAACAGAGTGACTAAAGGTCCAGGCTCTGAGAACACATCCAGGTGCTCCAACTCAGTAGCTATATGAGTCATCTCATTGGACCATAGTTCCCTCATCTGTAAAATGGGGATGAGATAGCACCTACTTATAATTGTATTCCTTGATTTAAATGGAATGATCCTTATAAAACACTTTTCTGGTATGTGGTGTGTGTTTTATCAGTTATCAATCACTGTTATGGTTTGAATTGTGCCCCTAATTCATATCTTGAAGTCCTAATCCCCAGTACCTCAGACCCTGACCTTATTAGGAGATGTCAAGAACTTTCTTGATCTTTACAAAGGTAACTAAGTGAAAGTAAGGTCACCAATAAGACTGATGGGCGCCTGAGTGGCTCAGTGGGTTAAAGCCTCTGCCTTCGGCTCAGGTCATGATCTCAGGGTCCTGGGATCGAGGCCCGCATCGGGCTCTCTGCTCGGCGGAGAGCCTGCTTCCCCCTCTCTCTCTCTCTTCCTGCCTCTCTGCCTACTTGTGATCTCTCTCTATCAAATAAATAAATAAAATCTTAAAAAAAAAAGACTGATGTCCTTATAAAAACCGTAAATTTGGAAACAGGGAGAATGCATACAGAGAGAATACCCTGTAAAGACACAGATAGAAAACAACCATCCACAAGCCAAGGAGAGAGGCCTGGAACAGATCCTTTCCTCACAGCCCTCAGAAGGAATCGACCCTGCTGATACACTTTGATCTCAGACTTCTAGCCTCCAGCAATGTGACACAGTAAATTGTGCTCAAGCCACTCAGACTGTGAGTGCCACACAGACTGTTCTTTGCCACAGAAGTCCTAGCAATCTAATATAATAATCATTTTTTCTCTTTTTTCTCAAGTTTTTATTCAAATTCCAGCCAGTCAACACACAGTGCAATACCAGCTCCAGGTACAGAACCCAGGGATTCATCACCGACACTCAACATCCAGTGCCCATCACAAGTGCCCTCCTCAGTACCCATCACCCACTCAACCCATCCCCTGCCTACCTCCCCTCCGGCAACCACCAGCCTGCTCTCTACAGTCAAGAGTCTGTTTTTTGGTTTGCCCCTCCTTTTCCCGCTCCCATGTTCATTTGTTTTCTTCCTTAAATTCCACGTATGAGTTAAATCTATGGTATTCGTCTTTCTCTGACTGTCTTATTTCACTTAGCCTAATACTCTATAGCTCCATGTTGCAAATGGCAAGATTTCATTCTTTTTTATGGCTGAGTAATAGTCCATTAATATGATTACCATTTAATATAAAGCTAACTGGGCATAAACAACTCTTTCTGGTCAGCATGTTTGCTTGAGGATCTCAGAAAACAGGGTATATAAAAATAAGTATAGCCTATTTGAGAGATCAGTGTACCCATGTCAATTTCAAGGTATAGGTAAGTAAAAAGAAGTGATAAATAGGGTAGCCATATAATTTATCACCGAAACAGATAATTTTGAGGATGAAAAGGGGATATTATTTTTAAAAGATTTTATTTTTATTTATTTGACAGAGAGAGAGAGAGAACAAGAGAGAGAGAATGCAAGCAGGGGGAGCAGCAGGCAGATGGAGAGGGAAAAGCAGGCTACCCACAGAACCGGGAGCCTAATGTGGGGCTCGATCCCAGGACCCTGGAATCATGACCTGAGCCAAAGGCAGACGCTTAATAGACTGAGCCACCCAGATGCCCTGAAAAGGGGATTTTTATTAATAAATAGACTCAATCATCATAACAAGACAAAAAACAGGACTTGTGGTCTCCCCAGCAATGCAGAACAAGGATGTGTTATGTCCCAACCCTCTCCATCAACCAGGTCTGCTAATGTAAGACTCACTAGTTCCACTAGAGTAACCTAGTTAATTTAACTATACCTATCAATTAGTTTGGAAAATATGAGTTAAGGTCAGAAGAAAATAAGCCCAAGTTAATTACCTCCATGTAACTGACTTTGACATTTTGTTCATTTCTAAAATATCCTGAGGCTGGCAGAGCTTAAATTTGGAGATTTGGACAAGCTTTGGTGTAGAGATAAGCATATACACATTGAAGAGCTATTACTTTCTGATTTTCTAACTTGGAATGGAAAAAGAAGACAGGAAAGTACTCCGTGCAATACACATTTCATCTCAGAACCAGATCACTGGCAAACTGAGGGAACAAGTCAAGGGCAGTCATCACTCAGCAGGCAGGGGTGAGAACATCCTTAGCTTAGAGAAAATGCCTTCCTACTTCTAGACAAAGAAAAGTCAACATGCCCCAGAGGTTGTTTCCCTGGCGTGGTTCCTCCCTGTTCACCCTGATTGCCACAGAACCACCTCCGCACACGGGGGACTGTTCTAAACGAGAGGTTGTTGTGACTAAAATATTTGCTCTCCATACTAATTGATTTTTAAAATTAATCACTTCATTTGGAATTCATTCAACCTAGTAGAGATGAACATTCATCATACTAGGAAGACCCTCGGCTCAGAGAGAACATCCACAACTGATAATTAGTCTATGAACTGGCTCAGGAGTCTTTAAACGAGATTGAAGCCATTTTTATGAAGCTAAAATGCCATGCAACATTAAAAAGTTAAATAACCTTGTGAACACTTCGAAGAGAGAACTAAATGCAAAGTGAACCTATTTGGAAAACCCTTGAGTCAGTTGATTTTAATGTTGTTAAGAAAGAGATTAATGAATGGACATTCTCCAAACTCAGAATTGCCCTCTGCCCTTGGAGGCGCAATGTAGTATAGTGGAAATGTGTGTCTTGTGGTAAGTTAACTGGGATTCTGTCATTTTCTAGCATTATTTCTGAGCCTTAATGTCTACATCTCTAAAATGGAGCAAGTAACATATCCTATTCCTAAATTGTAGGGTTCTTAGGAAGTTTTGATGAGATATGGTATATGAAATCTCTATAAAGTATGAAATGTCTCAGTTTAATTGGTATTATTATTACATAATTTTTTGAAAGCATAATTAATTTTAAACCTTAATAAATAATTTTGAGGTACTGAAAGAAATGGAATGTTCCTAACCTAATCAAACAGATGACAGAGCAATGGTACAGTCCACCAAACACCACAAACTCTCTTTATGTCCCCCTACCGTCACCAAACTCACCTTAAATATAATGATATTAGTGAATCATAACACTATGACATACCACTATAACACTAATCATAACACTATAACATACCACTATGTTAGTGGCAACATACCACTAACACACTGAAGGTCCCTTGTGACTGAGTGGGCTTGCCAAGAGCAGCCACATCCAACAGTGAAGGGACATGTATGATGTGCCAGAAAACATTTGAAGCTTTACTAAAAACAGGAAATTAGTATTCTAGTAAAAGAATATCACACTTCAAACTCAGTACTAAGGCTGCAAATGATAGAATGGTGAAGAATAGAGAAGACAAAAGAAGTTGAACACATTGTAGAAATAATTATAATTCAATTGGTTTAACCAAGTAACTGATTACAAAAGCCCAGATTCTAATTCACTGGGCAAGTCCAGATGGTGTATTTCACATTTTTGATTAAAGCAGAGCACAAAATTATTTTTCCTCAGTGTTTTGAAAACACACACAAGCATGATTACTTTCATACCAAAAGGAAATCTTTTCCTGTCATGTTAGTTTTAACCATAACATTCTTATCACATTGAAAATGCCCCTTATAGTCAGAGTGAGAACTTAAATGTTAGTACGAGATTAATTTTGTGTTCCAATGAATATCATTAACACTAAGAATCTAATAACAGCTTATTATCGGAATAATAATTCCATTAACAGCTTTTAACAGGATTGTACTAACTGTAAGTGTGATTCTAATATAAATTATTCCAAAGTAAGTGCCACTTTCATATAATCACTGTCTTGGAATGTAGCAAAATAATAGCCTCAGCTCACAACTCCTGAATTTAAGTTCCCTTTTGTAATTTTCCTGGATATGACTAACAAAGTGCATTAGAGCCAGAAAGTTCCTTAGGATCCCTTAGTCCATCTTCGTCACCTGCAGGTCAGAAAGGCTCAAGAGAAGCCACACGGGTTGTGGTCTATACAGGACCATGCAGAAGTGACTGCATTTCATAATCACGCATTCTCAGTCACAGGCAGAATTTATAATACTATCTTAGATTTCTAGGATAACCTAATGGTGGCTTGTGAAATAAAAGGGACTAGCTTCTGGATTAACAAATCTTGAAGGTTATTTAAAAGACGTGGGCACGTTGTTATGGGAAAATCCTGGTACTTAAAGAAGGAAAATCTCAATTCACATTCTGGCCTTGTCAGTTACAATTTGTACATTGAGAGTTATGTTACTTAGTGTCTATGAGTGTCATCACTAAAATGGAGATACTGACTAAATTAAATTAAATTAAATTAAATTAAATTAATGCATGACGGGCGCCTGGGTGGCTCAGTGGGTTAAGCGTCTGCCTTCCGCTCAGGTCATGATCTCGGAGTCCTGGGATTGAGTCCCGTGTCGGACTCTCTGCTCAGCAAGGAGCCTGCTTCTCTCTCACACACTCTCTCTCAGTTCTCCCTCACTCTCTCTCTCTCAAATAAATAAATGAAATCTAAAAAAATTAATGCATGGATTCGATGAAACAACAGATATGAAAGTGCTTTGTAAAGTGCAATTGCTATATAAATGCTCATTCAAAAAATATCCCTGGAAAAATTCTTTTCATAGTGAAATTAAAGTTTAAAAGGGATGGACTGCGCATAAACAAAATTGTTCAGAATGTTGCAAGGCCAACAACCTGGCAGATGTCCTATGCGTTGGAGGTTCAGTTGGGGGTGTCCGTAACAAAGGTCGTCATGGCTGTGCGTCCCCGTCAGAGCTAGTTATAGCTCTGGGTTATAATAAATAAGAGTTAAAGTGCAAGACAAGGGCCTGGGAATGGACTAGGGCCTTCTTTCAGTATATCTATACCTATATCTATCTATCTCCTTATTTAATCCTTACCAGAAGCCTTTTGCACTATAGAGAAACTGAGGCTTAGTGGAATTAAAAACAGTGCCCAGTGACATAAACCAATGAGAGCGAGAGTGGGATTTGGAGTCAGTGTTGCTCCTACCACACATGCTGCCTGGCTCACTGTCGAGAGTTAATACACAGGCATCTCCTTTGTACAATTTCATTTTTAGTTTTGCCTTTCACTCCCTCTCTCTACCCTCATCCTCCATAGGCATCCACTTCAATATTTTTATCTGATATTTTACATTTGTGTGTTTTATCTACATAAATGATATAGTCTATGGATCACACACTATTATTATTTTCCAGGTACTACTGTGTTCTTTAACATCCACCCATGTCGCCATATGTAAACCTGGTTCATTTCTTGTGAGGACTGCATAGTATTCCAATGACATACATCTACTGTCAATTTCTATGTTGGACACCCATTTATCTACAAAGGAGAATTATCTAGAAACTCAAAGCGTTCCCAAAGATACCCAGTTTATTAAGACTTTGCCAATTGATACTGCCAACTCTCAACCTACTTTATAGATGAGAAAATCAGGGAACACTACTCAAAAAGTCCATCAGGACTAGCAGAATTCTAACAAAACATTAACCAACACAATATCAATTCACAAGGCTATAATTAAGAAACAGTATTTCCCTCCCTATTAGGAGTTGCCAAATGTAGAGAGATCATGCCACCAGGTGATGCAGAAAAACAAACATATAGGGTCTTTGAAGGCTGGGAACATGTTTTCAGGCATGGATAGACTTAGTTACACAGATTGTCAGAGACTTGGGCAAAAGAAAGTTAGAAATGCAGGCTCCCCAGTGGAGTGGCTGTGTGAACTTGGGCACTTGCCTTTCTTAACTGTGTGAGGTAAAACCATGAATCTTGAATTAGACTGCCTGAGTCCTAGTGTCAGCTTTAGCAACTGACAATTCTATGACTTTGGACAAGCTGCTTAAATGCTCAGTGCCTCAGTTTCCTCATGGGGTTAAGTGAGGATCCAGTGAGTTAATATTTGTAAATACTTAGGCCTGTGCCTGGGGCACAGGAAGTGCTCCTTAAGTGCCTGTTGAGTAGGAAAAATATCCTCTTTAAATCATAGCTTCCACTTTTACAAAATACTATCTACCTCCCATGGGTTTTATGAAGGAAGAAATAAATGCATTAAGCATATTAAATTGTGTATTACCATTCCTTTATATTGCCAGTGAATATTATAAAAAAAATAACAGTAAGAATGAGAAAGTCCTATGCACATGGACAGACTCTACAACCTCATGGGGTAAGTAACAATAGAAACAGAAGTAAAATCTGGCTCTATCTGGACATTAGGTATGTGTAGCTTCCACAGGGCAGAAATTAGGTTCAGTACTCATGGGGTGCAGTGAGAATTCACTGTTAACCAAGAATATAGGAAGAGGTCAATTAAGTTGTTGGAAAAAAGCAAGGATACTAAAGACTGATATAGAATCACAGATTCTATGAATGACAAGTATCTTCAGGGAACAGGAAGTACAGCTGTTTGCTTCATAAAGGGGGAAACTGAGATACAAGACAAGTTAAAAAAAAACACCTTGTCCAAGGTCACAGAATCAATCAGTTGCAGTGCTCGGACAAAGACTCGACCCAGGGTTCTTTCAACTATGTCAAGCACAAACTCAAACTCCCATGTATGAAGTTCATGTACCAGTTTTTTTTTCAAATCATACAAAGAAGCTAAATTGGGGGAGATTATTCACTTTGAAAAAAAAAGACTTTGCTTTAAAAAAATCTCACAGTGGGGTTCCTTTAAATAGCAGTTCTCTTCCTGCATTTGAAATTAGACTTGACTCCTACTGAAAATGAGGGTCCCCTGTAGTAGTGCAGAGTCCTAGTCCCCCAAACACTAAATAGAGACTCTGATGAAGTTTGAAATTAATTTCATTTGCATAAATAATCATAGTCACAGTCATGACTCCAAAAGCATATAAATCCAAGACATTGTGGAAATGAACATTTGGCTTTTTTATAGATATGGAAAAATTGCAAAGTCAGAGAAGCCTTGGGGAAGGGCACATTTGGGTTTGACTTGGTGAGTTATTATTTCCTGGCTTGTTATGAACAGCCCTTCCAGAGCAGTGGTGTTTGTCACTCACACAGGCACGTGTCACTCCCTCTGGGAAAAATGGGACTCATATCTTTCTCCCCGATTATACCATGATTTCCTCAAGGGCAAGAACAAAGATCTCAATGTTCTCACCTCTGTGCCCCTACTGTTCAGCCTAATGTCTGGCACAGAAAAGAAGGTATGCAGTGACTGGCGAAGAAAAGGTGAGGGAGTCCACTCAAGTTTCTTCAAATCAAGTATGGATTTTATACATAGAAATCTGTAAGCAAAGGGACATGTGATGTTTTTGTGGCTAGAAACGGACAATTAAAAAATTATATAGTTCATCAGATGGAGATAGATGCTACGAAAAAAAATGGGGGCAGGGTTATAGAGAGAGCTGGGGAGGTGGAAGGAGGTTTGGAAGCTGAAACAGATCAGGAAAGGCCTTACCGTAAAAGTGGCATGTGAGCGAAGATTTGAAGGAGATAAGGCACTAAACTATGCTGTCAAATGGGATAAAAGCGCTCTGGGCAGAGGCAAGGCAAAGGGCAAAGGTCTTGATGTAAGAGCCTGCCAGTCTAAAGAAGAGCAAGAAGTCTGCCTAGCTGGAGGAGAGTGCAAGGGCAGAAAGGTAACTAAAGTCCAATAGTATGAAAGATCTCATAGGGCACACTGTACAGGAAGTCAGCAGAGGGTTCAAAGCAGAAAACTGACATGATCTGACTTGGGTCTAAAGAAATCACATTGGCTTCTATGATTGGAATAAGCCATAGGGAGCAAGGGAGGAAGCAGGGAAATCTTCAAGCATTTATGTAGAAGGAGGTGGTGACTTGGACCAGGTTGGTGGCAGAGGATATAGTGAGAAGTGGCAAGATTCTGGACACATTTTGAATATGGAAGAGACAGTGTCTGCTGTTGGGTATGAGAGAGAAAAAAGAGCTAAGGATGACACCAGTATTTCTGGCCTAAGAAATTGGGAGGATGTTTCTATTGACTGAAATGGAAAGGCTAGGGAGGAACAGGGGTTTGGTTGGAGCATACGGTGCACAGATCAGAGTTTGGTATGGGCATATTTAATCTGGGATGTCTATTAGCTATTCAAAAGGATTCATACAATAGGCAGCTAAAATTCATGACAGGGGCCCACGCTGCAGACACAATTTAGGGAGCCCTCGGAACGCGATGGTATTTAAAGTCAATTTATTTAATGAAACCAACAGAAGTTTGCCCTTCCCCTAAATTCTTATGTTAAAGTCCTAACCTCCAATACCTCAGAATGTGAAATAGAATGATTAGAATGGCACTATTGAAATGGGACTGATGTCCTTGTAAAAATGACAAATTTGAAGACACATAACAGAGAGAATGCCATGTTAACATGAAGACAGCCGTCTACAAGCCAAGGAGAGAGGTATGGAACAGATTCTTCCCTCACAGCACGCCAAAGGAACCAACACTGTCAACATGTTCATTTTGGACTTCCAACATCCAGAACTGGCAGACAATGAATTCCTATTGTTTAAATCAGCCAATTTGTGATACGAACTAATTCATCCACTTAATGAGTGAATGTGAAGAAATATGTCTGAGAAGTGAACTCTAAGCCACTATAACTTTTAGAATTCATAAAAAGGGAAAGCAATCAGCAAAGGAGATTGAGGAAGAGCAGCTAGTGTAGGTTCAAGAGAGACAGGGAGGACAGGAATTGGAAATAGCAAATGGAAGAGGTTTGAAGAGGTTTACTGAGAGTGAGCAGAGATATGTGGTGCTAGTGGGAAGGATGTGTGGAGGGAGGATTTTGTTCTTAAGGTTGGAGAATTATAGCATGTTGGTATTCAAAGGGACCCATCAGATTAAAACTGGTAATGTAATGAGTAGGAAGAATTGCTGAAACAACGTCTTTGAAGAATTGGGATGTAGTATACATGGAAAGGCAACAAGAAAAAAGGATGAGTATAATATAGTTTGGTATAGTATGACATAGCAGAGAATTTCTGTGAAAACTTAACTAGATAATACCGAGAGAGCTCTTAGCCCAATGCCTGGCACAATGTGACTATTCAATGAATATTATCGTTAGATGTTATAGAAATGCTGTTGAACTAATCTCCCTTCTTTTCCCTTTTTTTCACTCTCATTTTTGAGTCATCTACATATAAGTGTATGTGATGTCATGAATATAGCTGAGATCATCTTAAGAATGTAGATAGAGATGGAGACCTCTGAAAATTTCACAGTTCAGAGAACAGAAAGAAGCCTGAGGGGCCAGGAGAATAGAGGACAAACTATACATGAAACCGAAACAGGAAGTATTCCTTAGACTGGGTGGAAATCAAAGATAACAGAAACTATGATTGTCTAAAGTCCCTACATTATCAGCAAGGAATCCTGCAGCAAAGGAAGGGGACGGCTCACTGAAAAAGCAAGTAGAAGGGAAATGAGGACGAAGTGGCCTAGGCTGCTATAGTGTCACCAAACCTCAGTGTAGTCCACACTGAGGCCATACCAGAGGAGGGAAATTTGGGAATTCCATAAAATGTTATTTGGATTTCCAAACTATCAACAATACCTTCCCCTCTGCCATATCATAAATCTATAGTTTGCCACTCAATGAGATTAAGCTATTGTACCTGTTCATCAAATACATCTTAAATTTGAGGACATTCTGTCCTAAAATTTTGGCTAGTAGTTTTAATGTTCCATTCTATAAATGGAAATTATGTCACATTCTGAGAGAAGCTTCCAAATATGCAAACACATCAATTCTAAAAACCTTGACAGACTTCTTGGATTGTTCTTCTCAGGACTGACATAAATCAGAATGTCTTTTAGTGTATTTTATTTATTTGGTTTTTTATGTATTTTTCAATTAATATGTTCTAACAGCTACCATTTACATACAAAAACTTTGATAAAGATTAAAATAAAAGAAAAAGCAAAGATCGGTCAAGTAATATAAGAAAATTTAAAGTAGGTTTGATAATATAAAATTCAGACAAAGAGAACTTAAAGCAAAAAGCACTAAATGTGGAAAAAAATTGTTGACAAAAAGAAGTCACAAAAACTGTCAGAAACCTTTTATAAATACAAGTAAATACGTAATCATGACATTATTCATAATAATGGTAAACTAGAAATAACCAAAACTACATAAATATGGATACTAAATACATGACTAGAAAATGATAAGCAAAATACATCAGAATGTTATCAATGATAATGTAAGGAGTAATATGATAAGATTGGCATTTGATTAAAAAAAGATTCCACTCACAGTAGCCTAAATTAAAACATGAGATCCATAGAGAGAATATTAAATTTTGTTGACAGCATAACACATTTAAATAAATGGAAAAACATACTAAATTCTCAGATGGGAAGAATTAATACAATAAAAATTCCAATTCCTCCTTTCACTATTCATAGGCTTAACGTGATCATACATTAAGCCCTTACTAAAATTGAATTAAAGTTTTTATAGAAGGCTAAAATTCATGGAAAGAATATTGGATAATTTCAGGACGTTTTGAAAAGAATTACCCTCTCAAAAGCAAGTTCAAGGACTGGCTGGCTGATCAATAAGACAGAAGGCAGAATCCTAAAGTGGACCCTATGAACTTACTGTAGTCAGATTTAGCAACCAAAGTTCAACAAATATGTTGGTGACAACAACAAAAGTTCACTGACCCCTAAAACCACTTAAAAGGAAAGAAAGTTAGCAAATATTCCGACAAATATGGCAAATAAAACAAAACAATTATTAATGTCCTTACTGTTGGTTTACAAACCAATAAGGGCGAACATTGACCCCCCAAAATGGTAAAGGATATAAACCATAATTTCATCAAAGAAATGCAAATGGCCGATAAGGACATAAAACCATGTTTGACTTTACAACTACTCAAAAACAAAACACACACACACACACACACAAACAACAACAACAACAAAAACAAAACAAAAACAAAACAAAACAAAACACAAACAAAACAACTCTGTCCATCCTGTTTCCTGGATTTCTCTTCCGCCTGGTCTCTGTGTGACTGATCTCATCTTACTTTTTAACTCCCTGCTTCAATATCACCTCCTCACTGAGAACTTTCCTAACTGCCTTATTTAAGTAGTCACACACACCTCCAACAGGCACATGTTTTCCACTATTACCATATGGTTCCTTCAGAGCGCTTAGCTTAAGAATGTATATGTTGGTTTTCTGTCTATCCCATTAGACAAAAAAAATCCACAAGAGTAAGGAATATCATTTTCTAAGTTTATTTCTTTAAGCAATCTCTACATTCAATGTTGGTCTTGAGCTCATGACCCCAGATCAAGAGCCACATGCTCTATCAACAAAGCCAGCCAGGCACCCCAAGGAATATAATTTATTTACCAATATATATATGGTGCTTACCATGATATCTGGCACAGAGTAGGCATTCAAGTTTTGTCAAACAGAAAAAATAAATGAATAAATTTTTTTTATTCCATTTACTTTTTTAAAATGACAATGTGTGGTGTTAGAAAAGACCTCTCAAACACTGCTGGTGGGGGTAAAAATCAGTACAATCATTGTGGAGAGCAATTTGCTCGTATTTTAAAACACAAGTTAGCTGTTATCTCTTCTCTATTCAAAACCTTCCAATAATCTTCCATCTCCTTCAGAGTCCAAAAATTCCAAAAAGGCCTCCAAGACTCTACATGATATCCCCTTTACCCCTCTATTGTTCCAGCCACATGGACTCCTGCTCTCTTACCATTCACTCTGCTCTAGCCACACTGAACTTCTTGTGGTTCTGCCCAATACCTTAGACATGCACTTGGCTTGGGGTCTTTACACATTTGTCATTTTCCTGCCTGAAATGCTCTTCTCTGGATATATGAGTCTCCCTCCCTTCCTCCTTCAGGTTTTCCTTCAAATTCCACCTCAGTAGGGAGATCTTCTATGACTCCTTCATAAAAATAGTCATCCACCTCATGCCCAACCCCAGAGCTCCTCATACCTTTACCCTTCTTTGTTTATCACCATATCACACATCGTTACCCAACATATTTTATATGTTTATTTATAATACATTTATTTATAACATTTATATAAATAACATTTGTCTTGTCTCAGGAGAGTATCAGTTGCATGAGGAAAGTGATATTTTTAATCCATTGCTAAATACCAAAGCCCTTGAAGAGAGCCTGGCACAAAGTACATTCTCAATAAATATATATTGGATGAATGAGTACATGAATTAGTGAATAATTACCAAGAGACTTAAAAGTATTCATGCCATTTCACCAAGTACTACTAATTGTAGTAATCTATGCTAAATAAGAGGTCTAGTTGTACAAAGATCTATTTATCAGGCTTTCCTTCACAATATTGGTTAAGAGAATGAAAAATTAGAAATAGTTTTCATGTCCTGTCATAAATGAGAAGTCAAATAAAATGTTATACAAAAATTGAAATGGAATATTGTGAAAGCATTTAAAATTATATCATACATTAAAAATTATATATAATTATATAATATATGATATTGTATTATATTTTATATATACAATATAATATATTATAATAATATTATATGAAATATAATATTATATGATTATATATTACATATAATATATAATTATATATTATATACATAAAACATGGAGAAGAGTGTAAAAAGGAAAAAAAGGAAAACAGAAAAAGAAAGGTTTTTTCTTTTTTTAAGAATATGTTTGAACTTAAATGACTATCAAATTAATATAGACTGCTATTTACTCATGCTATATATGAACTTCATAGTAACCACAAATCCAGAGTCTTAGATACACAAAATATAAAAAGAAAGCCAAACATAACACTGTAACACAAAATATCAATAGCTACATCCTTATCAATAATGACATAAAATATAAATGGCTTTAAATCTCTAATCAAGGGGCGCCTGGGTAGCTCAGTTGGTTAAGTGACTGCCTTTGGCTCAGGTCATGATCCCAGGGTCATGGGATTGAGCCCTGCATCTGGCTCCCTGCTCAGTGGGGAGTCTGCTTCTCCCTCTCCCTCTGCCTGCTACTCCTCCTGTTTGTGCTCTCTCTATGTCAAATAAATAAATAAAATCTTAAAAAAAACTCTAATCAAAAGACGCAGGGTGACTTAATGGATAAAAAAATAAGACCCATCTATGTTGGTTGCAACAGATTCACCTCACACCTAAAGACACTTACAGACTGAAAGTGAAGGGATGGGAAAATATTTACCATGCAAATGTAAGCAAAAACAACAACAACAAAGGCAGGGTGGCAACACTTACATCAGGCAAAATAGACTTTAAAACAAAGACTGCAGGGGTGCCGGGGTGGCTCAGTGGGTTAAAGCCTCTGCCTTCAGCTCAGGTCATGATCTCAGGGTCCTGGGATTGAGCCCCGCATAGGGCTCTCTGCTCAGCAGGGAGCTTGTTTCCTCCTCTCTCTGCCTGCCTCTCTACCTACTTGTGATCTCTCTCTCTCTCTCTCTCTCTCTGTCAAATAAATAAATAAAATCTTTAAAAAATAAAATAAAAAATAAAACAAAGACTGCAATAAAAGACAAAGAAGGGCATTACATAATAATAATGATGAAGAGATCAATTCAACAAGAGGATATAACAATTGTAAATATCTATGTACCAAACGCTAGAGCACCTAAATACAAAAAGTGAATAATAATGGCCATAAAGAGAGAAACTGATAGTAATACAATAATAGTAGGGGACTTCAATACCTCATTTCCATCAGTGGATATAGATCATCCAGGCAGAAAATCAACAAGAAAACAGTGTCTTCGAATTGCACATTGGACCAGATGGACATAACAAATATATACAGAACATTCCATCCAAAACCAACAGAATACACATTCTTTTCAAGTCCACATGGGACATTCTTCAGAACAGATCACATATCAGGCTACAAAACAAGCTTCAATACATTTAAGAAGGCAGAAATCATGCCATGTATCTTTTCTGATCAAAACAGTATGAAACTAGAAATAAATCACAAGAAAAGGACTGGAAGAAAACACAAATATGTGGAGACTAAACAACATGATAGTAAACAGGCAATGGGTTAATGTAGCAATCAAAGGATAAATAAAAAATACATGGAGACAAATGAAAATGAAAACACAACAGTCCAAAATCTTTGGGATATAGCAAAGGCAGTTCTAAGAGAAAAATACATCGTGATGCAGGCCTAACCTCAAATAGGGAGATGAGTAGAAGGACTTAAAATATCCATCTTGGTTATTAGCGAGTAATGGGATTATGGGATTTGTGGGTGATTTTTCTCCCTTTTTTGGATTTTTTTCTGTACTTCTAAATTGTCTATAAAGAAAAGAGTTAAAAAGAAAACAGTTTTATAGAGAAGGAAAAATCAGTGATATTCTTTTTTTTAAATTTTATTTTTATTCTTGATATTCTTATAGGTAATCTAGTTCTAAACAGGATTACTTTTGACTATTTTTGTAGGGCAAGGTAGCAACAAAGTACAGTCAGTAGAACTGAACAAATATGGACATGCAACTTTTTAGATGAAGAGCTTACATGATCTATTTTGCCCAAGTTGATATTAAATAGCTCCTACAAATATATAGATAAGAGGGTCATTTGTCTCTTACGGCCTGGCTCATTATAATAAAAACTGCTGTTGGCTTATAGATAGATAATTGTCCTTCTATTTTTAGGTCAGAGGAAAATGCATCCAATTTACTTAAAAATGACAGGCAACCTCAGGATTTCCTTATGTAGGAATAACTGTGTCGTACATGTGGTGGATATGAAACAGTTAAACACTGAGCCAGACAATTCCTTTGATGTTATGTTTGCTATGGGCATATTTGTGCTAATAGCAGGAAGTTTCCAGAGAAAAGAGTGAGTAATGAGTGAACATGTTCCAGGAAGCTTTCAGCACAGGGGAAGATCTTTTTTCTTGCCTAAAACCATGAAGTTCTGACTACAAAACCTTACTCTGCACAAGAGTAATAAACATTCCAGCACATTCACATAAGGCATTCTAGAGCTTTAGAAGGGAGTTAACACAGTGGAGAAGCATCCCGTGGATGTATGTACTTGCAATTAAGGATAAAAATTAGCAAGAGGAGAGCACCAGAAATGCAATCACCAAACTCTGTAAAACAGAGACAAAAAAACTTGTATACTTTAAGGACAGAACTTTGAGCAAATGCAAATAGAGAGAGTGAGAATGTATCCACACTGATCCCATCCTGTCTGGCGGGACGGAGGTCAGATGCAGACATAGATGCCACAGGTCAGAGACAGGGCCATGAAAGTCTAGAATCTAGATCAGAAGAGTGACAGAGGCACAGCCAGAAATGAAGATCACAACTGCAATTGCTCAAAATACCTTAAACGTAAGCTGACTTAGTAATAATAATAACCATAATGACGACAACAATGTTTTTAGCATGTATTACACAGCCAGAATTGTGCCAAGTATTCTTTACACTTATAGGTCCTGTTCAATTCCGTATTTACCAGCAGAATCATTTTATTTCATGCCAACTCCTTAAGATATAGGTGAGGGTGCCTAGAACCCACATTCCCTTATTTTTGGAAAGTGTACCACTATACCCAGATTTCAGATAATTCTCATTGCAATTACATTCTTTTAGTTACTTGTAGCTCCAGCCACCTCCCTTCCATAGCAGGATATATGCAATCCTATAGTAAACTCATCTTCAGTGTATGTCACCTTTATACTAGGAGCAGATACACCTGGCCTACACGGTACTGGGCCGTCTCTGTCCCAGGCCCTCTCAAGTGTCGGCTGAGTGATAAGGGTCCACAGACCCAGTGCCCAAACAGGGCTGCCCTGCTGAAGGGAGTCTCTCAAAGATCTGGGCCTCTCCATGACTGAATCTCCAGATCGCTCCTCGCGGAACAAGGGTTTTTACAGCCTCCTCCGAATGTGCTCAGATTGATCTATAACCTCTTTATGGAAGACTGAGAAAACATCAAGTCTCCAAAACAAAGGTTGCAGGGAAATGTGGGGAAAAGGGGGCATTGAAGGTGATGAATATTATAGGAGCCCAAACCAAAAAACATACAAAAACAACAACAAAATAAAATAGGCTATTCCTGGGCCTGCTGACACACAGGACTGAAGGAGAAGATCCAGTCTGCAATGAGAATACCAATATTCTCACTTATTCTGCTCTAAATTTTATCCTTCTATTATTGTAGTGAAGATTGACTCTTATTGAATTTATGATCAACCGAAATTTTCAATTTAAAGACTATCTCTTCTGTCAAATGGGCTTTTCAAGGCCAGGGGCAGGTCGGACATTTTTTCTTTATTATTTTGTTTGAATTGGCCCCTCCTTCTAAGCTGTCAAGATCTCTTTGGATCCTAAGGCATTAGCCCCCTTTAAAGACTTAGCAATCTCTTCCAGTCTCATATCATTTGCAAATTTGCAAATATCATTTGCACTGCAGAAGCATTTGCTTGGAAAACACACATGCACATGTGCAGTGAAACCTAAATAAATGTGGTTAGTTTCAGCTCTCTTGGATCCCTAATAAGGCAATGGTTGTCTTAATGACTCAATTAATCACTTCATGCTATTTAGAGCAAACATATGGACTTTAATGCAAAAGGTATTAGGAATTAAACATTCAAGTCTGAAATTAAAACACAGTCTCTATAAAACCTGCTACTAGGACAATTACACTACGAAATAAAAATAACCTCTAGCTTGAGAAAAGGAAAGAGGATGGTGAAAGTTTACCAATGTGAGAAATATGAGGTGATGCTTTCATATTCAAACCCAATTCACACAAAACATTAGTGACTAGGGTGATTAATATGGAAAGCAAAGACGGGAAGAAGAACCCACTTCCCTCTGCAAAGGCGTCTACCAGATGTGTGTGCCTTGGACAACTTTATTCACGTTTTCACTCAGAGAATACCCACGAGACAGCATTTTCTATCTCTTGGTTCATTGGTCTCCTCTGTAGTGTAATATCTTTGCATGTGGAGAAAAACAGATCAAGCATGTTAGGGGATTTTTTTTTAGTAGATAATCAGGAATTCCAAATTCTAAAAAATAAAACAAAAGCCTGGAGTCTCAAGATTCTGGCGACTTCTATAGCTAGGCTTGGCCTGCTCATTCAGTGCAAAGCAAGACCTGGAATCTCAAAATCATGGGATTGAGTCCTACCTGGAGGGCTTTATGGGAGCCAAGAGACCTGGATTTTAGGATTACGAGCAACTAGTTCTGTTCCCTTGAAAAAAATAAAGAGTTCTATAAAATGAGGAGTTGAGTGAGATAAATGACTTTCAAATGGTTGAAATTTTTAAAAATGTAAATGAAATCTTATGAAAACTCACTTAGCAAATGAGATTAAATATATATAAACAGATGTTCTGGGTAAAGCAAGGTGGTAGCCCACATACTTGCCAACTTAGGCTCAGAACCATCTCTGAGTGTTTAAGCACAATTTGAAAATAATTAGCAAGGCCCCTTTCAGTGTTATAGAATTCGATTCTGGTTTATATTAGAATAAATCTAAGCTACTGTTCAGTCCTTATAATCTATGGGAATATGAAGCAGAGGCTTGGAGACTTGTAACAGATTGTCAATATTAGTAATATTCGCAATGTAAAAACAAAATAATAATTTGTTGAGATATACTGCTGGGAAGCAGATAATCATTAAGGTCAAGTTGGAAAGCTGGGTTTTGAATATGAGTCTGATACAGGAAAAGAGGAAAGAGCACTGCACTGTGACAAGTGTTAAAATAGCCTGCACTACCAAATATAATAGGGTCCCAAAAGAGAACAGATCCATTCTATCTGAAGAAGTAAGAGAAGCTGGCCCTTGATTGGAATCTTGAAGGATCAACAGCAGTTTACTAGAAAACGAGGGCGGTAAAGAAATTCAGGGCTGTGGACACAACGTGTTTAATGGAAAGACGGTACAAATGTCATGGAGCAGGGGAGACTAATCCGAGACAAGGCTACGGATGTAGGCCTGCAGGAGTCTGATCATGAAGACATCTGTGTCTCACACTAAGGAATTTAGACTTCTCCTATTGGACTAACACCATCACAATGTTTCAAACAGCAGTGTGAGATAATCCTTCTTGCTGGAACACTTTCTCTCCACCCTCTTCCTTTCTCACCCTTCAGGATTTCTTGCCCTTTATCTAAAGAAAGGCGTTTTTTTCCTTCCTCTCCTCATTAGAACCTAAGTTTCACGAGAGGTGAGGTCTTGACAGCTTGGTGGATTTTATACACCCATCACCTAGGAGACTACCTAGCACATAGTAAGTGCTCAGTAAATATTGATTGCATAAATGAAAGGCAGTCTGCAAAGCCTGGGTTCACAACCATCTTTGTGATACCACTTTGACCGGGCCTGTTTTATTAATGAACCCACCTTGAAATAAGTAGGGGATATTATGTTGACCATGGCAAGGTATCCAACAAATAAAGTAGCAAGAAAGAAAGAAAGATGTGGTGTCTAACTATAAGAAAACAGCAGTCTGTGTCTACAAGGTTTAAAGTGGCTTTAAAATTCTATATGCCCATCCAGGTATCCTGACTTACATAATAACTACTGGGGGACCTCAGTCCCTGGGAAAATCTACCCTATTAGTTTGCATTCATAGCAGCTCCAATGACTTAGAGGACTTTATGCATTAAAGTCACAATCACAGGGGCACCTGGGTAGCTCAGTTGGTTAAGCATCTGCCTTTGGCTCAGGTCATGATCCCAGAGTCCTGGGATTGAGTCCCACATCAGGCTCTCTGCTCAGCGGGGAGCCTGCTTCTCCCTCTCCCTCTGTCTGCCACTCTGCCTACTTATGCTCTCTCGATCTCTCTCTCTGCCAAATAAATAAAGTCTTTAAAAAATAAAGTCACAATCACATCGTTCTAAATATCAAAATACATTCCATCTTTCTAACCAAAATAAAGCACAGTGAAACCAACTGGCTGGAAGGAGGCTTATTATTATCTCTGGCATGTTACTTTGCTTCAGTTTCCTCAACCGTAAAATAGATATCATAGTAGCACTTCCTTCATAGGGTTATAGTAAGGATTAAACCAAATACTCATGATGCACTTAGCACAATGCTTGGCACACAGAATATGCTCAGTCAATGTTGACTTATGCAATCATTATGTTATCGATAGCGTTAGACATTTATGTGGAAGAACAATGCATTTTTGTGAGAGGAGCTGAATTTCCCTTTCATAAACCTGCCCCTCCCTGTATGGCAAGTTCCAAACCCTGACCACAAAGGCCACAGATTTGGTATCTGTTCTTCCCCCAATATCTTCAAACCTCCCTTTCACTTGTCTTTTTCCTTGACTAATAAACCATTCACCACTAATTACTTACAATCGTTTTCTGCTGCATAGTTTTATATTTGTTTATTTTGTTCACAGCTGTCTTGCCTAGCAAGGATAGAAATCTATTATCTCATTAGAGAGTCCACTCTGAAAAATTCACTTATTCCTTCAAAAATATTCATTTAGCATATTCTATGTTCAAACTTTTGAGGATATGGCTGTGAACAAAGCATATTAAATCCTTCCCTTTAATGAGGCAGATCTTCTCATAGGAGAGACAGACAAAAGATATGTCTGTATCATTAAATAGTGATTGGTGTTACATAAAATAAAACAGGATAACAGAATAGATGGTGTTGAGCAGTATGGTCAGGGCAGGCTTTTTAAAGAGGTTCCACTGGACCACGAGAAGTACTTATGGGACTTGAAGTATTTGGTGCTTCCCCCTTGTGCATGAAGTCAAGACTCAAGGAAATGGGAAGGTAATAAAAAAGACCACAGGATCATGGGGAAGGAAGAGGAAATTCCCAGATGCTCAGTAAAGATGGACTCTGCATGAAAAATTGAAGGCAATGTTTGTACCATGCTGGACATTATGAAAAACCTGCTCATTTAATGTAAAAGGTCTATGGTAGCATCACAGACTTCCAAATCTGTATCATCAGGTGTGTTAGTCTTGAAGGTAGAACGAAGGAACCATGTCAGACAATGGAAAGCAGGACTATTCCACACCATCTTTTCCCAGGCTTCAGGGGAACAGACACCAGTTTATTGAGTGGGCAAGGGGATTGCATGTCAGAGCTGCAGGTGGTAACTCCCAGACAGCCACCTCAAAAAGACACGAGAGGTAGGAAAGGAAAAAAGAACAAACCTTCCGATTGCTCCTGAAGGCAGAGAATGCTGCCCCACTTCAGAGGCAGCCACAGACATTTGGGTTATAGCACTATTCTCTTATGCTCACTAATAAAATCCAGTATCATCCACAGGTATTTAAGTACTTTAAAGTTTAAAAAATATTTAATTGGAGGCACCTCAGTGGCTCAGTTGGTTAAGTGTTCGGCTCTTGATTTCAGCTCAGCTCAAGATCTCAGGGTTGTGAGATCAAGCCCTGCGTTGGGTTCCATGCTGGGCATGGAGCCTGCATAAGATTCTTTCTCTCCCTTTCCCTCGGCCTCGCCTACCTCCCTCTCTTTAAAAAAAAGTATTTGTTTAAAGCAACTTTTACATACATTATTTCACTTGGTCTTCCATAAGAGAGACAAGGCAGGAATTGTTATCCAATTTTGCATATGAGGAAATTGAGACACTAAGTGACTTACTCAAAGTCCCCCAAGTGATCCAAAGTTAAAAAAAAATGCCCGAAGTAAGTGGAGAATTTGAACCCCAAATTTTCTGCCTCCTTAACCAAGCATTTACTGAGCTTCCCCCTTCAGCCTAGCACTGTTTGGAGTAGCAACAAGATGTAGAAATCATCAGGAACTATGCTTGTATAAATTTATGGGCAATCACTAACATTATAAACATATGAACTATGTTGAATATCATTCCTTTGAATTAAAATCCATAGAGGCAAAAAAAAACCCCCCACTACCTAAACATCACACTTTATACAAAGTTAACTCAAAATGGAACAGATCTACATGTAAAATGCAAAATTATAAAATCCCAAGAGAAAGCCAAAGCAGAAAATCTTCAGGACCTAG
This sequence comes from Ailurus styani, assembly GCA_002007465.1. NCBI lineage: Eukaryota > Metazoa > Chordata > Mammalia > Carnivora > Ailuridae > Ailurus > Ailurus styani. The sequence continues at coordinate 1,040,149 of LNAC01000247.1, forward strand.
GGCTACATGAAGAGTCTTAGATATAATGGCAAAATCATTTTACATAAAATAAAAAATGGATAAATAAGACTTCATCAAGATTTAAAATGCTTACTCTGCAAAGGATCCTGACAAAGAGATGAAGATACAAGCTTACAGAATGGAAAAAAATTTGCAAACCACATGTTTAGATATGATACATTTCTAGAATATATAGAGAACTTACAAAACTCAATAACAAAAAAATCCATTTAGAAAATGGAGAAAAGACAAAAACAGACATTTTCACCAAGAAGGATATAGAGATGGCAAATAAACATGTGAGAGTTGTTCAATATTATCACAGAAATGCAAATTAAAACCCTAATGACATATCAGTACACACCTTCAAAATGCCTAAGAAAAAATAGTGACACCAGTAAATGCCGATGAGGATGTGAAGACACCAGATCACGCATCCGTTGCTGGTTAGAATGTAGAATGATACAGCCACTCTGGAAAAGAGTTTAGCAGTCTCTTTCAAAGATAAAGAGGTGCTTACTATATGACCCAGTGATTGCAGTCTGGAGTAATTGCCCCCAAGAAATGACAACTCAGGCCCACATAAAAAGGAATACACACATTTTTTTTCAAGATTTTATTTATTTATTTGACAGAGAGAGAGCATAAGTAGGCAGAGCAGCAGGCAGAGGGAGAGGGAGAAGCAGGCTCCCCACCGAGCAGGGAGCCCGATGTGGGGTTTGATCCCAGAACCCTGGGATTATGACCTGAGCCAAAGTCAGCTGCTTAACCGACTGAGCCACCCAGGCGTGACTGTATGCAAATGTTTTTAACAGCTTTATTTGTAAGAGCTGAAAACTGGAAATAAAGCCCAGATGTCCTTCAAAAGAGGAATGGTTGAACAAAGTGTGGTATATCCATATCATGGAATACTACTGAGCCATAAAAGCATAATAGATTATTGATACACTCAACAACTTGGTGTATCTCAAAGATATAATGCTGAGTACAAAGAGACAATTTTAAAGGTCACATACTATATGACTTACATGGACATGCTATTATCGAAATGACAAAGTATAGAGGTGGATAAGATATCATTAGTGGTTGCCAAGAATTAGTGATAGGGTGGAAGGATGTGGGTGTGACTGTAAATGGTGAATTAACATAAAGAAAATCTTTATGGTGATGGTACATTTCTGTATCTTGATTGTGGTGGCAGTTACATGAATCTATACATGTGATGAAGTTGCATAAAACTACACACACACACGTACAAATGAATGTGTAAAACGGGTAAAATCTGAATAAGTTCTTTGGACTACACCAATGTCAATATTTTGGTTTTGATATTGCCCTATTATTATGTAAGATATTAACATTGGGAGAAGCTGAATAATGGGGTTTCTATATGGGGCGTCTATGTACCACTTTTGCATTTCAAAATTAAAAACTTTTAAAGATTTTATTTATTTATTTGAGAGAGAGAGAGAGCCCTCAGGAGTGGGGGGAGAAGCTGAGGGGGAGGGAGAGAGACTCCAAAGCAGATTTCACGCTGAGTGCAGAGTCCAACATGGGGCTCAACCCCACAACCGCGAGGTCATGACCTGAGCCTAAACTAGAAGTCAGATGCTTAAAGAACTGAGCCACCCACTTTCCCCAAAATTAAAATTTTTAAAAAGTAAATGAATGGGAGCTTTGTTCACTTCTAAACAGAATTTCTTCCAAGATGAGACATTCTGGAGAACAAAAACAGCATACAACAACATGACATGGTGACTAGAAAGACTGGACCAAGAGAATACCTTGGGCCATTATTTACCCTTTGTGGTTTCCAAACTTTTAGCTTTGTGGTTTCCAAACTTTTAGCTTCTAGTTACAGACCTTGCTCCCCTGACCACATACTTATGTGCCTATCTGACCTAGGCCAGGTCAACCACAAGCCTGTATTTCTATGAGCGTGGAGTTTGATCTGTGAAATGGCATATAACCCAAGCCAGGCCACCCCAGAATCTTCCCGTGGGTTTTCCAGAGTTGGTGCTGAGCAGGAGGGGGGAGGTTTTCTCATCCCCACTGGATTTCAAAAAAGCAAAGATATGACCCTGATATCTGCCTGTAACCATGTCCCTAGCTAATTGGAGGAACCCAAAAGACAAAGGGCAGCATGCAGATAGGAGCTGTGCTGGGAGCTGGGGAAGGAACAAGAAAGAGACCAAAGAGCAAAAAAGAGTCCAGTTGCCACATGAGCCCTAGACCCACTAGATCCTGATGCCGGGTCTGTCCTTCCCTGATACCTGAACCGACAAAAACTTTTTCAGCAATTATGCATATGTGTTGGATTTGCAACTAAAAGTTTTCTGAACAGTGCAATTTCTTAGGACCTCAATTTGTGTATCTATAAAATAAGATGTACTTGTCTCCCAGTTTTACAGTAATAATCAAAAGAAACAGCACACATGAATGTTCTTTACAGCACTATAAAATGTAAGGGAGTGGTATCTATTGTTATAGACAAAAGGAAATCTCAAAAACAAATCCAGCTCCTTTCCTGATGATTTTTATAATAATTATATTCCAGTAATTTCCAAAGCAACATTGAAAATAAGAAACAAATATAAAATACTACCATAAATAAACAGATTATTATGATTCATGTTCAATGATTCATTTATGACTCAGAAAGAAACAGAACACCAACATTCAAAATCTTCTCTAAAATTTAAAAATCTAAGAAAGTTTAGAAATGTGTGTGAGAAAGGGCTCTTGTATCAGAATTTTTCAAATGGAGCTATATTTCCATTTTGATCAGAAACACCCCACTTGTATTATTATATGAAGCCCCTTTGATACACTGCACATTGTGGTCAGATTCTTAAGTGGACAAAAATCCTCAACAAGTTGCTTTCTTTTCATCTTTAATGGGTCAAATTTTGACTGAGCTCAAGATGACTCTATTTTCCTAAATTATGAAATTACGACTCCTGTATTGATATCAATTAATCTGATTCAAAGCTAGACATGTATTTGTACTTGGTAAGCCCACAGCTGGATCTGGGAAGGTTTTGCCCAACTGTGGCAGCCTAGAACCCTGTGCAAAATGCAGCAGGTGGGTAAATCCACCCTCAGCACTCAACAGTCTATCTGGATCCCAGGAGCTGTATGCAGCACAGTGAAGTACAGTGTTACTCCTACAAGCCGTATCTAGCTTGCGCAAGAGGATGTTTTTACAGAGTAACAGTGGGAAGTCAAGAGTACCACAGCCAAGAGAGGAACAAGAAAGAAACCAATGAGTATCACCTACTCTGCTAACCTCTGAAGTGTCTGTAAACATAAAATCCATAGCACTCACAGTGAGGTTAAGTAGTACTCTTAAGGGTGAAGGGATGAAGATCCAATGGAAAGGTTGGTTTATTCACAATGAGAGCTCTTGGTAGATTTACTCTTAGCAAGTGGTTTATTTTCCCTCCAGTAAGTGCCACTTGGTAACAAGTAAAACCCTGGTTACCAAGCTGTACTTTTGATATATCCTGAAATGGAAAGGAATGAGCATACCTTGGTTCTAATCCCAATTTTACCATTCACTAGCCATGTAAGCCATCGATATGTCAGTTCCCTTCTGGAAGTGGCCTTCTCTCCCTACCAATTCAGAGTTGCCATCACCTAGGTCGTTCTTTGGGCTTCCCTCCTCTAGGACAGCCTATAGATAAGAATAGAGTCTTCCCTGATATTCTTTCGATCTCTGCAAAGCAAATCCACATGTCTTCTGGTTTTGAGAAGTATGCTCTTATTGTACTCTCTGGAATAACATAGAGGGCATCAGTGCACAAGAACCATGGAAAAAGGTAGTTACAAATTAAAAAAAGAATAGAAACATTCTTCTGGCACAGAAGATATCCGAGTGAATTATGGTTATAGAACAGAATGGAAATGGCTTTAAAAAAAAACCCCATGACCTTGTAAAAATGCTAAAAACATTCACAATATAAAACTAAAATCATTGGGAACCATATTAGGGGTTGCCTATCACAAATGTTTTAAAAATAAGACTTCCTACCCCTCGTTGTTTTTCATAATATTTTATTATTACCTTAAGATAACTAAAATCTTACAAACAAGTTAAACATAGAACTACCCTATGACCCAGCAATTGCACTACTAGGTATTTACCCAAAGGACACAAACATACTGATTTGAAGGGGCACACGCACCCCGATATTTATAGCAGCATTACCAGCAAGAACTAAACTATGGAGAGAGCCCAAATGTCCATTGACTAAAGAATGTATAAAGAAGATGTGGTACACACACACACACACACACACACGCTAGAATATTACTCACCATCGAAAAGAATGAATTCTTACCATCTGCAATAACATGGATGGAACTAGAGAGTATAACGCTAAGTGAAATAAGTCAGTCAGAGAAAGACAAATACTATATGGTCTCACTTATGTGTGGAATTTGAGAAAGAACACAAACGAACATATGGGAAGGGGGAAAAGAAAAAAAAGGAGAGAGAGAAACAAGCCATAAGTGACTCTTAATGATAGAGAACAAAGTGAAGGTTGAGGGAGGGGGTGGGTGAAGGATGGGCTAGATGACTGAGAGGGATCGAAGAGTGTGTCTGTTGTGATGAGCACTGGATGTTGTGTGTAAGTGATGAATCACTGAATTCTACTCCAGAAACCAATATTGCACTGTATGGTAACTAACAAAATTTAAGTTAAAAAAAAAGAATTCAAGTTCTCTTGAAGTAATTGTGTTTAAAACTATTTCTTTTTTATTTTTAAGATTTTATTTATTTATTTGACACAGAGAGAGAGATCAGATCACAAGTAGGCAGAGAGGCAGGCAGAGAGAGAGGAGGAAGCAGGCTTCCCGCTGAGCAGGGAGCCCAATGTGGGGCTCGATCCCAGGACCCTGAGATCATGACCTGAGCAGAAGGTAGAGGCTTAACCCACTGAGCCACCTAGGTGCCCATAAACTTATCATTTTTATTTAAAGTTATTTTACGCTTTTGTTAAAAATGCTATTGGTGGGGGGGTTTTTTAAGATTTTATTTATTTATTTGACAGAGGGAGAGAGAGATCACAAGTAGGCAGAGAGGAGGCAGAGAGAGAGAGGAGGAAGCAGGCTCCCTTCTGAGCAGAGAGCCCGATGCGGGGCTCGATCCCAGGACCCTGAGATCATGACCTGAGCCGAAGGCAGAGGCTTTAACCCACTGAGCCACCCAGGCGCCCATGTTTAAAACTATTTCATCTAAAGTTTCTCAGTTTGTAAAGTTTTTGATGTCCTATATACTGTCTTCAATATCACTATTACCCCATGAGAAAAGCATCATCTTTCCTATTAACAACATTTTACAGATAACATTTCTCCTATTAACAAGATCACTAAGTAAATAAGAACCATTATTATATACAATTCAGTTTGTGTTTCCATTTGAGAAAAGAGGTTACTTGCATTTGAGTTCTAATCCCACCAACACAAACATGCACTAACCATATTTCAAAATATGTGATTAGAGAATGGAACATTGCTGTTTACTAATATCAAAGTGACCTGTTTCTGGAAAACAGGGCAAAAAGTGACTCTCGCATGAAGCCATGGTAAAAAAAATCAAATCATGCTTTGTGCAGTTTCTTTATTTTTCATTCCTCCACTAAATCCTTCCACTGCTCATAAAGTCATTTCCAGAAGCAATTATGTTTTAAATCATTTAATTTTCAACTGAATGTATTATTCAAAAAGTGATAACATTTTTCATCTGTTGCCTCATGAATTCTGTTATGTTTTATGTTACAAATAAAGGTGAAAGAATTAAAAGTTTGAAACTTCCCATAGACTTAATAAGATAACTTATCAAATAATTACAAAATGCAAACACAAAGGGAGCCTTATTATGTTATGAACAAAGAATAAAATGTCTGCCTTATTTCAATAGAGAGGGAACATGTTTGGGTTAACCTCTAATAATTACAGACAAACAAGTAATAATAATAACATAACCTTAATGCGTTACATGTTTTATTTCATCCTGACAACTGCTCATAATGTAGGTACTATTTTTAGATACTTAAAATGAAGGACAAAACAACTAATGTTCAGAGAAGCAAGGTGACTTACCCAGGGCCACATAGAAAGTGGACAAGAATAAACATCCTTCCCTTAACTTCTATGACATAGTAATTCACAGTGTCACCTGCCTTTTAAGAACATAACTCCCATATTTAAAAAATGAAGAGCTATTATATAACACAATTTAATAACACCTTGGTGAAAAAAACAGCCTAAAATTCAAAATGACATTCATCAACAACACTTCAATATATGATGATGCATTCTGACTCTAGGTGAGTTCATATCATATTAAACTGAAACCTAAAACCTTGGTAGCCATCTGGTCCAACCTCCCATCTGATACTTTCCATACAGCCTTGATCTGCTTGCTACTTAATGACATGAAATTCATTACCACAAAAGGCAGAGCATTTTACTTTTAGACATATTTTGATGCATTAGAATATAAAGTCTTATTTTGAGACAAAATTGTCATTCTTTTAACTTTGATGCATTGATATTCACAATTGATAAAACCCAATGCTCGGTCCTTTGAACATGATCATGCTTCCAGCATGACCCCCACACACAGATCTGATCTTCATGTCTTCTCCAGTTTAGCATGTATGCTCTTTCAACCTTTCCTAGTTGAAAACAGAGCCTTCCCCATCCAGCATAGCCTTTTTTAGAGGCTGCTAATTTGGCATCACTCCCTTTAAATTAAATTCAATATTCCTGACATATTTGAATCAATACAATTTATACTGTGGTCTAGACATTGTAGTTATAATAGTACAAGATTGCCTCCCCTTTTTAAGAGTCACATCAAACTGTTGGCATACAAAAACATAAACCACTTCTAAGTCAGGTCTCCTCTATCTTGTGATAACATTTTTAAAGCTAAAATTCAGGATTAAACAATTATTTATTTTTCATAAGTTTCCTCTTGCTGATTTCAGCCTAGCATTCCTATTTGGGTCACATTGGAGGATTCTGACTCTGTCCATTTGCTTACCAGGTTGAACTACTCAACTACTAAAGCTACTAAACTACTCAACTTGTTCCACCAATTCCATAGAATCACTAGAGCACAGAATCCCTAACGTAGAACTCATACCTCATACTAAATTCAAGACCAAGAAATACTGTCTAAATCTGACATTTGCCTTCTCAGAAAAACAAGCATAAACATGTCCCTTGTAGGGAACATGTTTAATATTTCATTAAACCACCTGTGCAAATTGTTTTTTTTTACCCTTTCCCCCATCAGCAATTCTGAGAATCCTAAAACTATATACTCTGTAGAAATGTACTTTTAATCCAACATGATACCTTAGTCTGGGGCATACCAGTTTAATCATCAAGATATAAAACGTTCAAACTTCTAGGACTAATACTAAGAAAAGTAGTATGATATCAAACCCTTTTCAAAGTACTTAAAATAGGTCTATTAATCCATCCTTGTGGCTTACCTTGGTCATGCTAAGTTTTCAGTGCCTTTCCTTTTTTCAGCTTCTAACTTTGAATCCCATGTTCAATTCCATGGAAGGAACATATGCCCTAGTACCTGTGTACCATACCGGTGACCCGGTAGAACCACAGTGGGTCAGGCACTGCATTATGTGTTGGAGAGCAAGCCTGAAAGCAAGTGTGAATGCCCTGCTTCCAAGAATCTCATAATCTGCTGGAAGATAGGGACAATTCACTAGGCATGAAGGGCAGTGGAGAGAAAAGGTCTTTGAACATATATATAGAGAGTGTTCATGTTTGGAGACTAGTATGGCTAGAGACTAGGGTACACATGAAGAGAGGAAAAGCAAATAAAACAGGAAAAAGAGAAAGGTTGAGGACGAGGCTTTAAGGCCTATAAAGTATGAACTTGATCCTTTAAAAAAGGGTATGGGGAAGGGCATCAAAGTTTTAAATCAGAGGGTAACATGATCGGACCTATGTTATAGAAAGATTCTCTGGGGACCACATGAAGAAAGGTGGAGTGTCACGAGTAAAGATTGGTGGCCCAGAAGGCCAGTGAAGAGGCTATTATAATAGTACAAGTCATGGATGCTGAGAGCTAGAGTTAATAAGAAAGGAAGCTTTGAATGTTTAGGCTGAGGAAGAAAAGAATTCTAGTGTAGGTGACTGAGTTGCTGCAATTAGAAGAATAGGTTTAGAGGGGAAGCTGGTGAGAATAATGGGTGTAGTTATGGGTGTGTTGACTTTGAGATGCCTACGACAAATCAAAGTAGAGATATTTGATGAAGAGTTTCAAGTACAGCTCTGGAACTCAGGAAAGGAATCATATCTGAAAATTAGAAAAAACTGATACCTTCGATGACAAAGGCAGGACTCCTAATGAATTTGCTGCTCAGACTGCAGTAATCTGTGAGTACAAATGAGGCTCTCTGTGAAGCAGACTCTGAGCTAGAGAGTAGCATATAGGACACTAGGGCAGGGATCTCTGAGGATCAACACATGTAAAAGGAAGGGAAAGAAACAAGAGATAAGCAGAGGAAGAGATTGATTTGTGATGCAGTCCCAGTGAAGGCCCAGCTTACTCCCCATAGGGAATAAGAGATCCAAGATCATCCTAAAAAGTGGCCTGAAATGGGTGGGGGCACTTTATACCCCTGAGTTGATCAGTCAATATATGGAGGCTGCCCCTAAAATAAGTGTGGTGTTGGCAAGGTAGTTTTCTTTAGCTGAGAAATATTGCCAACAGCTGATGGTTATTGACAACAGCACTCCCAGCTGCAGGGAGAAAAAGTTATTCATGTCAGAAGAGAAAGATCTGGCAATACATCAGCCCCACCATGTGTACCAAAGTTACTATGACCCTTCAGCTGACAGTAAGATCAGTTTCAGTTTTGAGTACTGCTGTCAAGTGGACTCACTGACAAACTAGTGTATGTCTGGATCAAGATAAATAAGACAAAACAGTGAGGATACCTCAAAGTCTGCCATGAATAAATTAGTTCAAAATCAATCCAGACACTCCTATGTAAAAAAAAAAGTTTTATCTTCAAATATTTGGAGGACAAATACATGGAAACTGAATTACATAGGCTTGTGTTATCTCATGAGTAGTAACTATGGCTGAAAACAGAGTCCATCACAACATAAGGAGGCAACTTCTAGGCATGAAAGTCACCCAACAATGGAACGAACTGTGTCAGGAAGTAGAGAGAGAGTTCCTGTCCCTGAAACTCCTGGACTAGGTTGAGTAGCCAACTGTGACAGAATGATCTACTGCAGGCCTCAGATTTGTTGATCTATCTTAACTCATGAGTGATTTTTTTTTAAGTACTAAATGAGATGCTGGTAGTTAGAACTTGGTAAATTAAAAATCTCTATCTCCTCCCTGTGTTTATACTTGTTCCTCAAGTCTATATTCTCAGTGACATGAGAATTACTTGTTCACACCAAACGAGTGACTTTGTAGAAGGAAATTAAATGCATTTAATCAAATGTGTATGAATGTTGTTTTGAATAACTTCAGAAGGAGCAATGTCCCCACACTCTGCATTAGAACAGATACGTTGAACGAATATGGCATATAGGAATGTACAAGAAGTAAAGGAAATGGACTAATCAACCCAGAAGCACTCTAGCACGTATGCGAGAAGCTGAACATTGCCATCAAAGAGCCACTCGTTCCAGAATCCAGTCCTCAAATTCTCAGCTGCCCAATCCCACAGATATTAGTTACACGTAGCTATTTAAATGAAAATACAAATGAGTCCCTCAGGCACACTAGCCACTTCTCAGGTGCTCAATAAACACATGCAGCTACTAGCTACCACACGGCACAACACAGATCCAGAATATTTGCGCCCCCACAGAATAGTAGTTACAAATACAGCAAATAAGATTTTACCGCTCCTTCCCTTTTCTCTCTCATTTTTCTTTTTGGTTAAGGCTATCATGGTTCAAAAATAAACTTCTACAAACCACCTTCTCTGATAAAGTGCCCTACTCCTTCAGATGTCGTCCTGGGATCACTGCCAACTATTTACATGGGCCTGAGAAAAGAACAGGCTTGGTGTGTAGCAGATATCTCAACCTAACATGAAATCATGGATTTCCAGCCACTTTTATATTAGTTAAATGCAATTGATTTGCAGATTTATTTGAAAGCAAATAAATAGTACTGGAGAGGTCTTGGGAACATTCTTTAGCAATGCCGTTTCTCTTCCTTCCCCAGCTGCCCACTCTTGCTGAGAATTTCTTTTTTTTTTTAAAGATTTTATTTATTTATTTGACACAGAGAGAGAGAGAGCAGATCACAAGTAGGCAGAGAGAGAGGAGGAAGCAGGCTCCCCTCTGAGATGGAAGCCCGATGCGGGCCTCGATCCCAGAACCCTGAGATCATGACCTGAGCCGAAGGCAGAGGCTTTAACCCACTGAGCCACCCAGGTGCCCTCTTGCTGAGAATTTCTAAAGGAAAAAATAGCTTTAGCAAGAAGGGGATGAAAATGAACAGTCACAACACCGCACGTGTTCCTTATATAGCATCTAGAAGCCAAAGGCATTTTTGGTATTTTTCTCAAATATAAAAACAGAAAAAAACCATATATTACAACCTGTGGGTCTTATGAGAGAAATAGTTTAAGAATAAAAACCACATGGATCAAAGGGAAAGAATAACGAGGAGAGATTTATATATGTTCATATATAATGTCAACATTTCCAAATACCAGACCCAGACTACTGATTTGGTAGTGACTCGTAGTGGCTAGGGACAAAGAGATACAGGTTCCATTTTGTCTGAAAGGTAATAGGCTAGCTCTTCAATGGCCAGGCCTGCAGGTAGTAGGGAGATTGGGACAAGAGAGCTTTCCCTAGGAGCCTTCCCTAGGACTGAAAGTTAATTCAAAAGATCCAAACCGAATAGAAAACCAAAGGTCTAAATTGCTCAAACCTAATAGCACAAGGTTTTCTGTAGGCTAGAGGAGTGTAGCAAGCTCAAAGTGTGGTGAGCTTAAGGTTAACCCAAGTAGGCCAGTCCGTCTAGTCCTTTCCTGGTATCATGTAGGGAACTCAGAAAGCCCCAGGCTTAATGGCACCAATACAACCGGCAGAGTGTGGCGAGGCAGATAACAGAGACCGAGACGAATGAGGTACAAAGGAGCTGGGGCTGCCTCCTCTATCTGGTGGGCTGTCGCTGTTGTCATTACATAACCACTAATTGGTTCAGCAGCCTTGCATTCAGGTGGAAGAGTGGGGAAAAAAGTAGGGAATTCATGAAGCAGTCTGTGCTCAGACATCTCACATGCAGGGGCAGTAGGTTTATTTATTTATTTTTAGAGAGAGAGAGAGTTTGCACACACATGAACCAGGGGTGTGGATTTGTGGGGAGGAGCAGAGGGAGAAGGACAAGCAGACTCCACACTGACTGTGGAGCCCCATGTGGGACTCTACCTCACAACCCTGAGATTATGACCTGAGCTAAAACCAAAAGTCGGATACCCAACTGACTGAGCCACCCAGGTGCCCCATGCAAGGGCAATATTATCTAGAGACTTGTTTACACACAACAGTATACCAGCCAAAAGGTCAAAGTAGGGTAGGCGGGATTCATTTCTGAGGAAAGGGATTGTCCAAAACCAGATTAGTTCCAAAGAGGACCAAACCATGGAGGGCAGGCTATATAATTCAGGGGTTTCCCTGGTCCAAATCTGCTTGGCAGCAAAAGCTAATAAAGGAGGTAAGAGAGAGGACAAGAATACACTGTTGGCTGGATCCCTAACCCTACTTTTGGGAAACCACCTTGATCTCCAAGACTTCATGGATAGACAAGATGAGGAGATGGAGGCTATGGAGATGTATAAACTCCTCTTTTATCAGGACTTATTAAGAACTGGGGTGGATCTAACAGTACAAGAAAAGCCAAGGAATATATGTGTGTGTGTGTGTGTGTGTGTGTGTGTGTGTGTGTGTGTGTGTGTGTGTGAGCGCTGTTGGTGGTGGTGTTAAGAAAGCTGGTGAATATAAAGGTATCCTGATAAAACACCCTCTTCATTCTGCTTAGTCTGCTGTTCATAGCTCAAGGCATGTACCTTGCCTTCTATCTCCTCTCCCCCAGGTGCTCAGAACTTTCTGATCAATAGATATTTACATTAATATTCTTATTAGACATTTCCTGGACATAACATGGTGAAAACTTTGCTAAAGAAGCCAGAATAGGTTTCCAATGACCCTGCCTGAGCTCCCACCTTCCTCACGGATTAATTAAGACAGAAAAAAAGATAATCCTAAGCTAAGTCGTTACCAAGAAAAATACTTGAACAAGAAGAGACAAAGCTGTTGCATGCTGAAATTTCAACTTGTCATAGTATTCTCCCCCTCCCCCCCCGGGGGGATGTCATTTTCAACACCAAACTCAAAATACTGAGGAAATAGCAGGGTACCATATTCAATTTGACAAATACCTTTTTTCTGAGTTTCATGCCAACCCCACCCCACTATACTGCTATTATGCTTGGAATAAAATGCAGTAAAAATGAAGAGGCTTAGCTAGGGCTAGTTAAGATCACAGCTGAGCTTAGGAAGACATTAATGGAACTGCGCTGGCTACAGAGGAGCTTCCCTGCTGAGACCTTTAGCCTCTTGACGCTACCCAACCATGTAACCCTCAGAAAACTTGTCAACTGATACAGCCCACTGAAAACTCACACCGTGCAGTCTAGCCCACAGGATCTCTATCCCATCTGTATGTGAGAATAACCTGCATGCTTTTTGTAAAGAATGTCCTTCCCCCCACTCCTTACCCCCAACAATTCAATCAAAACCTCCAGCTGTGAGATCTAGGCATCAGCATGAAAGAAGGAAGAAAACAGAAAAGCTCTCCAATGGATCCATGCGAACCTAAGGTTCAAAACCATTCACAGAGTCTCTCTACATGGTTGTTTTTCATTTGCCCTGGTCATAGATGAGTTTCCTGATCTTTGATGAATCTTCTGACTACAAAATGAGGATAATATACAACCCTGTGTTACTTTTCTCAAGTCTATTGTGATTTATATGCAACTATCTCATGTGAAGTAAAGAAAGAACATTAATATTAAGTTACCATTTATAGCTCATTTAGACACTTACAAACTTTTTCAGATCTTAACAACCATTCTTCTGTGGTTATCATTGCCTAGGACATAAAGATACCAGAATGAATGAATGAATGAATCCCTTAGTTTGAAACTGAGGAAAATGATGCTCAAGTAGGTTAAGGGATTTTCCCAAGTTTGTAAAACAAGTAAGACATGCCTATCCAACTTCAAAGGCTAAGGTCTTCCCATGACCCCAAGGTCCATCTAGACCAGGGGATCCTGAGTTCTAGTTTTGATTTTGACACTAACTAGATAAGGCATGCCTTAAGCCACTTATTCTCTGTACTGTTCCCTTCCCTTGAGTGTAAAATAATAAAGTTGGACTAGGCCATCCCCAACCCTGCTGTCAGGTCTAAGATTCTATAATTATGAGGCTAAATGTCTCAGGACATGTGTCAAGTGCAAGTATTGCTGTTTACCACATATGTAATATTCATTTTAACTATAGAGAAGACACTGATGCTTAGAAGCAGGGAGGTGGGAAGCGGGATGGGTGAAATAGGTGATGGGGATTAAGGAGGGCACTTGTGATGAGTAGTGAGTGATATATGGAAGTGCTGAATTACTATATTGTACACCTGAAACTAATATTACACTGCATGTTCACTAACTGGAATTTAAATTAAAACTTAAAAAAATAAATATGATATTTATTTAAATTATAAGCATTATACTTAGCATTAAGAGACAACTATCTAGTGTTAATTTTATAGTAAGTTATCCCTACTTAAAGACAGATTGTCCTACATGTAATAGTTGCATGTAAAAAGGCTATAAAATTATCTTACACTCAATGATGGTAAATGAAACACAATGAAATTCTACAGCAAATAAGGTATGCAAAAAACTTTGTTGTTGTCATTGTTGTTGCTCTAGAGTATGAACAAAATAACTTATTCCATTAGTCAAAACGTACTATGCTAATGGTGTATTTTGGTTGCTGGAGTAAATTTTATATTTATAGTATTTGTGAACATACTTCAGAAGCACACTTTAGATGATGAAAAAATAGTGGATAAAACATAAGAATAGAAAACACATTATTTCAATAGTCAAAATATAATGAAAAAAAATAGTGGTTTTCAATCAAGATTTTATCCTTGTCTTTAGGAACAGAGTATGGAATAGAGGAACAGAATTTCTCATGTAAATTACAGTCAGCTCCCTTTTCAGTCCACATTGCCCACCTGCTCCAGGGGGGAAAAACATATATTTTATTTCTATTGAGGCATATTTACCTATTTTGTGTGTTGGATGTTCATCAAAAAGGAATCTAATGTGACTCAGTAGTATATATTTCCATCCACAGTAAGTGATCATTAGCTTGAAAACAATGTTTAAAATTTAATACTACACTTCAGCACAGTATCATCCTGCCCCGCCACCTCAAAATAGATTTTCTTTTCCATGGTGTTGGTTCCTTCTTTGGGTCTTTTTTTTATCAGCTGACAGTCTGCTCAGGTGCTCCTTCACAAAAAAGATAGCAGGTCCACCCTTAGGAATAGACAGTGTAAGTTATCTACCATCAAGCTTCGTTCCTCATATAGGGATAGTAATTCTGATCTTACAAGGTAATTATAAAAATTACATACAATCATCTGGTTGACCACAAAACAAATTGTAAGTTATTGGGGTCTTAAACCTTAAAAAAATATCCTATACAATGTAAGTCGTAACTGCACTTCTTATTCTTATCATCTTGCCCTCTAAACCTACACTTCTTCTCCTGCCCAGAGTTTTCTCTATCATTAACATCATATTAGCAGGATATCCTTTTCTTTTTACAAATATTGAACAAATATTGCCACCAAAAGATCAAATAATAGGGTATATCTCTAGCAAAGTATGTGCAAGATATATAATAGGAAAACTGCAAAACTGATGAGTGAAATCAAAAGAGAACTAAATAAATGGAGAGAGAATCCATGTTCATGAATAGGAAGACTCAATATTGCTAAGGTGTCAGTTTTCCCAAATTAATCTATAAATTCATGAAATACCAATCAAAATCCCAGCAAATTATTTTGTGGATGGCAAGAAACTGATTCTAAAGATTATTTGGAAAGGCAAAAAATCCACAAAAGCCAGCACAATATTGAAAGAGAAGAACAAAGTTAGAGGATTGACATCATCAGCAACTGGATTGATATCCAACTGCAAGACTTACTATAAATCTCCAGTCACCAGTAAAAGAATAGACACCTGGTAAAAGAATAGACAAACAGATCAATGAAACATAATAGAGAACCCAGAAATTGAACCACAGAAATACGGTCAACTGATTCTTGACAAAGGGGCAAAAGCAAATCAGTGGAGAAAGGATAGTCTTTCCAACAAATGGTGCTGGAACAACTGGATATCCACATGCAAAAAAAGAATCTAGCCACAGACTTTACACCCTTCACAAAAATTACCTCAAGATAGATTATAGAACTAAGTATAAAAAGCAAAACTATGAAACTCTGAGAAGATCGCACAGGAGAAAACCTAGGTGACCTTGGTTGGGCAATAACTTTTTAGGTATAACATCAAAAGCATGATCCATGAAAAAACTAATAAATTGGACTTCATTAAAATTAAAAGGTTCTGTTTGGTGAAGGATGCTGTTAAGAGAATGAAATGACAAAATACGGACTGGGAGAAGATCTTAACAAAACACATATCTGATAAAGGACTGGTACCTATAACACCCCCCCAAAAAAATGTCTTAAAAATGAACAAGAGGAAAATAAACCAGCCAACTTAAAAAACTGGCAAAAGACCTGAAAACATAGCTTGCCAAAGAACAATGATAAATAAACATATAAAAAGATGTTCAACATCATATGTCATTAGGAAATTTCAAAGTAAAACAATGAGATACCACTACACACCTATTAGAATGTCTAAAAGCCAAAACAGTGACACCACCAAATGCTGACAAGAATGCAGAGCAATGGTGAGCCTCCTTTGTTGCTGGCAGAAATACAAAAAGGTACAGTCACTTTGGAAGAGAGTTTGTCAGTTTTTTACAAAGCTAAACATACTCTTACCATACACTATGGCAATCCTGCTCCTTCTGTATTTACCCAAATGAGTTGAAAATTTAGTCCACACGAAAACCTGTACATGGATGTTTATAGCAGCTTAATTCATAGCTGCCAAAGCTTGAAAGCAACCAAAATGTCCTTCGGTAGGTGAATAGATAAATAAATAGTGATACATCCAGACAATGAAATACCATTCAGCACTAAAAAGAAATGAGCTATGATGCAATGAGAAGACATGGAGGAATCTTCAGTGCATATCACTAAGTGAAAGAAGCGAATTTGAAAAGGCTATACACTGTATGATTCCAACTATATGACATTCTGGAAAAGGTAAAAACATAAAGATGGTTAACAGACCTGTGGCTGTCTTCCCCACTCTGAGTCCGAGGATGTTCTCATCACCATTTATCCTCACTGTTGTCCTGCTTTTCTTATAGCAGAGATAGTAATCTGTAGACAAATTTAGAAAAGATACGAAAACAAAGTCTGGATAATTAAACCTTGCTGGTTTTAATTTATGTCTTTTTTTAAATTTAATTTTCAAATATAATATGCGGTATCATACATGTTGCTATACATTTACAATATTTTAATTCGGTAAAAATTTTAAAAACTTTGATTTTGCTTTCTGGTAGTTTTTCTTTTTTTCTTTTCTTTTTTTTTAAAGGAAAAACTGTACCTGGTTTACTTCACCCATTTATCTTCCTAGCCCTGGAAGGCAGATTAGCTTGCAACACCAAACGAAAAATGGAGGAAAAGTATGAATGAGTTTCAAATCACTCTGGCATCTGCGTGCAAATGCATAAGAGTGGGGGCAAGAGGCTAGAAAGGAGTGGATAGATTAGAGACATTTTCAACATACAATTTTGTGATGCATTTGTCCACAGAATAAGATTTGAGGAGTAAAGACTGAAGAAATAACAGTTTGGGGGTTAGGAGTCAGATTTCCATGTTGGACATACTAATACTGAGATACGTTACACACATCCAAGTGGAGATACTGAGTATCCAACTGTATATATATATGCAGTAGTCATTAGATTTGATGACAAGAATGTCAATGTCACATTGTTGCCATGAATGCTGACTTTGACAGGAGTATCGTTGACCCTTCAACAATTTTGGGGTGAGGGGCACCGACCCCAGTACAGTCAAAAAGCCACATATAACCTTTGAATCCCCAAAGACCTAACCACTAATAGCCTTCTGTTGACCAGAAGTCTTACTGACAAAATAAAAAATCAATTGACATATATTTTGTATGTTACATGTATTATATGCTATATGGCTACAATACAGTAAGCTAGAGAAAAAAATGTCACTAAGAAAATCATAAGGGAAATACATTTACAGTATTATATTCTTATCAAAAAACAAATGCATATAAATAGACATGCACAGTTCAAACCTGTGTTGTTCAAGGGTATGATGCACATGTTTTCACAAAAGTCAGATCATGATGACTTGAGGAGTCAATGGGAGATGAGGAAGTGGTAGCCCAGAAGTCACCCTATAGAGCCTAGAAATGGGGCAGTAGCTGGAAGGGGATATGTGATCAAAACAGGTTTTTGTTCTTCCTTTGGTTTGGTTTTGTTTTTTAACCTATAGCGGGTTTTATCTTTTTTAATTTTTTTATTTAAATTCAATTAGCCAACACACAGTACATCATTAGTTTCAGATGTAGTGTCCAATAATTTATCAGTTGCGTATAACACTCAGGGCTCATCACATCACATGCACTGAGTGGGGCATGTGATGTGTTTCTTTGTTTTAAAACTGAAAATACTAAAGCATGTTTGTATGCTGATAAGATGATGCAACAGATAGAAACTGATGACACAGGAGAGACAAGGAACAACTGATGGAGTGATGTCCTTAGCAGGAGAAAAAGAAAGTGGACACAGGAGATGCAGGAAGATTTTGAAACACAGTAGTGAAAGGTGAAGGGGTTCTCATTTTACGAATTCTCTTTTATTAATGAAGTATAGTCATCAGCTGAGGAATTAGTAAAAGGGGAAGTCTGAAGAACAAAACAATGAAGGTGAAGAAAAGAGAGTGGTGATAGAGAGAAAGTGGTGAATTTAATGGACTGGAGGTCTCGATTTCAGAACATCTAATGATAATATTCATTGAATAGTCACATTGTGCCAGGCATTGGGCTAAGAGCTCTCACTGTATTATCTAATTAAATTTTCACAGAAATTCTCTGCTATGTCATACTATACCAAACTATATTATACTCATCCTTTTTTCTTCTCAAGGATGCTTAAAATTGAAATTTCAAAAGTGATGCAAGGGAATTATGAACAATTATATGGAAGTGATTATATTTTAACTAAAATGTAATTCTTATGAAGGCAAGACCTTTATTTTTTTATTTTTTTATTTTTCTCCCCACGGTATCTCACACAAGCATGTAGTAGTTGCTCCATTAGTTTGAGTAACTGAGTGAATATAAAGATGGATCATAAAATATAATGAGAAAGAGATACTTGAGGTCAGAACAGGGAAGATAAAGAGCAAAGGTAAATCAAATTGTGTTAGTGCAAGTATTGCAGTAAGTAAGCAAAATAGATAAAAGGAAATGATTAGAGAGCAGCATGCTTGAAATTGGAATTTCAGAATTGTAAACAAGGAACTATGGGCTGATGTGGGCCTGAGGAAAATGATCAATGATAAAAAGAAGGTCACCAACAGGAAGACCAGAGTGTAAGATGGGTAATGCCAGCAAAAATGATGATAAGAATAGAGAGGAACAGAGTGAACCAGGATGCAGACAGTTAACGTTGACAAGGAGTTGTATGGGTTGTGTGGTCTTATGATGTAAGTTTCACAGTAGAGAACTCTGAAGGGAAAGTAAAAAGAGAAAATATTGGGAAGAGTCACTGTCTGTGATTTTGATTCAAGGGGTTAATGGGCTGAAGGAGGATTAACATACCATTGAGTTCCTGTGGTAGGCAGAATGGTGGCACCCAAAAATGTCCACGCTGTAATCCCAGGAACCTGGATGTCACCTTACGTGGCAAAAGGGACTCTACAGATGAGATTATGTTAATAACACTGAGATGGGGTGATTATCCTGGATTTTCCATGTGGGTCCAGTGTATTCACAAGGGTCCTCAGAACAGGGAGACAGGACGGTCAGAGTAGCAGGAGATGAGGTGACAGAAGCAAGAGGTTGGAATGATATGAGGAAGGGGTCATGAGCCCCGGAATGCAGGTGGCCTCCAGAAGCTGAAAAAGGCCACAAGAGGGAGTCTCCTCTGAAGTGTCTGGAGAAAAGGCAGCCCTACTGACACCTCTTTTAGACTTCTGAACTTCAAAAGTGAAAGAGTGTGAATTTGTGTTGTTGAAAGCCACTAAATCTGTGGTAATTGGTTACAGCAGCGACAGGAGACTAATGCAGTCCCTGAACACCATCGTGAACCATAGGAGAAAGCTGTCACCCCAAGGAGACACGGCAGGCTGCAGGAAGCCCCTCTCCCTTGCATTTCAAGATGACATGCACTCGCATTGTGGTGTGACATCCTTAGGGAAATGAGTCTCTCCTAGAGCTGCCTTCCTTTAAATCTTGTGTGTATGTGGATTGTTGCACCACTCACAATAGTTTATGGTCATTATTTAAATGTCTATTCAGCTTTCCTCTTTAGACTGTAACTTCCCTGTCATTTTCCTACATATCATAAATCTCCTTGATCTCAGTGCTTAGCAAAAGACTTGTCATTGTGCTCAACACATGTGACTCAAACAGAATTGAATTAATGGAACACACCAATGAGGTCTGTGTATAAGGGGTGAAACATACACCATGATTTGCTCACCTGCAGATGACAGGAAGATGCTCAGCAAGTGAAGACATAGGCTCTAAAGAAGATAGAACCAGACAACTGGGCCACAGGTCAGGGATGGAGGGCAGAAGACAAGGCTTACTGGTGAAATTCTTTGCTCCTCAGATCCCACATGCCTGCTGGTAGGTGTGGTCCTCAAGCCTGACATGTCTTTTGTGAAAAAATGCAACCCAAGCATGAGATATTTGAGTGATATGTATAATATTCAGTAGATACTTGGCTTATTCACAAAGTCAGTCAAAAGTCTGGGTTGTACAGTAACTTCAAAATTGAGTAAAATAAAATCTCCATGTTTCTCACTAGGGATATAACTTTTTGAATTGCTATCTGAGTCAGTTTATGAGTCACACAAGAAAATTGGCCCCATTGTTTACTAGTCACACCTTATTTCTGAGGGAAAAAAACCAGAATCTGTTAAATGAATCAATGAATGAATTTAAGGTGTCTAAAAAATCTTTAACAATTTCCAAAATAAAAAAATCTTCATTTGAGGACAAGAAATATGCAACAGGATCTAAAGCCCTCTTCTCAAAGAGATTTGGACGACACAGCAGATGTTTTTATGTGTACGTTTGATCTATGTGTTAAAAATCAGTTGCATTCCTTATCCTAGCTCATCAGAAGTAATTCAACAGCGCATTTAAAATGGACTCTTACCAGTTCCAGAGGTGGCTTACCTTAAAGCAGAATTCTGAATCAAAACAAAGCAGCCTTGGTTTTGTACCACCAAAGCTGCCTGTAATTGATTCATTAATTCAACAAACATTTAAGTGCCCACTCTGAGCTAGGCAATGGAAACACCACGGTAAATGAGACACACGGTGAATACAAGGATTCTTATCTAATCCTGAAATTTAGGGAAAGCTTCTCTAAAGAAATGACCTTGAACTGAGATCTGAGCAATAAATAGGAATTAGTTGGGTGAAAATGGCAACGGGGTACAATAAAGTGGGCTAGCTTTCAGGCAACATGTCAGCATGTATAAAGGTCCCTAAGCAAGAAAGAACAGCTAGGAATTTTACAAATTGTGGTGTGGTTAGAGCAGAGAAAGTAAGAGGGAAAAGGTAGGTGGGTCACAGTGTAGATGATCAGGTCCGCATGTCCCTGTAGCTCATGCTGGCAATTTTTCTCAGGACCAGTCAAGTCAATAGGAAGTAAAGAGGAAGGAAGAACACCATACAGATATGAGTCTACGACAGATTTAATTTAGGTTGTATTTCTTTATGATTCTCATTTCTGCTGAAAAAATATGTACGTATACATACATGCATATATTTATATTTTTTATGGGTGTGTTTCAGAATAGGCAACTGGATCCCGGTAAATGAAGGCCAAGTCCCAGGTGGATCATAGCAGAAAGAGTACCTCAACTGGCTCTGAACCTAAGCACCACCTGGTGGCAGCTACGCCAAATTATATTAAGTGCCTCTTAGAAGAATGATTACTCCCCAGAAGCCATGTCCAAACAGTACAATGTCTATGGGGAGCAAAAGATAGTCCTTTCCCAGATACCGGATTCAGAACCTGCTAAACCAGAGGTGAAGTGATTGACCCATGGGCATATTTTGCCAAAAACTTGCTGTTCTATTTTCTGGTGCATATTTGCTTTAGAATGTGGAACATGGGCATCTCTGTGCACAAACATCTGTGGCTTACACATGGCTAATCGCTTTTCGTGTGTTGCATAGGCACCTATGCTAACATTACAGGCAAATGGTTTCCCCCCTGCTGAGAGTGGCTAACAGGTGAGTGACAGAGAAAGAGAATTAAAAACAAACAACGAGACCTCAAAACTCCATTTCTCTTCATCATGAACACCTTAATTATTGGTAGTGTCAAGTGCTGCATTCATTCCATATATGGACCACCTTGACAGTTAAAGTCCTATGTTTCTTTAAGATTAAATATCTTCAGAGGGAGGAATTATTGCTATAGTAACAGATTATCCACGGTTCTTTTAAAAATAAACTTCCATGTCAACGCAAGAAACCATTCGAACTGTATTAATAATAAGCAAGCAAATGAGAAAGAGAAAGGTGGTATTTAAAAGCATTGAATATTTTCCATTTTTATTTCTTAAAAAAATGTAAGTATACCTAGAATAGAAAATTTGGGATCCAACCAAAGGATTCCCATTTGCTCAACACAAAGGGGAACCTTTGTTTTTTAAGCATAAACATTTCTTACTTTTTATACCTAGGGTTTTAAAAAAGGGAATAACATTTAGAAATGCATTTAGTTCTTTTGAAAAGAACAAAGATTCCTTTTTTTTAAGTGATTGGCTCATACTAAACAAAAGGTTTCATTGTAAGCATGGACTAAAGTTGGATTGACTTCATTCCTTCTTCAATTTTCTGTCTATGTGATTCTTTATGTGACCTTAGGTAACTAGTTTCCCCTTTACTTTTCTTTATATCGAATGCTTCCCAAAAAATGGGCAAATGTTTTGAGACCCCTTACCCTGTTAACTCTAATAGCCAGCATTAGTCACGTGGGTCCCCAATGGTAGAGAACTCACAAAGACCTGGGCTCACATCCCTACCCCACCACCCATAACTTGTGACCTTGAGCTGCACCCTTCACTTTTCTAAGCCTCACGTACTTCATCTGAAAAATAAGACTTAGAATGGCTGTATGCCTCTTCCACACCGGATTTGGGGGAGGATTAAATGAGGTAGAAGATGTGAATATGCTTTGGAAACTCTCCAAAAGTGAGAGATTATAATTGCATTGCTCTCCCCTCTTTCAAAGAAAGTTGTTGTACATATGTACATGCATGTGGATTTCTGCACTCTTAATGTGTGGTTATAGATGTTGGTTTTTCTCAGAACAGATATTATGTTTTTTCTCCACAGAAGATAAAATGCTTCTGGAGTCACTTTTAGTTTATAGTCAGGCCTAAAAGAAAAAAAAAACTCTCATCAACATAAAGTCAGATTGGATAGGAAAGAGCAGAGTGCAGCAATCAGTAATTAATTTATAAGTGTTCTCCCATTTTACAGATGAGGAAAGTGAAGCTAAGATAAATGTTATTTCAAGGGCGCCTGAGTGGCTAGTGGGTTAAAGCCTCTGCTTTCGGCTCAGGTCATGATCTCAGGGTCCTGGGATCGAGGCCCGCATCGGGCTCTCTGCTCAGCAGGGAGCCTGCTTCCCCCTCTCTCTCTGCCTGCCTCTCTGCCTCCTTGTGATCTCTCTCCCTCTGTGAAATAAAAAAATAAAAAATCTTAAAAAAAATGTTGTTTCAAGTCCAAGGATGCACAATTGTAAGGGGCAAGATCCAACCTAAATCCAGGTCTTAGGATTTTTAGTCTGGTCTTCTTTCCACTAAAAGAACTCCAAAGGAAATCTGGAGGAGATCTGAGTGCTAAAAAGATGAGGAAGGATTGCAGACCAAGTATAAAACCTTTTGGATTATGGACATTGGGGAGGGTTTGTGCTTTGGTGAATGCTGTGAAAGATGTAAGCCTGATGATTCACAGACCTGTACCCCTTGGGCAAATAATAAAAAAAAAATTAAAAAAAAAAAAACCTTTTGGTGAGTTTAGCTTTTTTTTAAGATTTTATTTATTTATTTGAGAGAGAGAGAGCATGAGAGTGGGGAGAGTCAGAAGGAGAAGCAGACTCCCCATTGAGCAGGGAGCCTGATACAGGACTCAGTCCTAAGACTCCAGAATCATCACCTGAGCCGAAGGCAGTTGCTTAACTAACTGAGCCACTGTTGCACCCGGTCAGTTTAGCTTTGAAAAATAAACTGTAAAAAGGAAATGCATTCCTATCTCAAGGACCAGTTAAGGTCATTTATCTCAACTAGGAGGAGATAATAAAGTTAGAACTAAGCACAAGGGAGAGGGGGCCAGAAGCCTCTAATTTTTTCTTTAAAGCAATGACCATCCCTAAAAAACTGTAAGTTGAATGTTAGCTTGGAAGCGAGGGAATCGTCTTTCAGTTTTCTGGCTTCAAGAGACATTTCATCAAGGAGATTTTTCAACAATATGATAGCAGGCAACTAACGTAAGATCACATAGCTGACCTAAGGCGGGAAAAAGCTACCTCCTGCTGCATGGATCTCCGATCCAATGGCAAAGGGTAGACTGAGGATGGGGGCTCCTCCTCAAGTTGGTAAAATAAACCCGAGTTCAGCTTGGATTTAAGTTGAATTCTGAATTTGACTCAGAATCGCTGCCTTGGGCTTGTATAATTCAACACTGCACAGAAAAGTAGTCATAATACAATTGATTGTTTTACCAGAACTGAGTATCGACGAATTTCTTAGACTCCTGTGCGCAAGCCTTAAGGAGGCTTAGGTGTCACCACGCACTGGGAGCGAGCCAGCCTCAGGGGGAAATGGCCAGAGCGCCATCTAGTGTAAATGCTGTTCGAGTAAATGTTCTCAAAAGGTGAAGTACTCACCAGTGCCATCTAGTGACAAAGGGAAAAAGTACTCTCAGGATCAGGGAATTCAACTCCAGCCCTTTGTGAACTATAGCTAATCTGCTGAGTACAAAATAAGTTTAATTGCAATCTCCCAAAGATAGGAATTAAGTCGCAATTCCAATGTTGAGTGCATTGTAATGTACGTCCTTTGGGTTTAGAAACCCAAACTTGGCCTTGTCCGACCTTCCCTCCACCCCTCATCCTCTAAGACATGAGCTTCTCCACTGAGCTCCCTGGAACTTTGTCCATGTCTTCCGCACTCTACTCTCAACACAGACAGCAACAGGAGGAGGTGTTTACTATATGTTGGCTAATTTGATTTAAATTAAAAAAATAAAAAATGTAATGAAAGGGTGGGCAAAATAGATAAAAGAGATTAAAAGGTACAAGTTTCTGGTTATAAAATAAATAAGTTATAGAGATGAAAAGTACAGCATAGGAGAGTCAGTCAATAATGTTGTAATAACTCTGTGTGGTGAGTATACTTATTGTGGTGAGCACTGAGTGATGTAGACTTGTTCAATCAATATGTTGCACACCTAAAACTAATGTAACACTATATATCAATTCTACTTTAATAAAAAAATAAAGATCCAGGTCATGTCATTCCTCTTCTCAAAACCCTCCCATAGTTCCTCATCTCACTCAAAGTACAAGTTAAAAGCTTTATAAGTCCCAACATAAAATGGGCCCCAGTTACCTGTCTGAAATGTCTCCCACCCCACCCCCCCTTATCCACTCAGTTCCAGCCACATCTTACATGTAACAGAAATCTGGACTCGGGAAGACTGGATTTTCAGAAGCTGAAGATGGTATAGTAGATTGCTTAGGCACCTGGGCATCAGTGTCAAACATGTACTGGGTAAGTGTTGCATCCACCCCACACTAGCTGTGTGGCCTTGAGTAAGTACTCAATCTCCCTGAATCTCAGTGCCCTCATCTAAAAAAAATGGAAATGGTGCTTAAAACCTATTTGGAAAGTTGTGGCAAGAACTGAATGATACAAGGTTTGTTCTTAGCAGGGGCTGAGCACACAGAAGTTCCATGAAGAACGGAGCCAAAGCAGCTAGATCCTATACCCTGCACATCTACAAAATGAAGACATAAGTGGCCTGCACATCGAGATCAGAGACGGCAGAAGGGAATAAGAGCAAACAGTAGAATGAGGCTGCCCATGTTTCCGTCCAAAATGTCAAAGCACGTAAGCATGGAGGAAGGAGACGTGGCTTTGATGAAACAGTGTGTGCAAAGACGACAGAGATTTTGGTCATCTGCTAGTTCAGTAGAAATGAGGAATGCTGTGTGACTGTCGGAGGGCTAAGCTGACCTTGGACCGCAGGAATAAAAGTATGGTATTCAGAATGAGACGTGGACTGGCTCACCCTCCCCTGTACAGCCGAAGCCCTGGGCAGCACCCTTTAAGGGGACATGTCTGGACTGCAGTCGCAGATGTCGAAGGCATGGCAGACACACGAGAAGCAGTTCAAAGGCCTCAGGATGTTCAACTTGCAAGGGTGCACAAAGACAAGACAGCATCTTCAAATCCCTGCAGGGCCGTCACCTGAGAGAAGAAACAGACTTCCTCTGTTCCTTATTCTGAATGGCTTCCTTTAACAAATACTGAGAACTCAGAACAGTCCCAGGGAGACAGCTTTGGCCTTGAACTAGGATATCTCCCATGTAATATCAGTCCCCTATGAGAGGAACTGCTTTGTGATGTAGACGCCTTCTCACCAGAGACTTTCCAGAAGGGATGGGTACGGGGCTCACCGCTCCACGCCAGCCTTCTGGAGAAGCTGAGTTAATCCCAAAGCTTCCCGTGGCCCCTGAGAGTCTATGAGGCGGCTGACAAGGGACCCAACAATCTTGAACTAGAGGTGCCCATGTCGGATATGGCTGGAAGGTGGGAAGGACAGGGAAGTGAAGGAAAGACTGAAAGATGGGACCAAAAAATGAGAGAAGTTTGAGGTGCAAGGAGTGTGTTCCAAATCCACATAGGAGACAAGACCCCAATGTCAGCCCTGAGTCTCAGGTCTCCTCCTTACCAGTAAGGCTCAGGGCCCAGAGTCTCTCACTGGCTGAAACTCTGGACCCCCAATGAAACACCCTGAGTCACAGTTTTCTCTATTCCACACCCACTGCACTCTCAAGTTGCCACATTTATAAACTACACTTGTGTTTTGGTCTCTACTTTTTAGTTCTAGTTCATTGCTCAGCCTGGAACCCCAGCCCACTGGCAATGCCATAGTTTATTCCCAGGCCTGGAGCCTTGACCCTGATTTTCGGCGGCCAGTGGATGCAAACTTGCCACTAGGAGATGAAGGTAGGTGAAGGTGAGGTGGGGTCAAAGCTGGATTTTATTGCAAATATGCGTTTAGACATGGCTTGTCTTCAGAATGCAGTGAAGTAGACAGTGTATCCATTATGCATATGAGGGAGCATGTGATTCTCCTCTCTGCCCAGTCAAAATAGAGATGGGTCCTCTTGGGATGAGTCAATGTATTCATTTGTAAATGTGACATAGTTTTTTCATTTTCATGAGATTACGTGAAATAGAATTTATCCAAATTGCTGTATAACAGGACCATCGGCTGCCGTGTCTGAACTTTCATGTGGTATACACCCAGTTAGCAGTAGTAAAATCAAATTTTGATGAACCATGTTAGCTGAGACACTGAATTATCTTATTTTTAATTAGTAGATTTTTTAGAGCAGTTTCAGGTTTGAACAAAAATTAAGCAGTTTCCTCTATTAGTAAGGCCTTGTATTTGTGTGGTACATTCATTATCATTGATGAACCAATATCAATACATCATTATTAACTAAAATCCATAA
Organism: Ailurus styani; assembly: GCA_002007465.1. Lineage (NCBI taxonomy): Eukaryota > Metazoa > Chordata > Mammalia > Carnivora > Ailuridae > Ailurus > Ailurus styani. The sequence goes on from LNAC01000247.1 coordinate 1,067,440, forward strand.
TTTACATTAGGGTTCACTCTCTGTGATGCATTACTATGAAGTTTGCCAGCTGCATAATTTCACGTGTCCACCACTACGGGGCCGTAGAGAATAGTTTCGCTGCCCTAAGACTATTGTTTCCGTCTCTGAACTCCTGGAAACCACTGACCTTTTTGCTGTCTCCATGGTTTCACCTTTTCGAGAACGTCAGCTAGCTGAACTCACAGACTATGTAACCTTTTAAGACTGGATTTTTTCACTTCACCATATGCGTCGAAAGTTCCTGTGTGTGTGTTCGGCTTGACAGCTCCTTTCTTTTTAGCGCTGAATAATATTCCACTGTCTAGGTGTACCACAATTTATTTATCCAGTCACCTACTGGGAGACATCTTGGTTGCTTCCAAGTTTGGGCATTATGAGGAAAGTTGCTATAAACATTTGAGTGCAGGTTTCCGTGTGAACATAGGTTTCTAACACATTTGGGTAAATACCAAGGAGCACAACTGCTGGATCATATGGTAAGAGTATGTTTAGTTTTGGAAGAACCCGCCAAACTGTCTTCCACAGCCTCCATATCTGCTCTTCCTGTGCTTGAGAATATTCTCCACCCCAGCCTGCTAAGCTAACTCCCACTCAACCTTTGAGAGTAAACACAGATGTCATATCCTCCAGAAAACCTGTCTAGATGCACTACAACGGGGTTACGCGCCTCCTCCTGTGAGGCCCCCCAGCGCCTGACTGACCTCTACCGTAACATGTAATGTGGTATGCTGTACTTACCAAGTTTTAAAATTATATTGTTTTACTTTATTGGGTTTTTAATTACAAAAGCTAATTGCTCTTTATAACAAGTCAGACAGTATAGAGATGTACAAGGAAAAATTAATAAGCTTCCCTAGTCTCTCCGGCTGTATACAGACTAAACAATGCTCTATTATACCACATTTTTTTACTTTCAAGATTCTATTTCAATTCTAGTTAGTTAACATATAGCATATTATTAGTTTCGGGGGTAGAATTTCGTGATTCATCAGTTGCATAGAACACCCAGTGCTCATTCCATCCAGTGCCATCCTTCACGCCCATCACCCTGCTACCCCATCCCCGTACCCACCTCCCCTCCAGCAACCCTCACTTTGTTCCCTAGAGGTAAGAGTCTCATGGTTTGCCTCCCTCTCTGTTTTTATCTTATTTTATTTTTCCTTCTACAAGGCCCACTTTTTAACCAAGAGGCCCTCAAAGGCCAAAACATGATGGGCTCCGAAAGTGTCATTGATCTTGTGAGCTAAACATTGTTTGGATTAAACCATTTAGGACTAGGATGACTGTGTGGCTCATGGTGTTTGTAGACCAGATGACCTTCTTTCAGATCAGTATTTTTCCTGAAGTAGCACTGGAAACAGATGTTGCCCTTCTGAATGAATATTAGATGTTTCAATAATGACCAAAGGCAGGATTTCATTGTTTCTACTTAGCCTCATTAAACAAAGGCACATGATGGAGAGATTTCTAACTGTGAGCATCAACATGGATTAGGACTCAGTCATCACTTTTCAGTGAGAACCCTCACCCCCTCCTCACCCCCCACTAGTTCCAGAGCATCCATCCGACAAGTGTTTTGTGAGCTCTGCACACAGCTAAGCAGCCAGCCCAAGCTCTCTCCCTCTCTTTGACCTATTTTCCCATGTCTCCTCTAAGCACCAAGTCCTTTTTACCCCTGATCGGTGTGGGTAAGAACACCCAAGGCATGAAGATAAGTGCTTTCGACACATGGGAATGATGCTCCACTCTAAGAAAAACAAATATAGAATGGATGACCCCAAACTGCCCACCCAAAATGCATAAATTAGTTTTTAAAAATTCATTAACTCTGCAAAAAGTATTCACAATAGGCTCTCTGCAGCTAAAATATGAGCCAGTCCATACATATTTGCAGATTATGCATAAATAAGTATGTCGCATAAAAGGAGCGACACATGCAGAGAGGAATAACACAGTTGCACTAGAGGAGAAAATGGAAGCATTCGTTCTTGTTAGCTGTATTTTTAGAGTAGCTCCATGTTGCAAATGCAAAGCCATGAGATCTCAGGAAACTATGGCCAGAATTTGGGGCACAAGACATAAGGGAGAGTTTAGAAATCATCTATGATATTGTATTTTGGTTACTGAGCGAAAATGTTTTCTATTCATACATATACACATGAACACTCCGATGGGTGACTCTCATTGTGTCCTTCAGAAAGTTGGTACGAAACTCAGATATTGAATGGCTAGGCTGTCATTTTATTTCAAATCAATTCAACATGTTTTTGAGCAATTATTATGTGTAAGACACTGTGCTAAGTGCCGTGTGAGATAGAAAGATGAATAAGACACAACCGTGGCTGCTGCGGCACTTAGAACCCACAGAAAATAGGAAGGTCAACAACCCTTATAACACAAGGCGGAACAGGATCACGCTGAAATAAACTCACCAGATGTTATATGCACACACTGTCTCATTTAATCTTCCTGACAACTTTTGAGGCACATGCCATTACCCCCACTGTTACAGATGGGAACAGAGAAGCTTGGGGACGTTGTTAGCTCACTCACCAACAGTCACACAGGTGGTAAATGGCAAAGCCAGGATTCCAAATAAAGTAGGTTTCAGGACTCCACAATTCTTGCTCCATCTACTACACCTAGCCGTCTCATCTACTGCTAGAGTGTAGAGGGTGGGAAGAGCAACATTAAGAAATACAACCGCCAAGGTGGGTGAGAACCAGACTGCAGATACTTGGAATGCTCTAGCGAGGAGTTTTCACTGTATGCCATGAACAGTCAGGAGACTTTGAAGTCCTTTAAGCAGAGCAGCGACAACACCTGATTTTCACTTTGGAAAGTCATTCCTTGGCATGGAAAATGGGCTGTAGGAACCTAAGACCTCGAATAAGGAGAACTCTCAGAAGGCTGCCGTAACAGTAACGGTGCTCTGCAGCCGTACAGCCGAGAGGGAAAGCAAGAAATGCTAACGATATTAGGCACGCAAAATTCATTTGGTCTTGGGGACTTGATCCAGAAGACAACCGAGCAACAGAAATAAAGAGGTCTCCTAGCTTAACCCTCCAGGTCTCCTAGCCTATCAGACACCGAAACGGAGAAAGCAGCACAAATTTAGGATCTAGCAGAAGGTGATTATAGAGCTTATGGACGTTTCCACGGAGTTTCTTTTCCACGGGATATGTATTTATTATGGCCTGAATTTTCATGATGTTAAATAAGCAGTCCTTTTACTCAATTGATCTTCTGAGAAGGTAGAGATTCTTCTGGTCGGTGTCCTCCAACATTTAAGAGTCCAAGAACTAGGAACTGGGTTCAGAGCACAGTAAGTTAATCAATTCAGCCCATGGCCACTTTCCAGAGACGTATCAGAAGGTCCTTTAACAGGAACCAAGATTCCGTGCAACTATCATAATGATTTCCTTTCACAGCAGCTGAAGTGTGTTATCTTTTCATAAAGACAATCGGGAGACCAGATGAAGGCAAAATCTCTAAAACTTGCCAGTTTCTGAACAGCATGGAAAAGGGAAAAACTTTTGAACACTGGATCTTCATCTTTTTTTTTTTTTTTTTTTAAGATTTTTTTTTATTTATTCATTTGACACAGAGAGAGATTACAAGTAGGCGGAGAGGCAGGCAGAGAGAGAGGAGGAGGCAGGCTCCCTGCGGAGCAGAGAGCCCGATGCGGGCCTCGATCCCAGGACCCTGGGATCATGACCTGAGCCGAAGGCAGCGGCTTTAACCCACTGAGCCACCCAGGCGCCCATGAACACTGGATCTTCAAAACCATTCTCCTCACACTTTCATGCCTGTGTCTCTTCAGAAAATCTACTAAAGGCCATCTCCACATTTAAGTGCAAAACATCGCTGAAGACTGCATTCTAAGATGGTGTGTTAGAAGACAAAATTCTGACCACTTGTTTGTTTTATCCTGACATCAATTCAGAGGGAGACTTGAATAGGTGGGTAAAAAATTCGAGGAAATTATACTTAACTAGTTTCAAAATCATGGAATGACAAAATATGAACCCATTTATTCATTCATACATTCTTCTGGGCAATCAGTCTACCCCAGTGATCACAGGCTTTGGAATCAGCCTACATGGGTTTGGCTGTCATCTACCTCCTACTTTTCTGGCATCAAGCAAAACACTTATAATTGTACATTAATTTTTTTCATTGCTAAATGGGAATGATGCAAAGACATAAGACTAAAGATGTTGCAAGTCTACTATTAGGCGGGGTACGTGGCACAGAGTGGACAGCCAAGGAGTAGTGGATTTAACTCTCAACAAATATTTCTGGAGCACCCGCCACGTGCAAGACAATGCACTACACGCTGTGGAGAAACAAAGAGGCCCCAGCTCTCCAGAAGCCTGGCCCTGGAAACTTGAAATGGAATAAGAAAGTCCCATGAACTATTTTTCATTAATAAGGCAGATGTATTTACACCAACTCTTTCTTTCCCTACCAACACTGCTGAACATATCATTCCTTGTCTACGACAGTAATTCTGGACTTACTCTATACTCCAGCCACTCCAACGTGATGAGGGGGCAAAACCAATTTTAGGAAAAAAAATCAAATATTGCTGAACCATTCATTTCATTCTACTCTCAGGAAATAGCATGATACAGTTCTACACTTCCAAATGTAGGACTCAGGTCATTAATCTGAAGTGCACTTTGAGAAACACTGTTCTATGAACAATTCTTACAGCCCTTGTAGGCTGACTTTAATGCTTAATGTGTTAAAATAATTGTGAACATCCTGAAATGAGTGAAACAGGTACAAGCGATCTCAAAACACAGTTACAAAACTGAAATTTGATTCTTTAAGGAAATATTTGAGCACAAGTTTAGGTTCTTCCAGTCTCCAAAGCAAACATTTCAAGGGAGGTCTTCTTATACTTTAATTATGAACTAAAGAGACATCCAGAGGAGTAAGAACTCCTGATTTCCAAACATCCCAGGCCCCATGCAAAAAAAAAAAAAAAAAAAAAAAAAGAACAACCCTCATTTGCTTAAATCAAATATTTGCAGATAACTAGGTTTTTAACTCTTTCAACTTCTTGGAGTTACATCAGTTTGTTGATACAAATACCATAATAATTTCATGCTTTCTAAATCTAATTTCCAGACGGCATTTCTCCAAAGCATTTAGAGAAAAACAGTGATTCAGGACTTAAGACACTTCCTGCCATAGCTTGATTTGCATTCTTAGAGAAGAGTTTGTTGGTGGTGTCACGCAGGTTTCAGTTTTGTATGCAGTGGAAACACTGTATATTCTACTCAGGCTATGCTGCAGTCAGATGGTTATAGATCTACTCCCAGAGGACCCCTCATTAAAATAAATGATTTCACTACTAAGACTGTCCTGGTGCATACAATTTTAAATGCAATCTCTAATTAATAGTTTCTTGGTTATGTGGTAATGCAGGCTCCCATCAGAGGGCAGATCCAAATTGATTTGACAGGATGAACTGAGAAACACAACAGATTCCTAAAGAGGAAATTGAGTCCTCACAACGGACTATGAAAAGCAGCAGAAATGTTCAGACTCCAGAGCACCTTCTGAACTTCTAAGGGTTTGAAAATAACACTCAACCTAAAAGTTTCCACTCCCCTAGGTTAACCAACAGGCTTATTTCATGCATCAAACTTTTTTTTTCTGTACTTGGTACATTTTTAAGCCAGGCTCCCATTAGCCCATTTCAGCACTCATTACTAGAATTATACAACCCACAGTGAGATTAATCATAGATTAAATTTTTCTGTGCTGTTTGCAGAACAGTATTTCTTTTGCACTTTCAAATGCCTTTTAGCCATAAATACAACACTAATCTCTAGTGACATATTCAGTGATAACAACTGACTCTGTTCTCTCTCTAGCACTGTATTTCCTAAGATGCTGGTTTTAATTAGCCCTGCAAATTCAAAGGAGCAGGCAGGTCCTCTTTATGGCAGCACTCAAGGAGTTCTATTTTTCTCCTGACCCTTAGTATTTTATTTTAACCCATGTGCTGCAAAACTGGTTGTGAGTGCTCTGACTAAAATGTCTCCCATAAAAGAGAATGTTGAAATGCAGGCAGTGAATTCATACTACCAAATCCCTCTCTCCCTCTCTCTCTCCCCCCCTCCCTCCCTCCCTCTCTCTGAGACACAGCTCCTCTGCTCATTTCTTGCAAGTTAAACAGAATGAGTGCAAGGAAGGATTGGAGAAGGTATTCCGATACCAATCATGTGGGCAAAGTGCCAAATCCAAGGCTTCTTAGAGCTTGTCTTTTGTCAATTACCCCAGCTCTGATTTCAAAAAGCCTTTCAGAAAAAAAGAACTTTTGGTTATTAAAGGTGGCTTCCAAAAGCTAAGCACAAAATACCTATCTATCTATCTACCTACCTACCTATCTATCTCTCCACCCACTTGTCTATCTACCTTAATCACTCCTGCTCCCCACCATCACTATCCATGCGCTAATGTACTAATATATTTTTTCATTTTTAAAACTAAATCCAAGTCCAAAAGGTGGGCATAATAGCATGTATAGTTTTACACGTAAGTATAGGAAGAATCATTGAAAAGTGAAATATTTGCCTATCTGTGTCCCCAGATAAATCCTTCTAGGAAAGAAAAAGGTAAAACTTTTTAGCTTTTTGTAGTGGGGAGAGGGGCAGTGCTGCCTTTGAAATTGCTTTAGTCCTGTTTCTTGAATACTTGCTGTATTATACCAAGTGTTGAGAGGGTGTAAAGGACACAGTAAGTTAGGCCTGTGCTTTTAAGAAATGTGTAATAAAATAGGAGTCACAATAAAGATTCATGGAAAAGTCCTAAACCGTAGAATTCAAATATGCACTTAGCTAGCAGAATAAAGTGATGTTAAGGGTACACACATGAGAAGAGTGGGTTTCCTGGAAGGGTTAGTATCAAAATCCATGAAACTCAAGAAGTTTTGAAACAGGCAAAGGGTGGTGTGGTAGCAAGGAGGTGGCATAACATTTAAACCCGCTGGAATGCCTTACATGAGAGATCAAAAGGAACAAATAAACCCTGGAGGAGAGTAAGCACACGAATGGGCCCTTTAGAGGATACAAGCTCGAATGTCACACACACAACAAAAATGAGGGCAGTTACGTTAAGGGGGGAGTGCTCTCTGTATGTGACAGTTTTACAAACATTCTCATTTCAACCTCGTGCCAACACTATTAGGTAAGAGAAGTGGTAGGTAGTCAGTTCCCAGAGCAAGGACCTAAGAAAAGTGTTCACTCCCAGTGAAGGTACACCCAGGAGATCCAGAAGGATAAGCCAGCCAGAATTAGCTTACCTGATAACCCCACAGGCACACTGAGGAGATCTTGACCGACTAGGTTAAGAGACTTGGCCCCCAAGCAGTCAGAGAACAAACGCAACCTGGTTAACTTCCCAAGCAGTGAAGACTGTTTATGTGACTGCGGGCCTAAGCTGGAACAAGCACACTGTTGGGAGCTCAATGGGGACAGAAGAAACAGACAATTTTGAGTACCCCATGGCATCAGGCTATTTAGTACTCCAGGGATATTCTGTTAAGCCTCTCAGAACCATGGGCTATCATAAAGAATAAATCCAAAGAATAACGCCACGGCTGATGACAGAAGTACTGAGACCGTGAGAGCATAAGGCCGTGGTACTTGTGGACAGACTAAAGTGAAAGTGCAGGACCTTAGATCTACAACCACACGCTCCCTCCTCCCTCTTCAGTAAGATGGCTATTGGGAATGGAGGTAAGGGAGAGGGATTCTGGGAAGAGAGTGTCCTGAGTTCGGTCCTTGATTCGCTCTTCCTGACAGCTGTTTGCAAGACCAACTAAACAACTAAAAGTAACCCTGACAACATGCTGGGGCCTAGACAAGGCCCATGATGACATGTGAGATATAGACTCACTTGGGAGGAAAATTCAATGGTAGAACTTATTGGTTGTACTGCTGGGAAGTCAGTTGACCTGGAACCCAGAACAGGCTTGCCTCTCCAATGGAATATGGAGCAAAGAAGACTCCAGGGTGGCCTGGGAGGTTGAAAGATGAGGACAGGGTGGAGTTCAGTTTACCCTAGCAGGTTCCCTCACCATAGAGAAAAATATGTTTGCAATTCTGGAAGAGGCCAGCTGTTTCTGTCAATATCAGCAGACTGAATATAATCCTTTGCAATTCCTTCCTGACACCAAAGGGGCCTCCTCATACCAGACTTGTATCAGAGTCCCAGTCTGCCAAACACTGTGGACTGCTTGTGTTTTGGAGAATAAACTCCCACCATATCTCCTATCATCTGTTGATGAAGTAGTAAGTACCAAGAGGCTATAGTCTTAATGAACTTCCAGTATATATTTGACATTAATAGGGTAAAAATGAGATCCCAAGCTGTTTAAAGGTAAATGACCTGAACAGGGTGTCTCTTATGGAAAGAGAATTAATAAAAGAAAAAGAAAATGGGAATGATCTATAAATTTTTAAAGTTCATCAATTAATTAATAAAATTAATAAATTTAATAAGGTCTTAAGATGATACAACTTATGCCCAAAAATGTTTCAGGAACTGGGGCACGTGGGTGGCTCAGTGGGTTAAAGTCTCTGCCTTCGGCTCAGGTCATGATCTCAGGGTCCTGGGATCGAGCTCCACGTCAGGCTGCCCACTCAGTGGGGAGCCTGCTTCCTCCTCTCTCTCTGCCTGCCTCTCTGCCTACTTGTAGTCTCTCTCTCTGTGTCAAATAAGTAAATAAAATCTTTAAAAAAAATGTTTCAGGAACTGAAAAATATGATATCTAGATTATTAAAGTCAATAAATAAGTTTTAAAAGGAACATTCTCTACTAAAATTCAAATTGGTTTTCTGCAAGATAAAAAAGGGGAACAAAAATACAAAAAAGTGGATCTAATGAATAAAAAAAATAAGAGACACTGAGGAAAGATCCAGGAAACCTAACATGATTACCAAGACCTCCAGGAATGAAAGAGTAAAGAATTAGATCATCAACAATAGTAGAAAAGAAGTAAATCATCCACAGTATAACAGCAACAACTTTCTTCAGCTAAAGAATACCTTGAGTTTTGAGACTCTAAGAGCTGGCTGAGACCCAGGCATGGCTAATGAAATAAAGACATAGTTGGACCTACACTGATTAACTTTCTGAACCCAAGGTTAAAAAAAATTCTTAAAAGCTTCTAAAGAAAGGAAAGTGTTCTTATTAAGGAAAAATAAACCGAATAACATCAAGCAACTTATGTGTGATACTAGAAGCTAGAATACAATGCAGCAACATCTACAGTTTGCTGAGATAAAAGACCTGTAGCTAAATAATGTCTATCAGCCAAGGTCTCACTTATATGAAAAACCAAGGAAAAGACATTTTAAGACTTGCAAGGGCTAAGAAGGCACTTCTGAAGAACTCATTCAAGAAAATATTCAAGCTACATGAAAATCAAATCAGGACAGAAATCTTCTGAACAAAGTACAAGAAACAGCATTGAACAATGATTCATATCATTTTTATAATTATGTCTAAATGAATGAGGATAATTATACTAAAAACTAATAAAAGGGTTTTTCAATGATTTTTGTTGAAATAGGAGGGACATTTTCTAATTAAAAATACGTAGATCATGGACCTAAAATTCCCAACTATCTCAGCAAAACCCCAAGAGATATGGGGTGAAGTTGGGGGAGTTGGAGAGTGTTCAGAAACAGGAAAGTAAATGACTTCTAAAGCTGTTGACAGAAATGAGAGAGTGGAGAAGTAAGTGACTTAGGGAGGAAAGAGCATAGGTCTATTTAAATTTGATATATTGATAGATAAATGTAGAGAAATTGTGTATACCACTACACAAAACAAGATTCCATTAAAAAAATTGGACAAGTTCAACTACATATAAATCAAAACTTTCTACGTGGAAAAAAAAGACAAACAGAAGAAGATTAGCAACTTATACCACCAAAAATCCCTAATTTCCTTCATATATCAATGGAAATTTTGAATTGATAGGAAAAGATCAATGATTCAATAGTGAATAAGTAAAAGGATTTGAACAGAATTTTCTTGGGAGATACACAAAAACTGTTGACTTTGGTTGCCTGTGGAGAAGAGAACATGGTGGCTGGCAGACCAGAGCGAATGCATGAATTACTTTCTACTGTATCTATGTGTGTAACTTTTGAATTTGAAGTATTACAAATTTATTTCCATATTACAGTAGATTAAATACTATGACCAAAAAGCAAAACAAAATATACCCCCTCATGTCACAGTCCACTTGGGTGGTCTCCTTAGAGTTTCCCACATAAGCTTCCATCCTTATGTCTGCCTTGTGCTAGGGCCTCAAAATCCTCTGCTGGATCATCTGAGTGTAGTTAGTCCGTGAACAAAGAGAGAGTGAGAACACAGAGGATTTTAGGGGATCTTTTCAAGGAAAGACTTTTAAGTGACACACATTACTTCTGTCCATATTTTGTTGATCAGACCAGTCCTGTGTCCCCATCTTCATGCAAGAGTCTTGGAAAATGTCATTTAGCTATTGACACAGAAAGAACAGCCAGGTTGGGTATCTGGTCAGACTCTGCTCCAATTACCTATTTACGAAAACTTAATAATTTTAAAGAATAGAAAGAAAATAAATAAAAGGATGTGTTGTTATGTCAAGCAAATACAAATGAAAAGAGTGACAATACACTATCAGTTACAGGGTTACCCCAAGATCTAAAGTATCGAATCAGACAGAAAGAAGTTTTGTGATGGTAAAAGCTAGAATCCACAAAGTCAATAAAACTAGACTAAACTCGCGTTTAAAAAAATAGCATAGCAATGAAATACATTAAGCAAAACCTTCTAGGAAGACAGCAAAAACTTAAAAAAAAAATAACAACAACCAACCCAGGATCACTGATGGGGATAGAAGTGGGAGGAGGCCAAACCAAAAAAACCCTTATAAAATATTTGAATAATAAGTATTAAAAGCTCAATTTAACACATACACAGTCATGAAGATAGATGGATAGATAGATGATAGATAGATAGATAGATGGATAGATAGATATATGATAGAAAGATAGATAGATAACTTCCTTGTCTTAATCATGGGGTTATAAACTCATCGTTATACTGAAAATATTTTAATACAATAAAATAACATGCACTTAATACACCCAACGTACCAAACATCATAGGTTAGCCTAGCCTAACTTAAACATGCTCAGAACACTTACATTAGCCTATAGTTGGAAAAAAATCATTTAATACAAAACTTATTTTTAATGAAGTGCTGGATATATCTTGCAATTTATTCGGCACTATACTGAAAGTGAAAAGCATAATGATTGTATGGTTTTAGGATGGTTGTAAGTATATTGGTTGTTTACCCTCGAGACCGCATAACTGACTGGGAGCTGCATCCTGAGAGACTAGATCATATATTGCTAGCCTGGGGAAAGAATAAAATTCAAGATTCAAAGTATAGTTTCTACCGAATGCATATCACCTTCACACCATCGTAAAGTCAAAAAATCATAAGTCAAGCCATCATAAATCAGGGACCATCTGTATATATACACACATACCGCCCCCCACACAAAGATAGAGAGACAGACAGACAGATAGCTATCCTACAAACAGCAACAACACATTCTTCTCTTATGTTATTGGAACACTGATAAAAATTGCTCACATACCTGGCTAAGGGGAAAGCTAACTACATTCTCAAATTTAAGATAATATAGTTCACATACTCTGACTACAGTCCAATAAAAATAGAAAGTAACAACTCAGAGATGACCCCATAACTTTAGCAGTTAAAAAGTAAGGAACATTCTTGGGGCATGGGTGGAGCATTTGGTTAAGCATCTGAGTCTTGGATTCAGCTCAGGTCATGATCTCAGGGTTGTGGATTGAGCCTTGTGTCAGGCTCCACATTCAGCAGAGTCTGTTTGAGATTCTCTCTCCCTCTCCGTCTGCCCCCCCTACTTCTGGCACCTCTCTCTCTCTTTCTAAAATAAATAAATAAATCTTTAAAAGAATTAAGGAACATTATGGTAAATGCCAAACTGAAAAAAAAAAACCTTGAAGGTATAAAGTTTCTAGAACTTAACACAAAGGAAAGTAACTCGTATCAAAACCTATGGGATACAACCAAAGCTGTACTTGGGAAAATTCAGAGTTTAAACATTTGTTTAAAAAAGAGAAATATTTAGTATTAATGAGCTAAGTATTCAGCTAAGAAACTAGAAAAACAACAAATAACAAAATGAACCAAAAAGGAAAGAAAAGGTAACTAGCATAGATAAAAGCTCTGGTTGGGCCATAGTGGTGGTGTGAGGAGGCAGTTCAAGATGCTGACATAAGAAAATCTGAACCCACCGTCTCCCACAGACACAAAAAATCTATAGCTACATATGAAATAATTACCTCTGAAAAAGACCTGAAAACTAGCTGAACAACTCCTCCACAACAAAGGATAAAAGGGCCACACTGAGAGGATGGAGAGATGCAGTCTTCCCCAAAACCCTACCCCCAACACAATGACCTACAATCAGGAGTCTCAGAAATATGGAACTTCTCAGTGAGGCATAAGAGCTTTATGCCCCACATCTGACACTTCAGTGCTTGGGACCCGTAACAGAGCTATGAGCTCCCAAAATGCCTGACTTTGAAAACCAATGGGATTTACACCCAGGAGAACTATAGGGCTGTAGGGGATAGACAGTCTACTCTTGAAGGGCTTGCATGCAGGGACTAGTGAGTGCAATTTTTATGTTCTCACTCTACCTTGCTAGTGTTGGCAGTAGGAGGTGCCATTTTTGCACGATTTTTGCTAGTACTGGTGGGCACACCCTGCCCACATCCTACCCTGTGGCCCCACCAGAGTCAGGCAGCTCGGTAGTCCACATTGGCATCACCCCTACAGTTCTGCCAGAGCTGGTCTGCACATATAACCCACACAAAGGACCACCCTTAAGGGCCTGGATCAGCGGCCAGGGAGGATAGCAGTCCTGGGCCCTACAGATCTGAAACCACCAGAAAGAAGTCTCTGGGCAGGCTACCATCCCCTGGGCACTGTACAAACAGCAGACCAAAACACACTCCATCTGCTGTGAAAAAGGCCTATTTACTTGTTCTGGAGCTTCAGCTTAAAGGGCATGCTTCGGGATTATCACACATCTAGAGGCTATGAAAATGTTCTCAGGGAACACAGGCTGTGGGTTGCCGTCTGTTTGCTCTCCCTTAGCTTCACCCAGAGCAGCAAAAAGAAAGAAGAATTTTAAAAAGAATAACATCAAGCCAAATAACATTTGCATTCTAGGGGTTTCAGAAGGAGAAGGGAAAGACAAATGGGCAGAAAACTTATTTGAAAAAATAATTGCTAAAAACTTCCCTGACCTGGGAAAGGAAACAGACATCCAGACCCAAGAAGCCCAGAGAGTTCCAAACAAAATGAACCCAAAGATGGAGAAGATATTTGCAAATGACATATTCAATAAAGGGTTAGTATCTAAAACACATAAAGGACTTACAGAATTCAACACCAAAAAACAAATAATCCAATTTGAAAATGGGAAGAAGACATGAACAGATATTTTTCCAAAGAAGACATCCAGATGGCCAACAGACCCATGAAAAGATGCTCAACATCACTCATCATCAGGGAAATGCAAATCAAAACCACAACAAGATATCACCTCACACCTGTCAGAAAGGCTAAAATCAACAACACAAGAAACAATACGCATTGACAAGGATGTGGAGAAAAACTCTCTTGCACTGTTGGTGGGAATGCAAACTAGAGCAGCCACTCTGGGAAACAGTACGAAGGGTCTCCAAAAAGTTAAAAATAGAGATAACCTATAATCCAGCAATTACACTTCTAGGTATTTACCCAAAGAATACAAAAATACAGATTCAAAGTGATACGTGCACCCCAATGTTTATAGCAGCATTATCTACACCAACCAAATTGTGAAAACAGCTCAAGTGTTCATCAATAGATGAGAGGATAAAGAAGGTGTGGTATATATTGTGGGGAGCGTGTGCGTGTGTGTGTGTGTGTGTGTGTGTGTATAAATTACTCAGCCATAAAAAAGAATGAAATCTTGTCATTTGCAATGACATGGATGGAGCTAGAGAGTATTATGCTAAGCAAAATAAGTCAGTCAGAGGAAGATAAACACCACAGGAGATGGGTTACATAGGTGATGGGATTAAGAAGTACACTTGTGATAAGCAGCAGGTGTTGCATGAAGTGTTGAATCATTATATTGTACACCTGAAACTAATATTACACTGTATGTGAACTAACTGGAATTTAAATAAAAACTTTTTAAAACTATATTACACAGCTCTAGTAGTCAAAACAGTATGATATTGGCATAAAAACAGACACATAGACCAATGAAACAGAATATACAGTCCAGAAATAAACCTATGCATAAATGTGGTGAACTGATTTACAACACAGGAGGCAAGAATATACAATGGAGAAAGGACAGTCTCTTCCATAAATGGTTCTGGGGAGACTGGGCAGCCACATGCGAAAGAATGAAACCAGACCACCGTCTCACACCACACACAAAAATTAACTCAAAATGGATTTAAAAATTGAATCTAAGACCAGAAACCATAAAACTCCTGGAAGAAAACACAGGCAGTAAGCTCCTTGACTGTTGGTGATGTTTTTTTGGACTCCAAAGGCAACGGCAGCAAAAGCAAAAATAAACAAATGGGACTACATCAAACTAAAAAGCTTCTGCACAGTGAAGGAAGCTATCAACAAAACAAAAGCGCAACCTTCTGAATTAGAGAAGATATTTGCAAACTATATATCCAATAAGGGGTTAATATCTAAAATATATAAAGAACCTATACAACTCAATAACTACAACAACAACAACAATTCCAAGCGATCCAGTTAAAAAATGGGCAGGGGATCTTAACAAACATTTTTTCGAAGAAGACCTACAGATGACTTATGGGCACATGAAAAGATGCTCAATGGTAGCAATCATCCAGGACAAATAAGTCAAAACCACAATGAGATACCACATCACACCTCTCAGAATGGCTATTAACAAAAGGACAAGAAATAACAAGTGTTGGCGAAGATGTGAAGAAGGAACATTTGTGCACTACTGGTAAGAATGTAAGTTGGTGTAGCCTCTATGGAAAACAGTATGGAGGTTCCACAAAATAACTAAAAATAAAACTACCATATGGTCCAGCTAAGAAAACCAAAATGATAATTTGAAAAAATGTATAGACCTCTATGTTCATTGCAGCACTTTTTTAAAGATTCTGTTTATTTATTTGTCAGAGAGAGAGCGAGCAGAAGCAGGCAGAGTGGCAGGCAGAGGCAGAGGGAGAAGCAGGCTTCCCGCCGAGCAAGGAGCCCAATGCAGGACTCAATCCCAGGACCCTGGGATCATGACCTGAGCCGAAGGCAGCTGCTTAACCAACTGAGCCACCCAAGCATCCCTCATTACAGCATTTTGTTTACAACAGCCAAGATACATAAACAACTTAAGTGGACATGGGTGGACAAATGAATGAAGAAGATGTGATACATACATCTGCAGTATATATACATACATATATATATATATATATATAGAATAATATTCAGCCATCAAAAAGAATGAACTCCTGGCAATTGCAACAACATGGATGGACCTTGAGGGTATTATGCTAAGTGAAGTAATTCAGACAGATAAATACCATATGATTCCACTTATATGTGGATTCTAAAAATCAAAACAAACAAATAAAAAAAACTTAGACTAGGGCGCCTGGGTGGCTCAGTGGGTTAAAGCCTCTGCTTTTGGCTCAGGTCATGATCTCAGGGTCCTGGGATCGAGGCCCGCATCGGGCTCCCTGCTCGGCAGGGAGCCTGCTTCCCCCTCTCTCTCTGCCTGCCTCTCTGCCTCCTTGTGATCTCTCTCCCTCTGTGAAATAAATAAAATCTTTAAAAAAAAAAACTTAGACTAGATTGGTTCTCTGTACAGTGGCTGCCAGAGGAAAGGGGGATGTGTGAAATGGGTAAAGGGGATCAAGAGGTACAAACTCATAGTTATAAAATAAATAAGTCATGGGGATGCCATGTGCAGCATGGTGGCTACAGTCAATATGTGGTATTGCATATTTAAAACATGCTAAGAAAATAAATCTTAAAAGTGCCCATCACAAGATAAAAAAGTGTATTACTTTGTATGTTGAGAGATGGTAACTAGACTTACTGTGGTGATTACTTTGCAATGTATACAAATGTTGAATCGTTTACGTTATATACCTGAAATTAACATAATGTCATAGGTCAATTATAATTTAATTATTAAAAAAACGCTAAACTTGCTGAGACCACAATAAATGCATCCAAAAGTGCAGAAGAGGTATGGATGCAGGTTCCCCTTAGAGGCACTTGTTGAATGAGAGGGAAAATGGGAGAACGGGTGTCCAGGTTACAGAGATTTTGCTAGTGGGCCCCGAGTCAAAGAAACACTGTTTTGTAGCATGCTTGTGACCATGAGATTCGGATACAGAATACACAAAAGCACAATTTCAGGGCTCTGAGGCCGTAGTCTCACTAGATGAGCTATAACCATGAGTCACAATGTTAATCAAAAATCTCAGATACAGATGCCAAATGTAGCTACACTTTTGAGCACAGCATAGGAACTGTTGAATCACTATGTGGACACCTGAAACTAATGTACCATTGTGTATCAATCACACCTCAATAAAAAAAAAACTTAGATACTGTGATCTAACGAATGTGAGCCAAACCCTCTCATCCCCTGTAGAGAATTTTGTCAACTTGAGAGACAGTATTTCACAGCAATTTGTTTACATCAATGTCACACTATCTCATACTGCCTCATGCGTTATCTGCTTGTGTATGCTTTTTCCCTCAACTCCCTTGTGCAAAGGGATTATTTTTTTCTTCTTGGATCTGCCCCAGTACCTCCCCAGAGCCTTGATCAAGAAATATTTGATGGACAACTGAATAAGTGCATAAATGTACACATACCAATCAAAGTCAAAGGGTACAGAGAAACCATAAGTCTCCTTTTGTGTACAGCAGCCTAGAAAATGAAGGCACCATAGGCCCATTAAGCTACAGACAAGCACTCAACTGACAGAACAGAACGGAAAGAACACAGAGATGAAGTCATAAACCTAGTAACATTTTAACAGAGAGACCGTGGTGTTTTTCAAGACTAGTCAAAGATTTCAGAAATGATTAATAATTTTTTAAAATCATCGTCAGCCCCCAACACACATAGTGCAATTTCAAGTTTCTGAAAAATCACTAATAGGACAGGAGACTGCTGACTAGGCTACCCTTGCAGTAGTCATTAGTTTCTTTTGCTCTTAGGGACAAAGATAAAGTCTGAATCAAAAGAAAAAAGCAAAGAGGAAGTGTGACGGTTGAGGTAAATGAATACTGGCTCACATAACAGAGATGAAAAGATCCATTCGCACATCACCCACACTATTCGCATTCACAAAGATCAAAAACCTCAGGAGAAAAGTTGCCTTCTTTAGTAAACATCTCTATAGCTAACCATCTCTTCCATCCTCTGCATAGTTCTCTTGAGCTTGTTCCCTAGCAAGGTCTTTAAGCATCTGAGAGAGATGGTGATAGTTTTAACAGTATATGAGAACCAAGTGAACATAAGTTGTGTAAGGCCCGAATGGATGTGGCCAAGGGTGAGTCTTCCTTGATTAATTAGGGCAGGAGCTTTTTCCTACGGGGTCATTAATCCTTACACCTGCTCCCCTCTGGCCTAGTAGGATAGGATTAGATGACTTATGAGGGCTTTTTAACTAGGAAGAAAACTTGGTTAGTGCACTTTTCTGCAGTAGGGGATGGAGAAGTGGGGAGGAAATGGCTAAAAACATCAACAATTCTGCAGAAACATCCAGCAACATGTTTCACCTGTTCTTATAGTCTTCCTCCTTAGTCTGGCAACTTCCATTCATATTCTATTTCTCAACTAGCTTACACACCACCTCTCCTAGGGAGTGGTCTTTCTGGACCCCCTAGACTAGTCCCATGGTACCACGTACTGTGGTCACATTTCTTTATAATTGCCCTCTAGACCAGAAGTTTATAAGGGCAAGAGAACTGTGTCTGTGTTGTTCAGTGAATCCCTTGTATGAAGCACAATGCCCAACATAAAAAATGCTTAATAGAGTGAATTAATCAATTAACAAATAAACAAGTGAACAGGGGTGTTGTCTAAATTAGGCAGGGCTAGTGGTTACCTAGTGGTTGACTAGGGCTAGTGGTTGACTAGGTAAACCTAGTCAAACTAGGTTTATCCAAAGAAACTGGAAGGCTGAATACACATAGCACCACTGTGATGACAGTGATTTTGTTATACCTATTATAGAAATTTTTTAAAAATCCCAGAAAAATTAACTTGTTCCAAAGGAAGAAAAGTAAGCAAATTAGCTGCCTTGTCCTGTGTATCCTACCTAAGTCTCAGGTCTGATGACTTAGGCTCAGCAACAGGGAGGCTGATGACTGGTCAAGGTTTGAAGGGCCTCCCCAGTTCTGAAAGCAGGTGAACAGCCAGATTAAAGAGCTCCTTTTCAATTGTGTCCAAGCAGTAGGGCTTGTTACAGAGCAGTCTGGTGTGGTGGGAAAAAAACGGGGAGTTGGGAGGCAAAAAAAGCTTCTATTTCACTCCTACCCTCCATGTGCTATTTGCAGGATCATCTTGGTAGGGCTTGTAACCTCTGTAGACCCTCTAAATTCATCCCCAAAAAAGTGAAAATGAAAACACCATTGTGTCATGCTATTTTGAAGATTAGTTGACAGTGTCCAGCACAGAATAACTCTGAGTATATAGTGAATACATTTCTATTTATTAGAATGGAATAAAACAGAATTGAACTGAAATAACCTCCTGACAACTTTTTTTTTGTTTATGTAATCATTTTATTGACTTTACATTTTTCTTTTTTTAAGTGGGCTCCACACCCACCCACCATGGAGCCCAACACAGGCCTTGAACTCACAACCCTGAGATCAGTACCTGAGCTGAGATCAAGGAGGGTATGTGTTGTAATAAGTGACGGGTATTATAAAAGACTAATGAATCACAGACCTGTACCCCTGAAACAAATAATACATTATATATTTTTATTTTATTTTTTAAATTAACCTCCTGACAACTTTAAAACCTGGATCATCACTCACTCTTCTCTCATTTCTGATACATAGTAGGAGCTCTGTAATCAGTACATTGAAATTCAATAGCCAGGTTCCAATGAAGTGTTCAGGATTACATTCTGACCTAGACAGCCATGCTTTTGCTAAGTTGTTTTATGACTGTTACTCAACAAATCTTCACCAGGCAGCTAATATGTGCAGAGCCCTGTTCCAGGCTTACTGGGAGATCATGGAGGCCGAGTGAGGAGAAGGGTAGAAATGAGGACATCATAATACCTATAACCTCCCTAACCAATTGGTACTTTTCTAGGCCACTATTGGCAAGTCCAGCCCATTGGAATGAATTGCTTTTCTTCTCTGAAAACACCTTTACCTTCCTAGTCCAGACCCCATTGATACTACTAGAAGTGTACTATGATTTGCCCTCATTTCCTATGCATTTGCTGGAACTGAGAAATGGAAGTCAATTGATTACGTTAGGATTTCTCTTAGTGAGATAATCACCCAAAAGACTTGAGAGCACAGAAATCTAATCACACTCAATCTTCTCATTTGACATATTTTTTATTTCATTTATTGGAAGAAAAATTTGACTATCATTCCTCCCTTCCTAAGAGCGTTGTACATTTTATTTTAAATGTGCTCTCTCCATGCTACTACCCAGGTAGCCTGGTCAGGACGTCTTCATCATTAGAGATGAATCATCATCAAGGACCACTCACTCTTCCCTGGGGTTGTTCCAGCTATCTACCAATGAACTATGGGCTTTATCTTCTCATTTCTAATACTCATCTATAAATCTAAACCTATAGAAATAAAATTTTATACTGCAGTTGACAACCTGTATGAAAAGTATCAGCACCGTGGGATTTATAAACACCTAAAAAATTGCATTTCTGTAATAGATTACTTGACAAGCCTTTAATTTATAATGCAACCAACACCATTAGGATATTATGACAGATTCTGGATAGATTTTGTAATTCTTCTCTCAAGACAGTACAATTGGGCGCCTGGGTGGCTCAGTGGGTTAAAGCCGCTGCCTTCGGCTCAGGTCATGATCCCAGGGTCCTGGGATCGAGGCCCACGTCGGGCTCTCTGCTCAGCAGGGAGCCTGCTTCCTCCTCTCTCCTCTCTCTCTGCCTGCCTCTCTGCCTACTTGTAATCTCTCTCTCTGTGT
>LNAC01000247.1:1087890-1102030 GCA_002007465.1 Ailurus styani
AAAAAAAAAAAAAAAAAAAAAAAGACAGTACAATTACTAAGTCTCGATTCTTCACTTGGGAGTTCATCTGCGCAGTGAAAAAAAAACAAAAACAACTGTCTTCCTGACAAACCCAGAATGTTGAGATCTAAAACACTCATTAGTATACAAATCCTCTAACCTAGAACACTGAGATGGAAATAACCAAGAAAACGTTCATGCATGACTTAAGCTGCACTTTGTGGGATTTGGGAGGAAGAAAATACATGAGTAAATGTCTGAAATTGAATCATAAAAAAAAAGCAAACTATTTGAGTTGTAAATCGATCTCTGAAACCACTTGGTCCAAATCTCTCATTCCGCACTGGAAGAAACTGAGGCCCGAGGAAGGGAAGGCATTTTCACTTAACTATTTAACTACTAGTCAGTTGAAGAGGTGTGGAGTAGGACCGAGTTTTCCTGATTCCCAGTCCAGTATCCATCCTACTATAAGGGCATATGCCAGAAATCACAACAGTAAGGTAATATAACAACAAATCAGACTAAAATATAAAAGAAAGGAAGGAAGAATATGGAGAGGAAAGTGCTAAAAAGCCATTTTTAAATTTACTATTGTCTTTGTCCACTTGGATTGCTATAACAAAATACCACATAAGACTAGGTAGCTTGGGGCGCCTGGGTGGCTCAGTGGGTTAAAGCCGCTGCCTTCGGCTCAGGTCATGATCTCAGGGTCCTGGGATCGAGGCCCGCATCGGGCTCTCTGCTTGGCGGGGAGCCTGCTTCCTCCTCTCTCTCTCTGCCTGCCTCTCTGCCTACTTGTAATCTCTCTGTCAAATAAATAAATAAAATCTTTAAAAAAAAAAAAAAAAAAAAAAAAAGACTAGGTAGCTTATAAGCAGCAGAAATTTCTTTCTCACAGTTCTGAAGGCTGGAAGCCCAACACTGGGGTGTCAGCATTGTCAGGTCAGGGCCCTCTTCTGGATTGCAGACTTCTTGTATCTTCTCATGGTGAAAGAGGCAAGGAAGCTCTCAGAGGCCTCATAAAAGGGCACTAATCCCATTCCTGAAGGTTTCACCCTCAGGACCAGATCGCCTCCCAAAGATCCCACGTCCTAATCTCATCACCTTGGATGTTAGATTTTCAACCTATGAATGGGCGGGAGGACAAGGACACAAATATTCAGACCATAGCAACCATGGAATGGATATTGCAATCCCAGATTGTGGGAGGGGTGCTTGTTTTTTTATATAGATTTTTAAGTGGATCATACATTTATGGGAGTATATAAAACATGTACATGCAATATGGAGGAGCTGGCAAATTATAGATCATGAGCCAAATCTAACCCACGCCTGTTTCTGTAAATTAAGTGTCATTGGAACACAATACATACAGTTGTTTATGTATTTTCTGTGACAGACACTGCATAAACCACCAAGTCAAAAATATTGACTTTACTATATCTGGTCCTTTACAGAAAAAGTTTACAGAGAACTACTTTTTTTTTATTTATTTACTTGACAGAGAGTGAGATCACAAGTAGGCAGAGAGGCAGGCAGAGAGAGAGAGAAGGAAGCAGGCCCCCTGCCGAGCAGGGAGCCCAATGTGGGGCTCTATCTCAGGACCCTGAGATCATGACCTGAGCCAAAGGCAGAGGCTTTAACCCACTGAGCCACCCAGGCGCCCAGAGAGAACTACTTTAAAGTATCTGTAATAAATACTAACAAAAATAATTGCTAATACATAATTACAAAATATATTCATGTTAGTAATACCAAAAAAGTGAACTCCCAGGCACCTAACAACCAGGTGAGGAAACTGACCCTTAGCAATACCTTAAATGATCTGGGAGCCCCTCCTCTATAACATCCCCCTTTTCCCTCTCATTCACTACTTTGTTTCAAAAGCCAAGTATGAAGCACAAACCTCATTCTAAAGAATAGGCAAGGGCGGCTGGGTGGCTCAGTCGGTTGGGCCGCTGCTTTCGGCTCAGGTCATGATCCCAGGGTCCTGAGATCGAGTCCCATATCAGGCTCCCTGCTCCGTGGAGAGCCTTCTTCTCCCTCTACCTGCCGCTCTGCCTACTTGTGATCTCTATCTCTCTCTCAAGTAAATAAATAAAATCTTTTAAAAATAAAAATAAAGAATAGGCAATGTTGCCATCATGAGATGAAGGAATTCAAGGGAAGTTGTGCTGAAGATCACAACTACTCAACTTTACCACTGTGGCACAAAATTGCCACAGACAATACATAAACAGCTGAGAGTTTACGAGAGCCCTTTCTGGGGTCATGGGAGCAAGATTCTGAGTGAGAACTGGGAAACACAAAGTTCACCTCACTTGGGACACCCGGCAGGGCTGCGAGGTGGTTTGGTACTGGAGATCCGGCAGGGAGACTGTTGGGGTAGGGGGGCTGCTCTGGAGTTTTTGCTTTTAGGTTCCTCCCAGGTAGAAAAGAGAGCACCTCTGCAGGATGAAATGGTGTTGGTGGCTGATCCAGGCAGAAGGCCCTGGACAGCAGAGGAGGAAATTTAGGAACAAATGTGAAGCCAAGAACAGGTAAGAATCTGGACAAGGCTCGCCAGGGCACTCTGTCTTCAGAAAGAAGACGATAGGATGGAGGCAACATATCTTAAATCAAATTGCTATAAGTGGGACCAGTGATACCCAGGGCATAGCTGTCATCCTGGGGTTCTGCTTACCTTGCTCCTATAATTCTCTTCACCCCTTTCTGATGCTGCCTGTTTTCTCTGCCCCGTGTTTTTCTCTCTCTTGATTTTCTTTCTCATTTGGTAGCAAATAGCCTCTAATAGCTTCTTCAGAAAGGGTATTGTGGGAGGTCAAAGTTTTCAAGACCTAAAATTTGTGAAGTGTTTATATTCTAACACATATTCAACTGGTGACTTGGCTAGTATAGAATTTAGGTTGGAAACTGCTGCCACTCAAAACACACACACACACACACACACACACACACACACACAAATATGTGAGAGAGAAAGAGCGTTAGCACTAAAGTGGAATTTGATGACACCCTCCTCACAAGTAGTGGACTATCAGAGTTAGAGAAATCAGCTGGGTTACTCCTTGTCACTGTCCTTTTATACCCCAGGATTACTCTACAATAGCAAAATAACATATACAAACAACCTATGGTCTTCCATTTGAGAATAACTGCAAACACCAAGTTGTCTGGCTTCTTGAACCAAATTTAGCAGCTATGAGGCCATATACACCATCGGTAATGGGGTTCGTTTGCTAGGGCTGCTATAATAAAGTACAACACACTGGGTGGATCAAACAACAAAAATGTATTCCCTTGTAATTCTAGAGGCTAGAATCTGAGATAAACGTGCCGGCAGGGTTGGTTTCTTCGGAAGCCTCTCTCCTTGACTTTCAGATGGTCATCTTACCTCTGTATTTTCATATGGTCTTCCCTCCACGGCTTTGGGCCCTAATCTCCTTTTCTTATAATGACACCAGCTATATTGGATTAGGGCTCATCCTAGTAACACCATTTTAACATAATTTTCTCTTTAAAAACTATCTCTAAGTACAGTCACATTCTGGCATACTGAGAATTAGGATTTCAACACATGATTTGGGGGAGGGGCACAATTCAGCCCATAACAATGATTGGATTTTATTATATTTATACTAGTCTAGACCTTTTTTGTAAAAATCACTTTCCTAAATGCCTTGTAGCTCTATCTTATAAAGAATAATCTAAGGTAGTAAATGAATCAACTTTGCAGCAATGGCGTTTAGTTTTCCATAGAGGCAAGCACTCTGAATTCATCTAAGTTCACACTAACATTACTTAGCATAGTGCCTTTTAAATGATATTTGAGTCATTTACGTGTAAGAAATAAGTGATATAATTACTGTATAAATTTAACTATTGTAAAATGGAACTTAAAGCATTATGATTTTCAATTACGTTCTCATAATTATAACAGATAGAAAGAGAAGAATCTTTAATGTTCTACAATGACATTTAATTGATCATACTTTAAAAATTAAGGTCATGCTAATTTCAGATTGTCTTTGTACAATCTGTAACAAAATTTTAATCATGGCTACTAATGACAATTCAACCATTACTAGTATGTCACTCTTTCATATACTTTCATCTTATAAATGGCAAGTTCACATTCATGTGTTTAGAAGAATCTAGTTAGCTTGATTATTTATGTTTTCCTTGGCAATAACAGGGAATTTTTAAAAAGTAAATCTATGAAAATTTCATTTTTATCACTATCTTAGAACTATCTTTACATCAAGCTGATTAAATACCATTGTCCCTAGACAATGAGAATTGAAAGATACATATTATATGGACATACATATCTTGATACATTTTGGTCCTATGGGAAAATACAGAATCTCATTTCAAAGTGTTCAGATAGATGACAGTATAGAAAAGGGTCTTTCAATTATATAATCAACTGAATCAAATTACTTATATTGGGTTCTTCTTGGTAAAATGTCATTTTAGAACTATAGCATGGTGGCAACACCACTAATTACATATGTGGACTACCTAGTCCCACAGGCATGAAAATAAAGTGACGATGGATATTATCTCCAACAAAGACAAGTTCACTCAGAGCAAGTAACTAAGTTATTGATAAGTTTTAACTCCACCTCTGCCTTAGGCAAAGTTCTGGGCATCCCTTTCTACATCAGTTCATTTAACTATAAGAATCAGCCATATCTCAGGGCGCCTGGGTGGCTGGCTCAATCAGTTAAGTGTCTGACTCTTGATCTCAGCTCAGGTCTTGATGTCAGGGTTCTGAGTTCAAATCCCGCATTGGGCTTCATGTGAGGCATGAAGCCTACTTTAAAAAAGAGGAAGAAGAAGAAGGAGGAGGAGGAGGAGGTGGAGGAGGAGGAGGAGGAAGAAGAGAAGAATTGGCTGTGTCTCTAAATGCCCAAGGAAATCCATGATGGTTCAATAAAACCAGGCAGTGTGAATGGATATAAATAGGTGAGTCATATCAATCAAAATGTGTTTATTGATTGTTATCCTCCATATGAGTCATATGATGTCTGCTTGGTCAGTATGGTCAGGAGATCTGGATGCCACAAAGTATTTGAACACTTGAAGTGAACCATGCTCTCTAGTTCAAGTAAGGGAAATACTCATTTCCTGGATTGAACACTGGGAAATGAGAATATTGTGTATATGCTAGGCAATTTATTTTAGGGTCCTATATTCAAAGGTAGTAAATTTCAGTTTGTTAAAAATTTACAGCAATTTATAGGAATAAAAAATTCAAATATTGACTAATGATAAATATTTCTAAAGGACTCTGACCTAATACAGAGGCAGAACAAAAAAAAAAGTTACTTGGGCAAAGATCTCAATGCCTACAAGCCACATTTCAGTGAACAAGAAGTTCATTTTCATAAATGAACTCCCTAAAAGGCCACAAGTCAACTAGCATACTTGTTTTATCTGAGCTGAAATGCATTTCACAAAAATGATCATAGAGCTCTATCCAAGTTTCACTTCACTATCACAGAAGGAATGTCTATTCCCTATTAATAAGATGAAAAAAATATTATTTTCTAACTTGTCCCATAATAATTATGTTCCAGGGTCTCCAGTGGCTTCTGTGGTGATAGTAGTAGTTGTCCTTTGTCACTGTTCAGCCATACAGCCTATGGATGGAAACTAATGGCCTGTTATCTCTCAGCTCAGAAAGGGCCCAATGGTTCTGTTAACTTGGCCTCATTTCACTGGCATAGTTTATCACCCTGAGATCTGACTCCATCTCTTACTGCATCCCTGACCCAGTTGGTCTGCTCTGCAGTCCTCAAATACAATATCACCTTGTCCCATTTTTGAGATCCCCTTTGTAAGTTCACCATCAAATAGTATCAGTTATATTCCACTCTCCTTCTCAGGACACAAGGGGACCTCTAGATGCTTTCTTTACTACATGGAAGAACAGGAAACTCTAAGGAGCAAAACTCAGGCCTTCTTTCTGCTTAACCATGCTATGTTGCTCATTTTACTCTGAGGTGGCTGTTCCACGTGGCCATAGAAATACTTTGTAAGACCTCCCAAATTTGAGAAGCAAAATAAATGGTTTTTCTTGTTTAGGCTTTCCTCCCAACCCCAGGCCGGAAATATGAATCTAAACCACAAGTGAAACACTACCTGATTCCCATACCTCTGATCTCTTCTCTTTTCCTCAATTCATCAGGGACAGGGAGGGGTGAGTGTACCCATTAGGGGTCTTAACTTGAAGCAGTAGAAAACAGTTTCCCTAAATTGAACATAAAATGAATTTAGTCCTGGATAATGGGTAGCTCATAGATTCCAGAAGGGCTGAAGAACCAAGCAGAGAGGTTTCATGGCTAACAGCAACATCACAGAAATGGGCCCTGGAAGATATACTGCCACTGCCACTGGTGCTGGTCAATGAATGTGGCTGCCACCACATCAATACTGTGCCCGTCAGAATGGATTTTACAGAATCCCTGCTTTGTATCTTTAATTTGCCACTTAAGGTCTGGAGCAATGTGACTGGGGTTACCCTGGCTTCAAAACACCACGGGGAAGCAAGTATTAGGCATTTCTAGCTTCTCTGCTACAGAGATAGCTCATATACTAGGCACTGCCCCCAAAATAGGAAAATAATGTAGATGCTGCATAGCAAAAGACATGCTAACTGCCCAATGCAGTGTGGGCTTTCTACTTCCTCTATCTTGTTAAACCTTTTCCTTCTGAGGTGGTTAAGTGGCTAAGTGTTAAAATGGGGGAAAAGATCCTCCCCATCATTCCCAAGTGCATAACAGTGTAATGGCTACTGGAGATATGATTTGGAGGTGGTGGGGAGAGACATGATAGATTAGTATTTCCAAAATATCCCCATTAAACTAGCAAATAAAGAAATTAAAATCACTGTTATATAAAGCTTTAATTTCAAACATTTTTATATCCCAAGCACTGTACATTATACATAATAAGAAACTATTTTCAGATTCAGAGTTTGGATTTGTTTTAGAAATCTAAATTCAAATGCTTATCTAAAACTACCCAACAACTGCCCAACACTCAGCACTACCCAACAACTCAGGCTTCAGTTCTTTAAAATTAGCAATGACATTTCCACATAGGTTTATAAATAGAGGAAGAATCTCTAGCTTTGGAGGTTGGGTCCCATCTTTAGAAACAACAATGCCTGACTAACTATTTTTTGTTTGTTTTTGCACATGATATTTTGTCTTTGTTTAAATCACAATAAAAAGCTGGCATGCAATTGCTAGAACCATGTAAATTTTCTATATTTATCCAAGATCTCAGCTGCATTAATTCAAAGAGTTGAATATGAGAGAGTGAAGCTAACTCCTCAGCAGAACATGTTTGGGGATAATCAAGACACAGGTCCTTTTCCATATGCACGTCAACACTTTGACAAACCTTCTTTTTGCATGATAGCAGGAGACAACTCCCACTAGCAAACAGGAACTCTTACAAAGTGTTACCCATAAGGAAGCATGCATATACTCTGAACCTCATAAAAAGTTCAATTAATCCAATAAGTGATAAGATGTATGTCTTTTTAGTAAAAGCACAGAGCATCCTTGTGGTTCCAAATAATCAGGGACATATTATGAAAAATTGTGAATAGATAGGAATAACAAGTGTTGGTGAGGATATGGAGAAATTGGAGCCCTCAGACACCACTAATGGGAAAGTAGAATTGTACAGCCTCTTTGGAAAGTAGTTGGTCAGTTCCTCAAAAGTTAACTATAGAGTTACCATATGACCCAGCAATTCCACTCCTAGCTATATCCCAAATAACTGGTAATAGATACTCAAATAAATACTTGCATATGAATATTCACAGTGACATTACTGGCAATTACTGGAAAAAGGTAGAAACAGCCCAAATATCTAACTGGTGAATGGATAAACAAAAATGTGGTATAGTCATACAATGGAATAGTGTTCAGCCATAAAATGGGATGAAGGAATGACAGCAACAAGATGGTGAAATAGGAGGGCCCTGGCTCATCCTCATAGAAATATGGATTAGCAACTATCGACAGACAAGAACACCTTTGTAAAAATCCCAGAACCTGGGGGTGAGGCTGAAGCACTTCATTGGAACAAAAACCTAGGAAAAACCACATTAGAAGGGTGAGAGGAACCATTTCACTCTGACTACATTGTCTCTACCCCAGGTCAACAGAGCACCATATCTAGAGGGATCCTCTAGGCCTATGGTTTCTCCAATGGAGGAAAGAAAGCTTGAGTCAGATATCTAGTTTCCTCAGGATTCCAGGACACAACCCATGAGGTGCACTTTAGTCTCATCTCATGGGGAACACTGGGGTAATTGGCAGGGCTAGACCACCTGGGGTCATCTGCGAACAAGGAATGGAACAGCAACCAGTGCACAGGCCTTGGTGGTGATACCGCTTCCCAGCCAGCAGCTTCCTCTGGCCAGAGAGCCCAGCCATCAGCTCCGTCCGTCCATGAAGCCAAGTTGACAGATCCATCTGGCCAGGGACACAGTAAGATGTCCTGGCCAGCAGACCAGGTGTGGAGGCCAGCCTAAGGCCCCACTTGATCACAGAGGATAGTCAGTGACCCTACCCAGATGTGGGCCTCCCAAAAAAGATAAGCTCAGGACCAGATGGCTTCACAGGTGAATTCTACCAGACACTTAAAGAATTAATGCAGAAACTTCTCAAAATCTCCCAAAAATGTGAAGAAGAAAGAATCCTTTGAAACTCATTTTATGAGGTCTGCATTACCCTGATATCAAAGCCATATAAAGACACTAACGAAAACTATGGGCAATAACCCTGATAAACATAGACGCAAAAATTCTCAAAAAACCACTAGCAATCCAACATCAACACGGCGCATTAATAGAATCATACACCACGATCAAGTGGGATTTATCCCTGGAATACAAGAGTGTTTCAACACATAAAAATCAATAAATGTGATACTACATTAATAAGATGAAGGATAAAAACCAAATGATCATCTAAAGAGATGAAGAAAAAGCATTTGAAAAAGTTCATTACCCTTTCAAGACAAAAACTCAACAAACTGGGTACAGAAGGAAGGTATTTCAATGTAATAAAGCCCGTATATGACAAACCCACTGCTAATATACTTAATAGTAAAATGTTGAAAGCTTTTCCTCTAAGATCAGGAACAAGAAATAGTGCCCACTCTCACCACTCCTATTCAGTATAGTACTAGAAGTTCTAGCCAAGGCAACTTGGCAGGAAAAAAGCATCCAAATTAGGAAAGAAGCAGCAAATTTATGTCTATTTGCAGACAATACATGGAAAACCCTAAAGATTCCAACAGGAAGTTGTTAGAACTAATAAACAAATTCAGTAAAGTTTCAGGTTACAAAATCAACATACAACAATCAGCTGTGTTTCACTAACAATGAACTATCTGAAAAAAATAGAGAAAATAATCTCACACACAATTGCACCAAAAATAACTAATACGTAGAAATAAATTTAACCAAGGAAGTGAAAGACCTGTACATGGAAAACTATAAGACATTGATAAAAGAAAC
This sequence comes from Ailurus styani, assembly GCA_002007465.1. Taxonomy (NCBI): domain Eukaryota; kingdom Metazoa; phylum Chordata; class Mammalia; order Carnivora; family Ailuridae; genus Ailurus; species Ailurus styani. The sequence goes on from LNAC01000247.1 coordinate 1,097,441, forward strand.
TGAAGAAGACACAAATAAATAGGAAGATATCCTGTGTTCACGGATTTGAATAATTAATATTGTTAAAGCATTCATACTATCCAAAGTGATCTACAGATTCAATGCAATCCCTATCAAAATTCCAATAGCATTTTTCACAGAAATAGAAAAAGCAATCCAAAAATTCAAAGGGAGCCACAAAATACCCCAAATAGTGAAAGCAATCTTGAGGAAAAAGAATTAAGCTGGAAATATCACAATTCCTGGTTTCAGACTATATTTTGAAGATATAGTGATCAACACAGTATGGTATTGGCATGAAAACATACACAAAGACCAGTGGAAAAAATAGAGAACCCAGAGACACCTATATATGTTCAACTAATCTTTGACGACTGTGCCAAGAATACACAATGGGCAAGACAATCTCTTCAATGAATGGTATAAGGGAGAACTGGATATCCACATGCAAAAGAATGAAATTTGTCCCTATCTTACACCAAGCAGAAAAATTAACTCAAAAAAGACTTAAATGTAAGGTGTGAAGTCTTAAAACTCCTAGAAAGAAATATAGGGGGAAACCTCCTTGACATTAGTCTTTTTTTTTAAGATTTTATTTATTTATTTGACAGAGAGAGAGAGAAAGAGAGAGAGAGAGAGATCACAAGTAAGCAGAGCAGCAGGCAGAGAGAAGGGGGGAAGCAGGCTCCCTGCTGAGCAGAGAGCCTGATGTGGGGCTCGATCCCAGGACCCTGAGATCATGACCTGAGCTGAAGGCAGAGGCCCAACCCACTGAGCCACCCAGGTGCCCGACATTAGCCTTGATAATAATTTTTTTGCATATGACACCAAAAGCACAGGAAACAAAAGCAAAAATAAGCAAGTGAGACTATATCAAAAGAAAAAGAAACTGTATAGCATGGAAAAGAATTGATAAAATGAAAAAGGCAATCTATGGAATGGGAGAAGATATCTGCAAACCACATATCTGACAAGGGGTTAATATCCAAAATATATGAGAAATCTCTACAACTCAGTAGCAAAAATAAAATCAAATTAAAAATAAATAATCCAGTTTCTTAAAAAAGCAAAGGACCTGAATAGATGTTCTTCTAAAGAAGACATACAAATTGTCAACAGGAACATGAAAAGGTGCTCACCTTCTTTAATCATCGGGGAAATGCAAATCACAATCACAATGAGATATCACCTCACACCAGTTAGACAGGCTATTATGAAAAAGATGAGAGATAACAAGTGTTGGTGAGTATGTGGAGTAAATGGAACCCTCATTCAGTGTTGGTGGGAATGTACATTGGTATAGTCATTATGGAAAACAATACTGCAGTCCCTCAAAAAAATTAAAAATAGAACTACCACATGATTTAGCTGATAAGGATATGTTGGGGTTTGGAGCCATTGGTCCAGAAAGAATTCTTGAGACATCTTTGGTGCACAAAGGTGTTTTTATTACAGCACAGGAACAGGACTCAAGGGCAGAAACTGCTGCCCTGGGGTTGTGAGGAGCAGTTGATTGTATACTTTGGAGTTGGGGAAGGTAAAGACAAAGGAAATTTTCCAAAAGGACTTTCATATGCTAGACTCACAGGATCCCGGAGGCCTAGCTGTTGTCAAGTTAAGGTAGCTTTTCCCTCTAGCAAAGCATTAAGACCGTTGGGAGTTCCTGGAGGAATGTCCTATTTTGCCTACCTCTACTATATGTCAGTGGGCTGCAAGTTATAAGGAAATTTAATTTTATCTACATTTTCTTTTGCCTTTGTACTCCACATCACAACTATCCCACCTCTAGGTATATATCTGAAGGAAATAAAATCAGTATCTTGAAGAGATATCTGCACGCCCATGTTCATTGCAGCGTTATTCACAATAGCCAAGACATGGGGAAAAAAAACACTTGGTAGGAAAGAAAAAAATCCTGCCATTCATAATCTATTGGATAAACCTGGGGGGCATAATGCTAAATGAAATAAGTCAAAGACAAATATTGTATCACTTATATGTGGAATCTAAAACAGCAAAACTCATAAGAACAGAGTAGAATAGTGGTTATCAGAGGTATAAACACAGTTATAAGATTAGTAAGTTCTAGGGATCTAGTGTAAAGCATGGTGATTACCACTAATAATACTGTATTATATACTTGAAAGTTACTGAGAGATCTTATATGTTCTCATGACAAAAAAGAAATGGTAATTATGTGGCATAGTGGAGGTATTAGTTAATGTCACAGTGGTAATCATTTTGTAATATGCAAGTGTAGCAAACCAATGCATTGTACACCTTAAACTTATACAATCTCATATGTCAGTTTTATGTCAATAGAACTCAAAAAATTTAAATTTAAAGAGGTGGGGAATTTAGGATGAACTTTGTTATAGTTTTAACCCCAATAAAGTTCATCAATTTAAAAAAATAATAAAAAAAATAAAGAGGTGGGGAAAATGATGAAAAATTCTGGAGATGTAACATACAGCATAGAGACTATAGTTAATGATACTGTACTGTATACTTGAAATTTTCTGAGAGTAGATCTTAGGTGTTCTCACCACACACACACACACACACACACACGCGCGCGCGCGCACACCCGCACACAAAATGGTAACCGTGTGAGGTAATGAATGTGTTAATGAACTTGCTTTTGTTTGCTTTTCATATGTATATGTATATCAAATCATCATGTCCTATACTTGAAATATGTGTGATTTTACTTGTCAATTATGCCTCAATAAAGCTGAAAAAAAAGAAATGACATATACTGCTAAATACTACATGTACAGAACTTGAAAACATTATACTAATTGTGCCAGACACAATAAACCATATATTGTATGATTCCATTACTATAAAATGTCCAGAACAGGCAAATCTATAGAGACAGGAAATAGATTAGTGCTGTGTCAAGAGCTGGTAGAGCAAAAACGGGGAGTGACTACTAATGGGTATGAGGTTCCTTTTTGTGGTGATGAAAACATGCTGGAACTAGATAGTAGAGATAGTTCCACAAATTATAAATATACTAAAAACCACTGAACTGTATACTTTACAAGGGTAAATTTATGCTTTTTCCTCTTGCACCCCCCAAAGTGGTAACCCACCATAAAAATCGAAGTGGTAGTTTAGCTCTAAGCTCAGTTCAACAAACCTGAAAGTCAATGCTTCTATTTTTTTTAAAAAAAAGCATATTTTGCTTTAAGGAATGCCATAAAATGTCCCTTAGTGACTACTTAGGGCTTAATGAAGAAGGACATGGAGGTCTGGACACAAAGACCAGAAGGGTACTAGGCTAGGGCATGATGGTGATGCCAAAGACAAACTTTACCTAAGACTCGCCTTAGCTTCAGCCATGTCCAGTCTTACATTAGTGGTATGGCAATATTATGAAACATTAAACTATTGTTAACTGATTTGCCGCTTCATGGTTCCCCAGGGTCCTCTCGTAGTACCCACAGCTGAAGCATGGCGGACTTAACTGCCCCTAGGGCAGGCTATTCGGACAGAAATATAAAAGCCAAAAAGTGACCAATGCTGAGTTTCTGAATTTCCCAGTAGAATTTCTGAATTCGAGACAGAGACAATTGTCTTTAGAGGGAATACATTCTTTGAGTTGTAAGAGCCTATGTCTTTTGAGTCTCAGAAGACAAAGCCTTGGTTTGAACAGGAAAAGAACAGTATCATCTCTCAGAATGAATTTCACCTCTCCCACTCAAATTTGTTTAAGATTTCATGTGAGTAATGGGGTAGGCATAGAAGAGGGGAGAGATGGTCCACAAAAAATGCTTAGGGTGCAAGAGGAAAAAGCATCAATTCACCCTTTTAAAAATTCACCCTTTAAAAAATGCTGGTGAGGTCTCCTAGACCAATCAGGAGCAGGAGGTGATAAAGCGCCCAGATAAATTTGGGAATCAAGATTAAGAAGATCCCATACACTACTTGCTCTAACAATTGCTCTGAGAGGCAAAAAGACTCAGAGAGACATCTTTAAACCATCATGGCTTAGGAGAGGATGGGAAAGATGATTCATCCTAGGCAGACAGGCCTCACAGACTCTTCATAGATCCCCATGGCATGTGGGAAACATTTCATATGTCCCCTGTGGCCCACAGTGTCATGGATCTGGAAGGGCCTCAGAACTTGAATGAAAAGCCACTCAGCAGATACAAGAGGAACTTTAAGGCTAGGAATAGGAATTGATGGGAATGAAACATTTCAGCAGCTAGCAGTACAGAGGGGTGAGGATGACTCAAAACAGGACAGGAATAAGTACATTTCAAGGCAGAGCCGCATGGGAAGATGCCATCCGAGGGTCCACTATCCACCCCACTGTGTCTTAGCCCATGCCCCCTGGAAGGAAAGCCTTACACAAAGATTTTTCTTGGGAGTGTGATCCTGAGGATTAAGGATGAAGTAAATGGAAATAAACCAGGGAAGGGGCAGAAGCAAAATAAGAATGCGTTATTGGGCGCCTGGGTGGCTCAGTGGGTTAAAGCCTCTGCTTTTGGCTCAGGTCATGATCTCAGGGTCCTGGGTTCGAGGCCTGCATCGGGCTCCCTGCTCAGCGGGGTGCCTGCTTCCCCCCCCCCCCCGCAG
>LNAC01000247.1:1102057-1224466 GCA_002007465.1 Ailurus styani
CCCCCCCCCCCCGCCTGCCTCTCTGCCTCCTTGTGATCTCTCTCCCTCTGTGAAATAAATAAAAAAAAAAAAGAATGTGTTATTGAGTTAGTCACTGCAAAAGGTAAATGGCTGCTTGATCTAATGGAATGTTTGAGAGACCATATGAAATGCATCTTCCGGGCGCCTGGGTGGCTCAGTGGGTTAAAGCCTCTGCTTTCGGCTCAGGTCATGATCTCAGCGTCCTGGGATCGAGGCCCACATCGGGCTCTCTGCTCAGCAGGGAGCCTGCTTCCTCCTCTCCCTGTCTCTCTGCCTGCCTCTCTGCCTACTTGTAATCTCTCTCTCTGTGTCAAATAAATAAATAAAAATCTTTAAAAAAAAAAAAAAAAAGAAATGCATCTTCCTGGAGATAAAGCTGAAAAGCAATTATCAGCTAGCCCCCATGCCCCTCGCTTTAATGTTTTGCCCCACTGGGCATGAACTCCTCCACACTTCTGTGCTGTGCATGCACAGGCTCTGAGTGATTTCTGAAACATCTCATACTTTACCTTCAGTAAGGTCAAGCTGGTGACAAACTGGTCTCCTCATTGGTGGCTGAAATAGCAAAAGGATCTAAAGGGATGCATAAAAAGTGCCAGATACACTTAAGTGAGTGCATCAGACCTAAGTGCCATTGTGGACAGATGGTGAGGAAAAGAACCCTAAATTGACTGTGTATTCATTCCAAATCAGCTGCAAAAACCTGAGGCTACAAAATTAACTTGAATTGGCAAAATTAAGTTTTCTTCTTTGGAGCTGAGAAGGAGTTCAAAATAGAGGCTAAATTGGGTCATACAAAAAATTGTTATACTACTTCAATGTCTAAGTTTAGTGGCCTGTAAAATCCATCCCTACTAAGTACTCATTTAATATTCATCCAACAAATATTTATTGAGTGTCTACTGCATGCAAGCCCCTACACAAGATGTCACAAGGAGTATAAAGGCAAGTAAAAGTTAGTACTGGTTCTCAAGTTGCCCACAGTCAAGTGGGGAGAAAGAGAGCTACGTGACCAAATACGATCCAGGAGGAAGGGCTAGCTATGTAAGTGACGAGGCCAAGCCCTCACCACACGTGGGTCTTGGGACTCCTCATTAGTAAAATGAAGTTGGAATAGCCAATTTCTAACACCTCTTTCCCCACTGACATTCTGTGAACCTCTTAGTGTCACACAAAGCCAGATAACTTCAACGAAAAAGCCATATTGTTTAGTTCAAATGATACTGCCTGGCTCCGTCTTGCAGGGAAAATCGTTTCAGAGAAAGCAGGATGGGAGCCTGTTAGTCATCATGCTCACTTATCCAAAACAAAGCTGGCATTCAAACAGCCAACTTACAAATGAAAAATGCTGGCCAAAATATTTTCTGAATGCACATGGGGGAGAAAAAGAAAGCTTTTAAAACCAAATCCAACTTTGTGTACATAATACTATCATCGGCAACTGTGAAGTGTCTTTAATAGATGAAAAGTGAACCAACTCAATGGGTTAATAAACACCATATTTATTAACTGCTTGCCTGACATTATCTTATCCACTGTTTATCCAAATTAGCTTCTATAGTCATTCAAAAGCTCTCATTCCTACTCTCCAATTCCAATTCCACCCTTTCTCTCCTCAAATCTCACCTATAGCAAACATCCTTCCATGACTCCAAGTTTGGTGAGATGTACTATCTTTCCTTTTCTTTTTTGCCATGTGAGTGTATTTCATACTAAAAGTCTAATGAGAAAAAATATCAATGAAATTGTTTAACTGAATGGATGCTGACATGCCACCAGATAATAGAAAGCCCCCACATTTGATCCCACTGTATAATTATGACCCATGAAATTTTACTGAAATCTCTTGGGTATAGCAGTTATTTTTAAAGCAAAAGTTTAATAGTATGAAATACCAACTCTGGGTGAAATTTCTGACATACTCCTAACTTTTGAGGATTAAGCAGATTAAATACTGTGAAAGGTACCTACTGAAATAATCAGCCATACTTTTATTAATATAGTTTGAATGAATGCCCTAGATGCTCTCTCTCTCACATGATTGAATTTATCTAGATTTAAGGTGTTATCTTCCTTCAGCTCTCCCGATAAAGGGAACTTCATACTTCAGACAGTGTAGCAAAGTGTGTCTCTAACACACTCTTCTTTCTTACAAATATTATCTTTGCTTTCCATATAGGACAAACGAAATAAAATGTGCAGCTACACGTCCACCTTTATACACTATAGAACATTTAGAATGAGGAAAGGAATATTTCTGTCTCATTTGTTCTTTTTAAAGTCTAGTGATTTTGTGGAATCACTGCATCATGCTGTAAATGATGTATGAAATAAAAAATGGTCAGTTTCCTTTGCATGACGAATATAGAGGCTGCTTTGTAATTTACATCTAGACTGAACCATTTGCTACAGTAAAGGTAGTTTCTCAACTTCAAGTTGCCTTGATGCTGTATGCTACTACAGACCTGAGGGAATCTGATGTTAGGGACCTAGCAGAGAAAGTATAGAGATATCCGTTTATGTGCCCAGGTCACTGGTTTAATTTTTAAACGGCTGGGCACCTTTCAGGGTATAAAATTCAAGATCCCTTCTTTAAATCTGATGTGCACAGTGCTACACCAATTTTAGTATCTGGTAAATAATGGAGATGGCAATAAAGAAGCTGAAAGAAATGTCTGTGTTTTGTTATGAACGTGTTAAAATATGACTTTGCTCTTAATTTTAGATTTGAATTCCCCATGGGCTTGGGTACATGTACATTCACGTACAAGTAGGGACAATATTAATACTTTGGATGGTAATGATGAAATCTCTGAGCTCATACACCATTTCCAAAATAATATATTTCACATGGTCCAACCAAACTCTTAGCAAATCATAGATTCTTGTGAAATAGAGTAGACACTGAATAAAATATTAAACTCATGTAAGGCATTAGAACAAATATGGAATGGAACCATGCTTCTGTTACTAAATATTGTTTTCTCACAAAGTGTCAATGCAAATTTACCAAGAAGCTATTGTGTAATGTGTCTTTAAGTATACTCACATTCTGTATTTCCATTTAATATAATTTACTTTTAAAATTTACTACCTCCTCTACCAAGATGGCATAGAACACATTTTTCCAAGATAAATTACTCAGTGATTGGAATCAACTGTCACATATGGGGCCCAGAGCTGAGAGAAAGCAGAATTTAATGAGGTCACCATCGAAAAGAGTGCTGCTTTAACTGTTCAAAATCACTTATGTTTAAAAAGACTTTATACTAAAGAAAAAAGTATTTAAAACAGTGTCAGCAGCAGATTTGCTTGATTGCTTTAACAGAAGGTGAAGGGTTTGGGAACCCCATCTTGTGGTGGGAGAACCATTAGGAGCCCAGGCAGTGGGACGCGGGAGCAGAGAGGAGGGTGGGGAGCGCTCAGGAAGTCAGTGGCTGAGGAGGAGAGGCAGGAGGGATGGCGTGGGCTGCCTGCAGAGCAGCAGCCCCACATTTCTACCTCTTGATCACGCCCTTTTGCTGAGGTAGAAAAACACAGGGTGGGCAGCTGGACGGTTGCCACGTTCTGTCTTTTGAATTTAGTCTAAATTGAATCAGGTGGTGAGAAGGCACAGGAAGAGCTCATGACTGCTGTAGCAGGAAAAAGCAGCCTTCAAACAAACGGAGTAGTCAGTTAGTGAAATAAAAAGGCAGCTGTGGTTCCTAAGAGACTTAAATCTCAGCAGCTCAGGGAAGCAGGGGGCAGAGGTGCAGGCAAAGGAATGTCGGAAAGCTTCTGATTAGAAAGGAGGTTTCAAAGCAAAGTGTGCTATAGCTCAGGGCATTTTCTCAGAGACCCGAGGTGGAAGAACATAAAGATGTATATTTAGGTGTCACTTATCCTTGATTTAAAGCCTAGTAACATATCTCTTTTATATCCTTTTTTAACTAATGGTAAGTCTCTTAGTGGTTTTCATTCCATAATAGTTTCTTTTCACAAAACAGCCCCCACTCCCTGCAATAGTACAAGTTCTATATAATGCTTAGATAGAAGTATTCCAAAATTAATACCTTCCTATAAATAAAAAAAACAATTAGAAAACCTAAATAACCTGCTAGTTGTATTAACAGGAAACATGAGGGAATTATACGACGAAAACTAGAAGACATGGCTGAGCAACAGGAGTGATGTGAGTAATGGGGACAGAAACAGTGTATCTGAACCGAAAGAGTGGCTATTAGGGAGATGGCAATAGTTCCCAAGATAATATGTAGTTTTAAAATACTTCAAATCCTACACCAATGGAAAAAATACCAGCAGGATTATTTGGAGCTTTCCTACGTGATTCTGAATTTTATCTGGAAGAAAAATCAAGCAAGAATAAGTGTGAAATATTAGAAAAAAAACAAAACAAAAAGAAAAAAGGAAACTTATCCTACAAGATGTTAAAATCTATTATTAAGCTATAATAACTAAAATATTAGAGTAATAAACATGGAAACCAAAGGAACACCAAGGGGACAGATCAGAGAAAATGGACCCTAATACCCAGATAATCTTAACATATTATGAAGGAATTAAATCAAAGAAGAAGAGATGGATTATTCAGTAAGTGGTATTATGGAAAATAGCTTTTTTGGAACAAATAAAAGTAACTTTTCATCCTTACCTCATGCTATGACCCAAAATGTGGATAAAAGAGGTGGATAAAAAGAGTTGGATAAAAGGTGGATAAAAGAGTTGAGCTTAGAAAAAACTGAAACCACAAAAAACACAGGTGAATATTTAACTGTCTCGGAATGAGAAAAGACTAAACATGTGATCAGTGAAAGACATCACAAACAAAAAAATACATAAATTTGATTACACAGAAACTTTAAAATTCAGCACCAAAAATTGGGGAAAATGTTTTATGAAAGGAAGAATATTTTCTACAACTCTGACATAAAAGGGTTAACATTCTAAATATAGAGATAACTCATCTGTTAATATTTCCCAAAATACAACATGTGAGGAACTATTCACCTTTGTTAAGTAATTGGAACTGCAATTCAAATCAACACAGGAATGTTATTTTTCCTCCTATAAAATTGGCAAGGGATTTTTTAATGCAATACTCTGGCTACGCTATCCATTACGGTTGTGACTAGCCACTTGAAATATGGCTAGTTCAAATTGAGATGTGCTATAAAGCATGAACTATACAGTGGAATTCAGAGGCTTAGCACAGAAAAGAAGTAAAATACACCATTAGTAATTTCACATTGATTTCATGTAGAAGTGATATATTTTGGATATATTGGGTTAAATAAAATATAGTACTAAAATTAGTTCACTTATTTCTTTTTGCTCTTTTAATGTGGTTACTAGGAAATTTTTTAAATTCTATTTTTAACATAAATTATATATGACTTAAGGTCTATGACATGCTGATCTGATATACACATACACAGTGAAATGATAACCATAGTCAAGCTAATGAGCATATCATCTCCTAACATAGCCACCATTTTTAAAAGAAATTTTAAACTACAGGTGTGGCTTACATTATATTTCTAGTGGATAGTGCTGCTATATGGGACTTTGGGGGGGCAAAGAAATAGTAACTATCATACACTGCTGAATGGCATTTCAGCAATTTGTAAAAAAAACATGCTTGTTTAAAAATGTGCTGCACCCATTGATCCAATAATTCCATCCCTAGGGCCCTAAAGGAGATATTCAGAGACAGAATAATTAGATAACTAATATATAATATATATATTAATAATAGTGAAAAATTAAAAAGTATAAACATACAATAATGGGTAAATAATTAAATTACAGCATGCTCATTTGGTGACATGATGAAATACATATAACACAAAGTGAGAGGAAGCAAGAAATAAAACTGCATATGTACTATTATCCCAAACATGTACACACACATATATATAAATAAAAGGTGAAATGAAAATGCACAAACATATTAACTGTTTCCTCTGAGTTATGAAATAATCAATTTTCTTCCTCTTTGTTGTATATGTATTTGCTAAGTTTTGATAATAAGCATAGTTTCGTTTTAATTAAAAATTAAATTGTACTTTTCAAAAAGGTCTTATCTCTCAGTTTGTTCAAACTGACACAAGTCACAGCTAGTTAATAAAGAAATCCCTAATTAGCAATGAAATCCTTGAGGGGGAGCCATATATTTACATGGGCAATATCCTGGTTGTGTTTGAATGACAGCCCAAAAATAGGGTCAGGTTTCAATATGAAAGCCATACCAGTAACTTTTACCCTGGTCTACGGGCTTTTCATTTTGTTTGGTTTGGGGGTTTTTTGCCCACTAGCTGTTCGGTCAGGAACTTAATGAGCAAAGGAGACTAGACCTGGAGCAGATGACTCCCAAGTGCAATAGACATGAGCTTTAATTCTTCCCACCTCATTTTTCAACAAAAAGTGTTCTAATGCCCACATATTACTTAGCTACAGAAATAACTAGCTTCTTTTCCATTCGGATCCATAAGCAGTTAGTTTTTCATGCTTTGTGCTGGTATGTGACCAACAGGAAAAGATTGAGGGCAAATGTCCAACTTTGCCTTGAGTCAACCAGATCAGCTCACCCTCATCCTGACATCTCCAATTCATACCCCAAAAAGGTTTCATTTAACGTGAATTGGCATCAGAAAAAGTCTCCATGAGTCTTAAGATCCAAGCTTTGAGGCAATGCCACAATGAAGATTCATTCAATCCAAGAAACCCAACACGTGCAGTGAAGCTGGTTAGGTAGATTTATGCACAGCAACAGAAGTGAGAAACAGCTTGCTTTGCTATATAATATTTGAACATTTTCGAGAAGAGATATTTTAAATAGCACAAAAGAAACATTTCCAACTCATAACTGCTAGAGATCTGTACCATAAATCTCACTAGCTACTGTTTGAAACAATATCTGTGACTATTGTTTGCAGTCAAAAACATTCCAATTTTAACATTCAAAACTAAGCATGATTGAGCAGTGATCCTGCTCTTATGCCTGGAAGAAAGCCATTCCACATACTCAGAGTGGATTCACTCAATCACTCAACATCTACCATAATGTTTTATCAAGGTAAAAATCTGATATTCAAATCTCATATGTCTTATTCCCATTAAAAACCTTTTGCTTTTCAACAAAATTGGCTCAAACCAGGAGTTTGCTTTTCAACTCATAAAATAAAGCAACCAACTATAAATTAACTGTGTAAGCAAACAGACTTGTTTGGCACACATGGATTTATCATTGGTTCATTTCTCTTTGTAATAGATGGATTTTGCCATACTGCCACCATTTTTAACCATTATTCTTTTTTTTTTTNTTCTTTTCTTTTCTCAAAGATTTTATTTATTCATTTGACACAGAGAGAGAGATTACAAGTAGGTGGAGAGGCAGGCAGAGAGAGAGGAGAGAGGAGGAAGCAGGCTCCCTGCTGAGCAGAGAGCCCAATGTGGGCCTCGATCCCAGGACCCTGGGATCATGACCTGAGCCGAAGGCAGCGGCTTTATCCCACTGAGCCACCCAGGCGCCCTAACCATTATTCTTTAAAATAGTTCTAAACTACAATTTTTAGAAGTGCCATATCTATATAATTTACATCCTACTAATATTGTCTCACTAAACAAAGGGAAAAATTGTTTTTGCCTAGCAAAAAAAAATTCACAATATCATGTGAACTACCACTACTACCTGATTCAAATTATTTTAAAACAGACTGCATAATGACATGAGTACTGGGTTTATAATCCAATAGACCAGCTTTCCCAGCTCAGCTCCACCACATACAAGCTGTCTGACCTAACTCAGTCTGGGTTCTGCTGTCTTCCAAATAAGGATAATTAAACCTATTTGGAGGTTGTTATAAGGATTAAAGGACTGCTAACATCAAATGGATATTTAGGACTTTTGCTTTCACAAAAGGCAAACTGAACAATATAGCCCTCTCTACCACTGAGGATAATAAGTTAAATGCTGTAAAAAAATATTAAGACCATCTTTTAAAAGAACTGAAGGGCTAATAAATACAGTGAGAAATTGCCAGCAACCAAATCTCAGGGATGAATAGAACCTGGAGAAAAACTCAAAGCCATCTCAGCTCTAAGGATACATACCAATCCAAAAGGAAAAGCTGAAGAATTGAGTTGCACTGTTGGTGGCTTTGCGGGCCCAAAGCAATAAAAGTCAAACCCAGGGCCTACTGAAGTCAGGGACTCTGATCCCTTTCAGGCTAAAACACTGAAAGACCTCCCTTCCAAAGTCAGGGTGAAACAAAAACAACTGGGATGTCCAGGGAAACTCAACCTCAAGGAAGAGAATGCATAATTGCAAAACCAGTTGAGGAAAAAAATGGAATGAGATTAATAATCAGTCCAGTTGAAATCAAGAAAGAGAGGGGGAAAACAAAATAGAGAACAGGCAAGACAAATACAAAGCTCAAAATAAGATGGTGAATTTAGCCTAAATATATCAGTAGTTATAATCAATGCAAATGGATGAACTGCTCTAGTTACAAGAAAAGGATTGTAAGACTGGATTTAAAAAAAAAAACAGCACTGGCTATTTATAAGAAACAAACCTAAAGCATGATGACATTTAAAGATTGAAAATACAAGGATAGAGAAATATATCATGCAGACACAAGAGACCTGGTATAGCTATATTAATACAGGACAAATTTCACTTTAAGGAAAAACCATTACAGAAATAAGGAGGAACACTACTTAATGATAAAAGATTTAAATAACCTTTTACCTTACTTAAATAATTTAAGTAAGCTTAAACAATCCCAAATGTATATATAACTGACAACAAACTAAAAATGCATAAACCAAAATTTAACAGGACTATAGGGAACACTAGAGAGATCTACATTACATTGGAATATTTTAACACATGACTCTCAGTAATTGATAGAATGATCAACAAGAACACAAACATATTAACAAACAACATTGAATAGAAATATTTAGATCATTGTACAAAAAAACTGGAAAAAAACACATCACTTCAAGAAAATATAGAATATTTACCAAAAATACTGTGATACTGTGGGCCATAAAGAATGTCTCAGAAAATTTTGGAGCACTGAAATCTTAGAGTATGTTTTGTGACCACAAGACAACTAAGAGAGAATTCAATTTAAAAAGTAGAAGAAATTCCCATACGTTTAAATATTAAGAAATACTCTTTCAAATAATCCATGAAGAATAAATGATAATAGAAATTTAAATTTTTTTAACAAACTGTAATAATACTACAGCTCAAGGCTAAATGCAGAGATGCCTGGGTGGCTCAGTCAGTTGAGCATCTGCCTTCAGCTCAGGTCATGATCCCAGGGTCACACGTTGGAGTCTCACATTGGGTTTCTTGCTTGGCGGGGAGCCTGTTTCTTCCTCTCCCCGTTTGTATTCCCTCTCTCACTGTCTCTCTCTGTCAAATAAATAAAATCTTTTAAAAAAAAGACTAAATGCAACTAAATCAGTACTCAGAAAGAAAACTATATTCCTAACAGCGTATGTTAGAAAAGAAGACAACTTAAAAATAAATGAGGTTAAAATGAAAGAGCAAAATAAATCCCCCAAATTAATGGAATTAAGGAAATAATAATAACATAGAAAATAAACATAAAAATACAGAGGATCAAAAGCCAAAAGTTTTTTCTTAAAAAGTGAAAAAAATGTATAATCATACGGTGAGAGTGATTAAAAGATAAAGCATTTATTAAATGTAAGAAATGAAAAAGGGACAATGACTACAACTACGACATAAAAAATAAGATATTAAAAATAACTATAAGAAGTCTGAAAAGGTAGACAAAAATGGTCAAGTTCCTGAAACATTTTAACTCACCAGAATGGACTCAATAAGAAATAGAATATATGAACAGTCCTATAACTACCCCTCATGCATGTACACACACTCAAACAGTGAGAGACTTTAACTTCCTAGTCAACTTTGAAGTTCTGTTGTTAGCAAAAGAAAGATTCCAAACTTAAATGACTGTTCCAGAAAATGTAAAAATAGGGTACACTCCCCCACTCATTTTATGAGGTTAACATAACTTTGATACATAAACCTGAAAAGATGATTTTGAAAAGAAAAATTATAAGCCACTCTTACTAATGGGTAGAGATATATAGTCCTAAGCAAAACTGTGGTAAACCAAATCCAAAAGTAAATGAAAAAAATTATACATTTTGCTCAAGTCGGGTTTACTTCAGGAATCCAAGGTTGGTTTTATATTGAATAATAAAAAAAAAAATCCACCACATGGGTAGGTTAGAGAAAAAAAAATGAAACATACCATGTGGATAGATACAAAGAAAGCAGTTGATAAATTTCAACATTGAGTCATTAAAAAATAACAGTTTACCAATTTTCCTGTTAAAAATATCAGTATAAAATAATCAAGGGTATTTCTCTATAAGCAATAACAATTTCAAAAGCTTTTTCTAAGTACCATGAATAATAACATAAAAACTTAACATAAAGTAACATAACATATAACATAAAATAACATAAAAATACCTAGGAATAAATCTAACAAAAACATGATCAACATCTCTAATGAGAAAGATCATAAAATTTATTTAAAGACATTTAGAAGACATAAATAAATGAAATATACTAAAGTCGAGGATTTAAAGACTCGAGATATATATATATATATATATATATATATATATAAAATTTTTTTTTACATGTCCACATTTCTTCACAGAACGACCTAGATTTAAGATGGGCCCAATCAAAATCACAACAGGAGGATTCGGTGTGCCAGCCAAAATGGAGTAAACCCCTCACAGCCTATCTGTCATACTGATTTCAACTAAACACTCTGGACAAAATACAAAAACATCTACCTGAGGGTCCTGAAAATTAAACAGCCGGCAGATTTGAAGAGGTGATTCAAACTTAGAAAAGCAACTGATACAGAATTGATTTTCTCAGATTTATTTCCTCTTTTATCTTCTGGCTTTGACATAAATTAAGGCCCAGTCTTCAACCCAGACATAGATGAGGTAACCAAAAAATGGGAGAGAATGTCTGTCTTTTCAGTCAGAGATTCAGGAAAGGGGCCGAAGGCATGTGAGGGGAACCCAGAGCTGGAGAAGGGATCTCATAATTCTGTGTGCAGAAGGGCACAAGTCCCAGGCTCGACCTTGTCTTCCTGGCCACAAAACTCAGAAAAGGAGCTATTGGAGAATGAGAAAAAATCCTACTTTTTTTGTTTTTTGTTTTCTCTCTCTCTCTGTATAACTGTAACTAAAACTATGGGAAAATTCAATATCTCTCACCAGGAATGAAGAAAAACAGAAAAATTGAATCCTTTGGTCCAAAGAATGTAGAGGGAATCCTCAATAATTTTTATCTCTTTCAATAGAAATCATTCAAACTGAAAAAGAGAGAAGTTCAAAGAAAAAAAAAAAACCTAGAAGCTCAAAAACCTGTATAAATATCTCAAATGAACTAGCATTCATGTCATTGGAGTTCCATGAGAAGAGAGAGAAATTGGTGCCAAAGAAATATCTGAAGAAACAATGCCTGAAAATTTCCTCAATTTGGGGAGATAGATAAGTATCAATTTTCATGAAGCTCAGTTAACTCAAAGCAGAATAACTCAACAAAACCATGCAGAGACACATTATAACTGTGATGTGTCTCATAACTGCTAAACACCAAAGACAGAAAAAGTCTTAAAGCCAGACAGAGAAAAACTGTGACATTACAGATAGGGGAACACTGACTCAAGTGGTGAAAATTTTCACCAGAAAGCGTGGAATACCATCTTAGTGTTGAGAGTAGAAAACTATTATCCCAGAATTCAGTGACCAAGAAAAATGTCTTTCAGTAATTAAGGTGAAGTAAAAACATTCTCAAATGAAGGAAAACTAAGTATTCATCACCAAGAGGTCTGCTTTGGAGCTGAAGGGACTTATTCAGTCTGAAAGGAAAGGATACCAGAGGAAAACCTGAAAATTCAGGAATGAAGGAACAGCAACAAAAATGATTACGTCTCTGTAAATATAAAAGATACTTTTGCTCCTTTTATAACTATTGAAAGCAAAAGTTGACTTTGTCTAGTTTTCAATGTATATAAAGGTAATACACATGAAAACATTAATATAAAGTGGGAAGGACAAAAGGGACCTATACAACTGTGAACTTTTATATTTTACTTGAAGTAGTAAAATATTAATCCTAAGTAGACTGTAAAAAGGTAGGTATCTTGTAATTTCCATAAAAAACCACTAAAAAATATGTAGTCAAAAAGCAGAGATATATTGGTGGTGTACTAAAGAAATTTCAAAATAGAGAGTATATAAATAGACCCAATTCAATGCTGAAAGGGTTGTCTTTTCAACAAATATTGCAGGAAATATTGGCTATCCGTATGCAAAAAAGAACTCCCTCCTTTATCTCACATCTTACCCAAAATTAACTCAAAATGGATTACCAGCCTAAATGGAAAATGGAAAAATTCCCAAGAAAAATCTTTGTGACATGACTCTTTTATGCATGATGCATAAAAGAAAATACTGATAAATTGAAATTCTTCAACATTAAAAAAAAACTTTTCTACATGAAACACAGCTAAGAGAATAAAAAGATGAACCACAGACTGGAAAGAAATACTTGTTAGTTATACATCTGACAAAAGAGTTCTATTGAGGATACATATTAAAACTCTCAAAATGCAACCATAACAAAAAATCTAAATAAAAATGGGGAAAGGTTTACCAGACCCTTTGCCAAAGAAGATATACAGGTGGCAAATAAGCACATAAAAAGATGCTCAACATCATTCATCTTTAGAGAAATGTAAGTTAAAACCTCAATGAGATACCACTACACACATATTAGAACGGTTAATAATAATTTTTAAAAGGCAATAGCAAATGCTGGTGAGGATGCAAAAAAAACCAGAACTTTGCTACATTGCTAGTGGGAATGCAAAACAGTATAGCCATTCTGAAAACAATGTTGGGCAGTCTCTTATAATGTTAAACATACACTTACATACGACCAACACCCAGCAATCCCGCTCCCGAGAAATGAAAAGTTTTGTTCACACAAAATACTGTACATGGACATTTACAGCAACAGAATGCATAATCTTCAAAAATTAGAACCACCCACAAGCTCTTCAATGAGTAAAAGGATAAACACATTGTGGTACATCCATACAATTGAATGTAATAAATATGGAATGAATTATAGGTATATACACATAAAACTGGATTTACAATAAAGGAGGTGAAAGAATAATCTTTTATGCAAATGCTGCTGGGACAAATTGAGTATCAGGTGATACTCCAGTGAATAACCGTCCAACTCACCCCATGCATAATCAACTCTGAGTGGGTTATAGACTTACACATGAAAAGGCAAAAGTATAAAGCTTTTTCAGAATAATACAGAAGAACATCATATACAGAAAGATTTCTTGAGACACAAAAGGCATTAAGCATAAATAAATGCTTGATAAATATAAGTTTAACTTATATCAGAGTTCCATAGAACTTTTCCATAAAACAACCTTAAAATGAAAAATGTCCATGCACCAAAAGACACAACAGACAACCTATAGAATGTAAAAAGACATTTGTAACATGGATAATTAGTAAAGGATTCATATTTAGAATATAAAGAGCTCCAAAAAATAAGAAAAAAACAAGCAATAGACATGAAGTTCAAATATATATATATATATATATATATATATATATATATATATGGAAGAAGGTGCAATATCAGAAGGGTCTCTCAGGGCAAGTATGTGGTGGCAGTGTTCTTTATTAACTTTATTAACTTAATGGATTACACAGATGTTTGTTTGACAAGTATTCATGATTCTGTATGTTTATGTTTCTGGATGTAGGGCTTATATTTCATAACAAAAAGATAAATAAAATATATTTATAGACAATTATTTTATAGCATTTCCTAGCAAAAATAGATTAAGATGGTAAATTTTCCTTAGTTTTATTTATTACAGGTGTTTATCTTAAGAAGGGGGTAAAAGTTGCATTGTTCTAAATCACTGGTGCTAAAAAAAACCCTATTTTAAATAATTTTTAATTTTTTTAAGTTTTCTTCCTAGTCCAGTTCAAATCGCCTGTGTTTTCACCTACACTTAATTCTTGGAGTAAAAATATGTGAATTTGTAATGTAGCTCAATTACTTCCTTGCTGTGAAATCCTGGCTGAAGAAGTGACTTATCCTCTTGAACCCATTTCCTCTTCCTTATGTAAGTAATAACAGCATCTATGTCTTCTGATTCTGGTGAGGATTAAATGAGCTACTTCATGTAGAGTGCTAGCGATGTGTCTAGCACAAAGTAAACAGTCAATACATGGTAGTTATAACAGCTACTCTTATCATTATATAATTATCATCTTACTCCCCAACCAATTTAGGTAAGAGCACTCAGTCAGTCCTGGATTGCATTTTGGCCTTTCCTAGTTGTGTTGGAAAGCTGGTGATCATGAACAAATTCTTTAACTTCTGAAAGCCTCAATTTCAATATATGTAAAATGGGGATAAATATATCTCTTTAGTTGTAGGACTCAAATGAGAAAATGTATACAAACTCTCAGCATCTGAAATATAGCAGATACCTCCAAGGCACAGCTGAATCACAGCAGAGGAGTCCTCTATGGTATTACACCATGACAGAAGCTTAGAAGGCAATCTCTCAACCCAGAGTTCCTAACCAGTTTCCCATTAACCCTTTATTTGCTCTTTGAGCAGTCTCGAGATGTTATAGCTACAACTGTTCCTCTATTTCTCATCAAATATGATGTCCCTACTTCCCTGCCCCAAGCTTTCATCCTGTTGATAGAAACTGATATGCTAATAGAAACTGTAGAAAACTGCACACATTCTGAAAATTAATCTAATTAAAATATGTGTCCAATCATCTGTCACTTGACTCAGATCATATCAATTCTATGACCTTGATAAGTTACTAGTTTTGTGACATTCAGGCAAGTACCTTTCAAGACCTGTTTCCACATCTGTAAAAGAATGGTGGTAATACTGGGTACTAAAGCAGGTATTTAAGATAGGTTAACACTTTTCATACCCAGATACCATAAAAGAGAAGTATTATTGTTTTTTTTTTTAAAGATTTTATTTATTCATTTGACACAGAGAGAGATTACAAGTAGGCAGAGAGGCAGGCAGAGAGAGAGGAGAGAGGAGGAAGCAGGCTCCCTGCTGAGCAGAGAGCCCGATGTGGGCCTCGATCCCAGGACCCTGAGATCATGACCTGAGCCGAAGGCAGCGGCCTTAACCCACTGAGCCACCCAGGCGCCCAGAAGTATTATTGTTGTTGTTGTTGTTGTTGTTTCCATTTTACATGAGAAAATTGAAACTCAAAGATGTTAAGTAAATTGCCTAAGGATACGCTTTAGAGAAATCAAGATTCGAGTCCAGGTCTGTCTACTGACAAAACCCAATCAACTACACAAAACTAATAAGACATAATTATTTTGACTGAATAACAGGAGCTACAAGACCTTGATTCTTACCACATGTCTAATGTTCTTTCTACATATCTAACATAGAGTCCATCTGTACAGTAATATATGTAGTAACGCTGTAACAAAAATATCTTAGCATATCAGCTACTAGAAGCACATTTCACACAAAAAAGGAATCAAACTGACTCACTTTTTTTTTATTCATTTGACAGAGAGAGAGAGAGAGAGAGAGAGAGATCACAAGTAGGCAGAGAGGCAGGCAGAGAGAAAGGAGGAAGCAGGCTCCCCACTGAGCAGGGAGCCTGATGTGGGCCTCGATCCCAGGACCCTGAGATCATGACCTGAGCCAAAGGCAGAGGCTTTAACCCGCTGAGCCACCCAGGCGCCCCTCACTTTTTAAATTTTGCAAAAAAAAATGATACCCAATTTTTTATGTCATAGAAAAAACTCGAACTCATGAGAACAGTCATTCTGGGTGCATCGGAGGATCCCTTGAGCCTCTGATATTCTTTGTAAAATAATGTGAGTTTTGATCACCAGCTCATTCTTTCTGGGAATAGGATTCTTAACTTTCACAAAATTTGTATAGAATGTATGATCCCCAATGCTTCATAAAAACCATCATAAAATAAATTTAATTTCTCTGAAGACTGTTTTTGTTGACTCCTCTTCACCCCATTGATGAAGAAGGGACCCTGCATTAGGGTTAAACATATGACACTTGATTCTGGACAGATGAGATCAACAGCATTTTATTAGTCACTTATACTCATAGCCCAGGAGAAACTAAAAAATGAATGCTCATGTGATATCACCTCACATCTATTTGAACGGTTATCATCAAGATGACAAGAGATAATACATATTGCAAGGATGTAGGAAAAAGAAACCCTTGTGTATTTTTGGTGGGAATATAAACTGGTACAACCACTATGGAAAAGAGTATGCAGGTTTCTCAAAAAAACAGATCTACCGGGCGCCTGGGTGGCTCAGTGGGTTAATGCCTCTGCTTTCGGCTCAGGTCATGATCTCAGGGTCCTGGGATCGAAGCCCGCATCGGGCTCCCTGCTCAGCGGGGAGCCTGCTTCCCCCTCTCTGTCTCTGCCTGCCTCTCTGCCTCCTTGTGATCTCTCTCCCTCTGTGAAATAAATAAATAAAATCTTTAAAAAAAAAAAAACAGATCTACCATATGATCCAACAATCCCACTTCTGGGTATATATCCAAAGGAAATGAAAACAGGGTATCAGAAAGATACCTGACATGCACCCCCATGTTTATAGCAGCATTATTTACAATAGCCAAACTATGGAAGCAGCCCAAGTGTCCATTAATAGATGAATGAGTAAAGAAGATGCAGTATATATGTATGTGTGTGTGTGTGTGTGTGTGTGTGTGTGTGTGTGTGTACAATGTGAATGAAATTTTGCCATTTGCAACAACATGGATGAAGTTAAAGAGTATAATGTTAAGCAAAGTAAGTCAGAGAGAAAACTACCATATAATTTCACTCATATGTGGAATTTAAGAAACAAAACAAATGAACTAAGGAAAAAAGAAAGAGATACACTAAGAAACAGACTCTTAATTACAGAGAACACACTGATGGTCACCAGAAGGCAGGAGGGATGGGGGGTGGGTGAGATTGGTGACAGGGATTAAGTGCTCTTATTGCAATGAACACAGGGAATGTATGGAAGTATTGAATCACTATATTGTACACCTGCAACAATATAACACCATATGTTAATTACACTGGAATTAAAAGTTAAAAGACAGAGGTGTTAACTAACATTATAGTGGTGATCATATTGCAATGTGTAAGTGTAAATCAAAATACTGTATGCCTTAAACTTACACAATGTTACATGTTCATTTTATCTCAATCAACAAAATGAATGCTGACCTAGCCATCCAGTTTTGAAATGTACCTATGAGATATAAGTTGTGCTGAGCTTATTACCTATAAAGCCTTACTCACCACTATAATTCATCTTCATCTAACAAATTCTCTTCTGGCTCTACTTCTCTACTTGTCACCTGTTATGTATTTAAATGATTCCTTTCTGTTAGATGCAACCTTGCTGGTTTTGAAGATGGACAAAGGAGCCATGAACCAAAGAATGTAGGTGGCCTCTAGAAGCCACAAAGGCAAGAAAACAGATTGTTCCCTAGAGCCTCTTAAAAAAATGCAGCAGTGTGATCACTTAAATTTAGCCCAGTGAGACCCATTACAGATTTTTATCCTATAGAACTATAATATAAATTTGTATTGTTTAACCACTAAGTTTATGGCAATTTGTTACAGCAGCATTAGGAAACTAAAACAGGTGGCAAAGAATTCTATCACTCGCCAACATCCTTCTTCTTCCAAAGCCCCTTTCCCTTCCTACATGATTCATAACCTCATTTAAATGCTGGTAACTTAGGGAGACAGATAAGGGAATGGCAATCAGCACAGGTCCTGCTTTAATAGATTTCCGCAGTGAAGATGCAAGGACTAAGAAAACATATTTTTCATCTTTTGCTCACTTAAAACTCACTAGAAAAATATTGTGACAGATGGTGTCCCTCAGACTGCCTTAGCATTCTGTCATGTTCCATTTAATATATGTCTTACGTTCTCAACTCAGAGCAGAAAATCCAATTACTGTAAGAGCATTGTAGTGTTTTTAACAACTTCACTTTGGAACATTTTAACTGAAGAAGCGAGTAGACATAGTGACCAGTGACTGGTGAGAACCCAGAGAACTGGACGGTAATGTACTTTGAGGAAACAGAATGAACACTCATGTCTAAGGTCTGTGAACCACCACTAAGAATAGAGTGGGTAGCAGCGCATGTATTTTAGCCTCCATGCCTGCTCAGCCTTATTTCTCCAGAGCACAGTCCACAAACTGTGACAACTATGTGAGTTCTGCAACCTGGTTAATATTCCCAGAAAACATCAAATAACCAATCACATAATTACAGTTACCTTTTCCAATGTCTGGCTTTATAATGACCCACTTTGGAAGCAAGACTAAGGATCATCACTTCCTTATTTAAAACTTCAAAAGACATTTTAAAAATATGTCTACAAGAACTACAAAACAGTTTTATGTTTTGATCTGAATTGACAAGTTATTAACAAGATCTGTTCAGTCAAAATGCACAATTCAGAATACTTCAGTTACCAGAGACCTTAGGGGTTATTTGCTCAAATGACTTCATTTCCCTGGGTGACGAATTTGAGAGGGTATTTGCCAAAGATCACCCAGCTAGAAAAGTGTAGAACTGGGGCTTGAGCCTGGATCTATAAATTCCTGCCTCTTTTTTCCCTCTTTAGGGAAGATGTAAGCATTCTTTAAAAGTTTTCTAATAAATGAGAAAGCTTCCCATAATCCCATCACCTAACACAATCACAGTATTTTTAGTTTCCATACTATATTCTATATATAATTTTTATATAATCATGGCTATAATATACAAGGGAATTCAAGACAGTGTCAGTTTCAAAATGCGTATTCAAAAATTAATAGCTTCTTCATACAAGTGAAAAAAGGAAATCAGAAAAAGTATTAAAAGTAAATATAGGTGAAGAGTTATATATTGGAATGAAAAGATTCCTTCTAAGCAGGTATAAAAATCATGGAAGGAAAGTTAGCATTAGATTTTACTATATGAAAATATTCACTTATTCTAAGTGTAAAAATAAAGCTATTTTAATAAATACAACAATGTGAAATTGAGATGACACATGATAACCAAATTAGCCTGAACATCCAGTATATTTTATTTTCATTTTAAGGAATCAAAAAAGCTTTAATTTACAAAGATAAGTAGTTACATAAGTCACTACTTCTGATGGTTTCTTTATTTTTATAGCCTGCTTTGCCATCCAGGATACTTTTCTATTAAAGTGATCCAGAAGCTAGAAAAAAAGATTGGTAGACAATTGTTTTGAAGGTGGCTCATCAACAATATCCAGCAATAACTCAGAATCTGTAATTACAAATGGTTTTCTTTGAAGAAAGTCAATGAATAGGTCCTCAACCAGTCTGAATCTTCATTGTTTAACAGCAAATTTGTTTTCAAACATCTTCAACTACTCTTAGATGTTTAACAATACCACTTGATAAAATTTCAAATTCCTCAGTGGTTGCCTTTATTAAATAGTTCTTCAAAGCTTCATTACAAAGCATTACAGGAATCCTGCATCTTCGAATGGATGCTTCTAATGAATGGACCTGCCCCAGTATCTTGGCCATGCTCAGTCACTGACAGAGAAAAACCATGAGAAGGATGGCCTTGGCATAAAGTTAGTAATAGATTTCAGAGCACAGCAGCTGGAACTGTCTCTATACTCTTCTCTTTGCAGTAGGAGATCTCTACAGTGCATTTTCATGACTGCCAAAGTGGTGGCATGTAAGGAGAGAGAGATAAGAGGGCGAGATCATGTAGGTCCATGTAGGCTATTGTAAAGATTTTAGCCTTTATTCTTAGTGGCAAGGGAACCATTGGAGAGTTTTGAGCAGAGTAGGTAGGGATTTAATCAGTAATGAGTTAAATTTTATTTAGCTCATTTAGGGTATTTATGAGATTTAAATTAACAGGAATATACTGTTATGTTGAGAATAGATAAAGGGGATGAAGAGACAGCAGGGTGACAGATCAAAAGCTATCTCATTAATTCAGGTGAGACAGAGTGGTGACAGACAATGACTTCAGCAAAAGAAGTGGTAAGAAGTGGGTGGAGCCTAGATATATAATTTAAAGTACAGTTGAATAGCATATGAATTACATTTCAATAAATGTATCTTTAAAAAGAAAAAAATAAAGTACAGTCAACAAGATTTTCTTATGGATTGGATGTGAAGTGTGTACAAGAGGAGTCAAGGATGGTTCAAAGGGTTTTGGCCTGAGAAACTGGGAAAAGGAAGTTTCCATCATCAGAGATATAGGAGACTATGGGAGTGGCAGGTTTGTGAAAGAATTACCAGGTTTTCTGTTGGAATAGGTTAAACTGGAGATGTTCAAATAGAGAGGCCAAGTTAGATATATGGCTCAGAGGAGAGATCCAGGCTAAAGACTAAAACTTAAATCTCATGGTTATATAGACAGTACTTAATGTTATGAAACTAGATGGAATTACAAGGCAATTTAGATGGAATAAGTGAAGGTTATGGAAATGAACCATAGGACACTCAACATTAAGAGGCCAATAAGAGAAGAGATCCAGGCTAAAGACTGAAACTTGAAAGTCATGGTGGTAGAGACGATACTTAATGTTATGAAACTAGATGGAGGGGTGCCTGGGTGGCTCAGTGGGTTAAAACCTCTGCCTTCGGCTCAGCTCATGATCTCAGGGTCCTGGGATAGAGCCCCGCATTGGGCTCTCTGCTCGGTGGAGAGCCTGCTTCCCCCTCTTTCTCTGCCTGCCTCTCTGCCTACTTGTGATCTCTCCCTCTGTCAAATAAATAAACAAAATCTTAAAAAAAAAAGAGAAACTAGATGGAGTTACCAAGGCAATTTAGATGGACTAAGCAAAAGCCAAGAACTGAACCCTATAACACTCAACATCAAGAGGCCAATTAGAGGAGAGATCCAGGCTAGAGACTGAAACTTGAAAGTCAAGGCTGTATAGATGATATTTAATGTTATGAAATTAGATGAGATTACCAAGGCAATATAGATGGATTAAGTGAAGGCCAAGAACTGAACCCTACAGCACTCAACATTAAGAGGCCAATAAGATGAGGAAGGACCAGCAAAGTACACCGAGAAGGAACAGTGAAACTAGAAGAAATGTGGTGATCCAGAAGTAAAGATAAAAAAAATGTTCCCACTGTGCCTAACCATGTCAGATACTGTTGCTAAGTCAAATGATAGGATAACAAATTAGACCACAGATTTCACAACACTGATGATCTTTCTTTTTTTAAAGATTAAAGGTCTTATTAATTTCTTTAACATTTTTATTTTATTTATTTGACAGAGAGAGATCACAAGGAGGCAGAGAGGCAGGCAGAGAGAGAGGAGGAAGCAGGCTCCCTGCTGAGCAGGGAGCCCAATGCGGGCCTCGATCCCAGGACCCTGAGATCATGACCTGAGCTGAAGGCAGAGGCTTTAAGCCACTGAGCCACCCAGGCGCCCAACAATGATGCTCTTGACAAGAGCAATTCCAGGGAGGGTAAAAGCTTCAGTGGAGTGGATTTAAAAGAAAATGTGAGGGGACGAATTACAGATAGTACAGATAATTGTCTAGAAGAGTTTTTCTTCAAATGTTGGCAAAGAAATGTCCTGATAGCTGAAGGGCTATGTGGAGTCAAATAAAGGCATCTTTCCCATCTGCTATGGGGTAACTTTCTTTAAATGGTGCTTTACCAAAAAAAAAAGTGCTTTATTCCAGGAGTAAAGAAACTTTACCTGTAAAGAACCAGACAGTAAATATTTTCAACTTTGCGAGTCACATGGTCTCTGTCACAACTTCTCAGACTCTGCCATTGCAGTGCACAGACAACACACAACTGAATAAGCATGCTGTGTGCCAATAAAACTTTATTTGCAAAATCAAGCAGTGGCCCACATTTAGCCCACAAGCTGTAGTTTGCTGACCTCTTCTTACACAATCTAGCTCCAGTAATTATCTACAATGGGTCAATCTGAAAATATGCATTAAGTCCTTAAAATATGGCATGTATTTTACTAATTGTTACGAATATAGTGCAGAATGAGAAAATAGCGGCTCTGCTTCCAAGAGCTTCCACCTTAGGTCTAGAAGTATGATACAGAGTTCCAAGGCAAAATGCCAGCCTTTACGCCTTAAGTGTCTTCCTTAGTCCTCCAGCACCCTGCCCCCAGCCACATCCAAACCAAGTCAAGTGAGCCCATCCTGAGGTTACTTTTACCTTTGCCAGGAGCAGACTAAGAGTTCCTTTCCCCATTCCTGTTGCCCTTTCCCAAAAGAAGCAATTCGCTATCTTCGCAAAGCAGCAACTTTTACATAACAACCCTATAACATCCTTTGAATTTTTAAAAGAAATTATGAAAATGTGGCATTTCTTTGTCTCTTCCAGCTCCAGAGACTCTCTCTCACATTACATGTGCACAGGCATCTGTCACTGCGCGAATGTGACAGCCCAGCTTGTGTCTTCTGGATGACCCGCCGGAGCACCTCATTTATCTCCTCTGGCAGCAGGTGCAGCTGTGTGTATGGAATCCGAGTTCTTTGTGTGCTTCTGGAACAGTCTTCCTGAAATTACATGGTCTCTGGGCAGGAAGTAGGAAACTGAGGCTCTCTTCACAATCAGTTTAAACTACACAGTGCAGGCTTCAGTGCTGGTTATCACTGACCACTTCAGTGGGGATATTCTCACTCCCCTCCCCCCATCTTCCATAACCCTTGAGTCCCTAGTTATGCCTCCTGACAGTCAATAAAGCCATGAGTGTGAAAGTTCTTTGAAAACAGCTGAATTCCATATAAGGTCAAGGTCAGAATCCAGAACATGGTTCAAAAGCTATACATTTTCCAGGAAATGATCCTATTTTCCGCAACAGCAGCAACAACGAAAAGAGCAGGCTTCTCTCACACAGTGGAGAGAACGGAGCCGCGTGGCCATGGACAAGTCCCTGTAACATCTGATTCCCCATTTCTTCAGTTGTGCAAATGAGAGACAGTTGCCTCCACTTAAGGAGGTAAGCTTTGCCAATCAGCAGGCACACATAAAGACATTCAGTATGGTATTTGTGTATCAGCAAAGCCATCAAGGAGTCTGCTGTGTTGTCTGGTTCAAGTCACCGCTGCCAGCTGAATCGAGAAGCCATTACAACAGCTGCTGGTATCAGAACCGTGAGAGTGGTGCTCCAACTCTTATCAGCCGAAACAGAGGCCTCACACACTCCTCTCTCCCCCTTACCTCAATCCCATGTTCAAGTCTTCTGCGAGTACATATGATTCACGGAGCCTAAACCACACCCAGAATGTCAGCTACACAAGAAGATCGAGCCTTTGCAGTACAGAGAAACATACTCCAGAGAGGCTAGAATGGCTGTTAAGTGAGTCAACTCACAGTTTCCTGCACATTCCGTGTGGTAAGCCAAATTGTGACCCCATGACATCTGTTCACTGGTGGCCTGCCTGTGGATATGTTCCATTGCAAGGCAAAAGGGACTTTACAGATGACCTCAAGGAAAGGAGATGGTCCTGGATTATCTGGGTAGGCCCGATGTAATGACATGAGCCCTGAAAGCAGAAGAGGAAGTAGAAAGATGTGGCAGAAGAGGGTTTTACAGAGATTTAAAGCCATAGAAACACTCGACCCATGTTGCTGACTAGAAAATGAAGAAGACCACGTGGAAACATTAAGAAGGAACTGAATTCTTGCCAACTGCCTCAGTGAGCTTCCAAGCTGATTCTCCCTACCCAAGAGCCTCAAAATAAAAGCTCAGGCCAGCCACCATCTTGATTTTGCCCTTGTGACAGACACCCTTAACAGAATGCCTTGTTAAGACTGCTTAGATTTCTGAACTTGGAGAATTGTGATAATAATAAAGGGATGTTGTTTTAAGCTGCCAAGTTTGCCATAATTTGTTATGGCAACAATAGAATACTGATGCATTCTCCATCCCACTGCTGAGTTTGACTGCATAGTATCACCTTCCAATCCTCTTTCTTCCTCACCCCCACACAATAAATTCACCATCAAGTCCTTTTAATGCTCCCTGGGGGAATGGATCTCACATTCAGCCTTTCCTATATTCATTCCTACTGCCCTGGGTCAGAAATTTTTCTCTTGGGCTGCTGGAACAGCCTCCTAACATATCTCTCCCAATACTTGTCAAACTGCTCCATGTCTACCAGTTATTCTAATAAAGTATTGACATTGCACATTTCTGAATTATTTATTTATATATTTACAAGAAGAATATGCTTCCTTTGTAATTAAAAAATAATAAACTCACAACACTAACTCTGCCAGGAAAAAAAACAAAAAGCAAAACAAAACCCTGTTCATTTATTCATTTGGCAAACATTTACTGAGTGTCCATTAAATGTTAGGCACTAGAAACACAGTAAGAGAGTGGTAGTGGAGTGCCTGGGTGGCTGAGTCAGTTAAGCATCTGACTCTTGACTTTGGTTCAGGTCATGATCTCAGGGTCATGAGACTGAGCCCCATGTTGGGCTCTAAGATTCTTTCTCTCCCTCTGCCTCTCCTCACCCCGACCCCTTTCTACTAAGACAAAAAGAGAAAAAGAGAGAGAGAGAGAAAGAGAGAGAGAGTGGTAGAAACTGGTTATTCATTAAAACCATTTCCTCTAGGCTCACAGACTACATTTCCCAGCCTCCCTTGCAGTTAGGTGCAGCTATATGACTGCCTTCTGCTCAGTGGAATGTGAGCAGAAGTACCATATGTCACTCTAGGCGTGGTCTCAACATCTATCTTCCCATAATCCATTTTCCTTGCTCTTTGCCCTTCTGCCAGGTTGATACAAAAGAGCACAGCAACATTGGTAGTCATGTGTTAAAGATTATGGAGCATCAAGAAGAAAGGAACTTGGGTTCTTAAATTAACACTTGGAGTAGAGTCATGTCTCAATCAGAACTACAACTTTGGATTGTATGTGAGCAAAAAATAAACTTCTAGTGTACTGTGCTTAGACCAGTGTACCTTTTGAAGTTCATCATAGCAGGCAGTGCTAGAGTATCAGTTCTCGTGGAACTTAAAATTCTAAACTTCTTAATATACAAATCCCTTGACAGTCTTGCCCAAGCTACATTTCCATTTATCTCTTTAAACATTCCTCACTATGTACTTTGTATTTCTACCTCAACTGACATAGTTAAACTACCTTTTCGAACTCCATGCATTTGTGCATATTGTTCTAATCCCCTAAAAAAAATATTCCTTACCTTCCTATCCTGGATAACTCCTACTCATCATTCAAAATCTGTTTTAAACATTACCTCTTAATTGGTATCTTTTTTTAATTCCCCAGACAAATTTATGTGGTCCTATTGTACATATCTTTGTAATAGCTCATACATATCTTATATATGTATGTAGTAGCTTACACGTGTTGTATCATAATTTGTGGTACATGATAGATAGATATAGTGACCATCTCAGAACAATGTTTTCTTCCTCACTGAGCATCCAATGCCTGGCACATATTAGGTGGCCAATAAATCTTTGTTGATTGACTGGATTTGTTGCAAGTCCTCATGTACGATGTATGCCATTAACTGCTATGCTCCATATAACCAACTTCTTCCTATTCTATATATTATATGCATAATGGCATGTCTAGTACCCTGATTCTATATCCCTCCAGCCAAGTAAACTGAATATATTTAATTCCCACATGTCACCTTAATTCTGCCTCTGATTCTGGGACAAATCCTGGTCCTAGGTATAGAGGTCCTAGAGTCCTTGCTCATTCAGCTACTAGTTCCACTGTGATCTTGAAGCCCCAACCTTTTATTACCTGGGTTCTCTGCTTAATAACCACATCTCCCAAAGACTAGGAATCCTGGCTTTAACCTGGAACCTTAATAGATAAAATGTATGTCTTATACCCCAGTCCTCTTTTAACTAAGTCTCTGATATTTGCCATACCTCTCCAACAAATTGCTAAAAACTGGACTTCTGCAGATTGCCTGCCACATCTGATCTTTGGATAGATAACACATTTACAGGCTTCCATTTGGACCCCGCCAAACGAGACTAGTTCCCTGTCTGTCCTTTCCCATTTACTTTCTTTAAGATTTTATTTACTTATTTGACATACAGAGAGAGAGACCTCAAGCAAGGGGGAGCAACAGAGGGAGAGAGAGAGAAGTAGGCATTCCACTGAGCAGGGAGCCCAACACAGGGTTTGATCCCAGGCCCCTGGGATCATGACCTGAGCCAAAGGTGGATGCTTAACTGACTGAGCCACCCAGGTGTCCCTGTCTTTTCCCGTTTGGAATGATCTTCCATAGTTAAGATGTATTTTCTAAAAGTATAGACAGATAATAAGTAACTGAGCCAGGCACATTATGAGACAATAGGAATTGGTGGGAATTGGATTCACTCATACCACTATTTGACTATTCGTTGGATTCAAGTAAGCAGTCCTATACAGTGACTAGAGGACTAGCAATCTATAAGGGCTCTTCAAAGTCATCTGCTCTTGAATAGTATAAGTCTCTCTAATAGTGCAGTATTTTCCTCTTTGATTTTCATTTGAAGCAATATTTCTATTATGATGCTCCCCATTAAATTTTCAAAAGCAATATAATTCTTCTCTGATGCATATATTATGAAAAGTAGTCACTGACAGCTCTTAATGCTCAATAATATTTGGTAAAGAAACAAATGCCAAAATGAATGAATAAGTAAGAGCAAATGTGGCAAATGGTCCACTGGGTCTTTTGACTTCCAAAAGTAGTCTTCTGACCTCTGCAGCCTCTAAACAATATGAAGGACTATCATTGATTATAAAGTACTTGTATTTCTTATCCTCAAATGCCATTTAAAACACACACACACACACACACACACACACACATACACACACCCCAGTCACAAAATTTGTGAATTACATGAATGAGTAGTTCCTAACTACTGCTTGTTCTGTTCACTGTAAGGTTTTAGGTGTTAGCACTAGTCTGGCAACCAATTAGTATGAAGTCATGGGATATTAAGCCTGGAGGCCTAGAAAGTTCATTCATGAAATTGATAAAAATGAACAGACCTGACCTCTGTCCTGGCCTTCAGCCTAGTGAACATGAAACTAGACTGGAAGAAGTACCACAATATAGACAGAACCAAAAAGCTAGGGAAACAGAAAAGAGGGAGATTAGACACATCTTCCTGAAACCAGAAAAGAAAAGAGAAAATAATAGCATGCTTCAAGGATATCTCAGTAGACATGATGGATTTTAAAGTCTGAAGGAAGAACACAAGGCATCAAAGGACATCTTAGTAGATATGATGGAGTTTAAAGTCTCTTTATAGGTAAATATTTTAATATAAAGTTGCTATGATCATGATGATTAAATGAATAAACACCACAGAATTATGGATTTTAAGAACTAGTAAGCATCTTAGAGATTATGTAGAATTGCAACCCGCACCAACCCTACCTTTGAGGGCATCACATAAATTCCTCCCCTGAATCTACTGTTTTCTCATTTCCATAGCACTTATCACCTTCTAACATAATATAAACAAACATCTTATTTATTTATTATACTTATTGCTTATCATTTGCCTCCCACCTGCGACTATAGTGGAAACCCCATGAGGACAGGGTCTATGGCTGTTTCATTCACTGATACAGCCCAATCACTTAGAACAGTACCTGACACATACCAGCTACTCAATAAGTATCTGTTGAATGAATCAAACCCAACTAAAAGCCCCACTTTTTACAGTTGGGGAAACCAAGTTCCTAACAAGTTCAGTTCTTAACAGCTTGTCAACAACAACAACAGCTTGTCTAACAACAATTAGAATCCAGGCCTAATCTACTTTGACACTATAGTTCTAAACAAAGGAAAGGAAATCAGTTTAAGTGACCCCCATTTTGCCCCCACCTCTTTCCTTCCCACATGCACTTGACCTTTGACAGGTAATAGAATGCAAAGGTTTCTTTCCTCCTAAAGAGCCCCTCTATATCATAAAGGCTTGGGTAGTGCTATCATGCATCAAACAAGAAAAACGCACTGATATGGTTCCAAATGGAAACCTTCCTAAGTATGGCAAATGACATTTTCAGAAAACTGAACTCTCTCGCTTTGAAGCGCCCCAAGTAGCAAACCATTATCCAAGTTGCCTTATCCAGCCTCAGTCAGTAGCAGTCCTAAGGGTCAGGTAGCAAAGCAACTTGTTGGCTGGGCAACTTTCTAAATACGGTGGATTGCTTTGCTGCACTGCACTCAGATCCCCTAAAGAATCTGTGGCTTTCTTTCAAGGTGAAGAAAAAAAGAGTTTGACATTTTTTTTGCTAATGATTTGTAGAAAAATATTCTGTAAACCACAGAGCTGGGAACATCCCCTAATCCAATTGTCAACAGGGATAATATCACAAATTCTCTTTGTTAAACCAATTTCCTGACTCTTCCTGGTATAATTAGCTCTGGGTCTTCTATCAGGGCTTAACTTTCTAATTGTGGCAATTCTAAGTACATTAAAATACATTCACACCTGGGGTTTACTGCCTTACCTGAGTTGCTTTTGCATCTGTTATACAGAAATAAAGCCACATATTTCCTGTACACATTAGGCAAAGAGGAAGTGATATTTTTAGAACAGAAGCAATAGAAATAATTCAGTTTGAACTTCTCCTTTGCATCAGAGTCTAATTTCTGGGCACAAGAGGGAATCGTGTCTTCTGAAATAAGGCTCTATGTGTGTGTTAGGGGTGGGGAATTGGGTAAAGTGAAAATGCACACAAGAGGACCGTTAGGGCCCCAGAAAGTGGAACTCAGGCAAAAATCCTTACTGATGACCTCAACCCAGAAGCTGGCTCTGGAATGCATGTGACATCAGCATGTATTTTCAATGATAACACCCGCACTTTGAAACCACCTTGGTTACATGCCTGCCAGTGAGTAAAGGCAGAACAAATCCTTCCCAATATGCAGACACAGTCTTCAGGAAAAAATTTTAATTATGCAAGGTCCCCTTTGCCTATGGGGAGAGCAAGGGATTTTCCTCCATGTTGATGCGTCTAGGCTGGTGGGTTAGGCTGGAGCACAGACAATCTAAAATAACAGCACTAACAAATCCTGTTTCTTGGGATTTTTCATCAGAAAAGGTCTGTGTGGGGGTTCCCGGGTGGCTCAGTTGGTTAAGCATCTGCCTTTGGCTTGGGTCATGATCCCAGGGCCCTGGGGTCAGGCCCCACGATGGGCTCCCCGCTCAGTGGAGAGTCTGCTTCTCCCTCTGCCCACTGCCCCTGCCACCTGCTTGTACACACACACACACACTCTCTCTCTCTCTCAAATAAAATCTTTCAACGAAAAAAAATGTCTATGTGTAGCTTCATGAATGGACTGAGAAAGCCCCCTCTGAGATCGTGGCAACAGCCTCCTCCCTCTGGATTCTCAAATGTATTCGTCCTCATGGCCAAAATAACAATCCAAATCCCAAAAGAATCATTTACCTATCTATGCTGCTTATGTCTGGCAAACTTTCACACACACCCTATTCTTCCACTTGACCCATAAAAATCATCAAGGTGCACCTGGGTGGCTCAGTGGGTTAAACCTCTGCCTTCGGCTCAGGTCATGATCTCAGGGTCCTGGGATCGAGGCCCACATCGGGCTCTCTGCTCAGCGGGGAGCCTGCTTCCCCCCTCTCCCTCTGCCTGCTGCTCTGCCTACTTGTGATCTCTCTCTCTCTGTCAAATAAGTAAATAAAATCTTTTTAAAAAGCATCTTCAAAATATCTAAACTCTGACCCATTCTAACTACCTCCACTGCGGCTACCTGGTCCAGGTCACCAACATCTCTCATTTGGATTATTGCAATAGCCTCCCAGTGTCTCCCAACTTCTACCCTTGCCCATTTACCATCCATTCCCCAAAGCGTTGCCCCAGTGATCTCTTTTAAAACTTAAATTACTCTTCTATTCAAAACCGCCAATGGCTTCCTGTTTCACCATGATCCAGCTCCACCTCCACTACTCCTTGACTTTACCTCCTATTCCTCTTCCCCTCATAGCAATTTACTCCACAAACAATGGCTTCCCTGTTGTTCCTTGATCATCAAACTATGTTCCTGCTTTTAACTCCTTGTTCTAGTTGTTAGTGATAGCAATTATCAATTCTCTTCCTGTGTAAGAAATCTCACAACATTTTCCTTAACTTCAATGATCCACTAGAAAGAATCACATTTCAAGGGCAGGTTTATACTCTTGGCTAAGATTAATCACAGCAGAAGACAGAGTGGAAGCACCAAGAAAAAAGATACCTATTGACAGTGTCCAGAGAGACCCAGCATAAGCTCCTGAAGCCCTTCCTCATTCAAGGCCACGGAGGATGGGCTTTTTTCTCTGGCAGCAAAGAGCAGGGACCAGTATGGAATGTCTCTACCAACGAAACCCAGTTGAATCTCGGGACCCAAGGCTTTTATGGGAAATTGGTCACTAGGCACATCTTACTAGCCATCGGCCATGGCAACTGAGACTCAGCACCAAAACAACGAAACCAGGTGTGCATCATCAATCTTGATATTTGTGCAAAGCAATCCTGACAAACTACCATGGTATGGTTTATTTCTCCCAAGCATACAAAACAAAGTAATCAATCCATCAGTGATATAGAGAACATTCCGAAGGCTATATTCCCAGGGGGTGCCTCAGAATAAATCCAAGACACTTGGAGACATTCGAAGAGTGGGCACCCAGAGCTGGCTGCGCTAACTCTTTGTACACACTCCCTAGCCTTGCCGTGCTTCCCTGCTGTGCAGCGTATTCCCCAGCCTCTACCGAGCCTAAATACTTACAACTGCATCTAGAAAGAGGAAAACACATTTTTTAAAAATCGTGGGAGTGGCTACTGAACACATAATATGAGCAAAATGTATGTGCTTTTCAGAGCCTGACATTTTAGGGTTGTTTGTTGCTGTAGCAGAAGCTGGCTAATACACTATTCCTTCTGTCTAAATGCTCTTCTCCCCAGTATGTCTTGGCTTAT
Source organism: Ailurus styani (assembly GCA_002007465.1). Classification (NCBI taxonomy): domain Eukaryota; kingdom Metazoa; phylum Chordata; class Mammalia; order Carnivora; family Ailuridae; genus Ailurus; species Ailurus styani. Next base: position 1,133,232 of record LNAC01000247.1, read on the forward strand.
TCCCTCATCTCCTTCAAATCTTTACTCAGATCTCATGTTCTCCATAAGGCCTACACTGATTATCATATCACCATCTAATATACCATGTAATTTACTCATTCATTATGTCTCCTCTCCTCACCACTATCCTTCTGCCACTCCCACCCTGGAGGAATATTGGTCTGTCTTGTTTACTAATTTACTCAAAGAACTTGGAATAGTATCCAAGACATAGTGGGTGCTCAATAAATATTTAGTATTTATTGATTAAGGTATATAGCATATATCAAGGATTATTATCCCCATTTTTTTTAGATAAGGAAATTGAGGCAAGTGACTCATGCAAGTCATTTACTAAGTGCATAGAGCTGAGTCTAAAACCATTCAGGAGAATGACTTAAGAAGCCATGACCATAGAAAGGACAAATCCAAAGTAATATAAAAAATTAAACTGGGGGCGCCTGGGTGGCTCAGTGGGTTAAAGCCTCTGCCTCTGGCTCAGGTCATGATCTCAGGGTCCTGGGATTGAGCCCTACATGGGGCTCCCTGCTCAGAGGGGAGCCTGCTTCCTCCTCTCTCTCTGCCTGCCTCTCTGCCTATTTGTGATCTCTCTCTCTCTCTCTCTTTCTCTCTCTCTCTCTCTCTCTCTCTCTCTCTCTCTCTGTGTCAAATAAATAAATAAAAATCTTTAAAAAATTAAACTGGATATAATTTTAGTATCTAAGGAAAGTATATGACTTGATAATTAAGGATAACAAGATTCCTCTGTGTTCAAAAATCTTCAAAATTAAATAGAAAAGACAATCTTAGGATACATCCAATTCAAAGGTCTTTAGAGTCAGAAGGAAAATACACATGATGATAATTAACACTTAACACCTACATGGCACATAGTATAAACCAGGGACTATTCAAAGAGTTTTATATTTACTAACACATTTAATTCTCATGAAAATCCTATAAGTTACTTCCTGGTATTATCCACATTTTACAGATTAGGAAACTGAGGCACAAAGAGTTTAAGCTTCATGTCCAAGAACACACAGCTGATAAACGGTAGAACCAGGACTTAAACCTAGGCAATCTGGTTCCAGAATCCAAGCTTGGGCACTGAGCACTATGACATATCTCAAGAAGCAGCAAACTGTAAGCAATCAACGTGGGTAGGCAGTGGAGGACTTCTTTAGAAATAAAAATTTAGGTAATGCGAGTTAAGAGACCTATTCCCTTGTAAGTAGGCTTCTTTAAGACACAGTGACTGTATAAAGAGGGCTCAGAATGACAGCATGGGTAGTCCAAAGACCTATATAGCTCCAGGTCTCCTTCCTGGTCAACATCTCTGGTTGTAAGTAACAAGAATTTAGAACAGTAACTATTTTATTTAGTGAGTACAGATCTTCTAAATATGAGAAGATTTGGAATGAATAAAGTAAAGGTTTGAGAGACTCAAACCACATTATTATATTTTTGTACATATTTGATATCTATGCACTTGATATTTTAAGATAATTTGAACTTTCAGAGTGACAACCTTATGACTCCAATTTAAAATGTGAAGCTGAAGAACTGATTATACTCCTGATTTAAATGGAATTTTACTGCATTCTTTAATATTACTGGAGCATCTGAGAGAACTTTTAGTTCACTGTATATATAAACTCAATTTATTATAAGAATTAATTTAGTACTCAGAGGCTTTGTTTACCAGACAATTAAAAGACTTAAGGAAAATGAATACTATATATTAAGTATATAAATGAAGTTTAAAATAGTAAAGATGTTTAATTAACTATGTTAGTAAATGCTACTATACATTATTTAGAAGCACTTTGAAGGATTATTAAAATCTATTAGAATTATAAAGAGAATAACAAAATTTGTATGTAGAACTCAAAAGTGAAGAAAAACTAGGTTTGTGGATTTATACATTTAATAAATTGAATATCAATATTTAAAATCCAAAGAAAACTCCTGAATAGTCTGCCTCAAGAAGACCAAAAATGCCCTTCAGAACACCTAGGCTCTCTGAATTGGGATCAATGTCCCCAAAACATCAGCATGTTCCCAGAAATCACACATCACAGCTATATATTTTCTTCGAGATAGGAAAAGAAAACTTCACTCCCCAAGCTATTTCCTCACAAAATTAAAGTGGACAGATTTTTCCCCCATCAGGAAAACTGGTTATAACCAGTCTGTTCTTTAGTACCAGGCCAGACTGAGCAGACCTAAATTATGGAGCCAGGTGGCGTTTTTTGGAAAACTCTGAGAAGCTTCAAGGAACTTCAGTGAAATCCAGGAACCTACAAGGATAAGGAGTGTTATTTATGTTTCTCTTTGGTTCCTTTTCGCAATCCACAATCTACTCTGCCAAAAAATTATCTTCATTATCTAGTTAAATGAAAGATGTGTGAATGCTGTAATAGAGCCCATTTTCATGGCATGTTTTTCCTGTGGAGACAAAGTTATTTAAATAATGTTCTCTGGCTCTGGTAATTCATATACTCAACAATCAAAACTTTGAACCTCAGTATTGATTTGCTTGAATCTTGGATTGTTATTAATGTCACAATCCCAGGAGGGTTGTTTGTGGCAGAGACATCTACTTCCATTAAAACTTTAGGTGTCAATTCACTAAAATAATTTTCTTTTAAATTGCCACTGAATTGGAAGAAAACTTTTTCTAAGCCCTTTCTAATTGAATCATAAATCTGAAGAACAACCTTCTGAAAGCCATGAAGGATGCTTGCTAAGTAAAGAATATGCCATTCTTCAACCATGAATCTTATAAATCAGAATATCCCCAGGTATCTAATATATAATGAATGTGGAGGTTATTTAAATTCAGAAAGGTACAGCTATGTTGCACACATCACAAGATAAATTTAACTGTGAATCTGTACGTAAGAGTGCAGAATTTGACATTTAATAAAATTTATAACTCAATTCAGAGCCAAAAGTATATGTTTGGTAAGGTGAAATCAAACAACCATAGAAAATTGAAAGATGGGGCATGGAAAGACCTGGACCTGAGACTTGGCCTTTAACTCCCTCTTGGACAAGTCATTCACCTCTTTGAGTTTCAAAGTCTTCATAAAAAAATGGGGGGGGTGGATTTAGGGATCTCTAACCTGCCTACCTCCCAAACTTATGAAAATCACATGTTCTCTCCGTACTTTATTAATTAATTGTGATTTTCCCTTCTCAGTACAATATTGTGCAACATTGATGGAGTTATTCATATAAACGAAAGTGGATAACTACCCAGATGCATGATAGGATATACACATCATTAATGTCTCCAATGAAATGTTTGAATCTTTCCAGAACTTATTGGCCTTAATCTAACTTCCTGCAGTGATTCTGGTTTTGAAGAATACTAAGCCCATTATGATGGATGAAATCTTCCATTGACTAATCTCATATTAGATTACAGAATGACAACATGATGAAAAATAGTAGATTACATGCTAGATTCCATTATCACTTTTTTGGACAATGAAAATTACTCTCCTCAGTTTTCATTATCTCTATTCCTACCTCACCAGTCTTTTTTTTTAAAGTATCTTCCCTAATTGCTCTATATATGAGAAGAGGCATCAATAACATTCAGATATGATATAGCCCATAATTTTGCAGGACTCAAAAAGACTTGCTAGCAGACAGAAACTAATTATACAGAGCTTATAAAAGGGTCTCAGTCTTCATTAAAAGCACAACTATTATTATTTCCCCAGTTACTTTCTAATTGCACTCTTTATTTTTGTTGACAAATTCAGAAGCTTAAGACTCAATTATGGAGACAGCTTATCAACTGCAACTCTGTCCCTATTAACTGTTCCTATTATAAGGAATTAGCAAAACTGTCAGATTCTCTCTAATTCATGAGGAATGATTCTCTACATGGATTAGAACTTGAACTATCTGACTAATGGCCTCTTGGAAAGATATTCTCTTAAAGTGATTTTCAAGCCATGAACTGGCAATCTTCCTGTATTCTGAATTACAACCAATGTGATTCTTTCCTTTTTGTATCTCACTCTTGTCACTATGATTGAATTCAAGGTTGGTTATGACTTTTCACATAAACTGTAAGACATTCTGCTGGTACAAACAACAGAGAATCAATAAAAATTGGTTTACACTGTATATCTTTGAATTATCACCTTTGTCTGTGTAAAAAATTACTCTGAATTGGGTGAAAGAGATAAAGTACAGCAAAAGGCATAATGCAGAAATCTTAGTTTACTATGTGCTAGATGAGGCCCTAGCTCCTGAAGCTTAACACTTGTTTGCCCATCCCAAGTTCACCATGAACTTCCACTTTGACATCACAACCTTGGTTTATTCTTATACTAAATGAGATGTTGGGACTAAGTAATTACAAAGGCCCTTCCAGATCTCTAATTTTATGGTTCTATACATTTAATAAAACCAAGGGTGATACGGCTACAAGAAAGTGTTCTTTATCCTTTTTCTAAGTTTCCAGTTTGTGATAATTTCCCTAGGACAAAACTGTCTTACAGTCAATATTTCCTCTTTAATAATTTCTCATTTTTCTCCAAAGTCACCTAAAGATCTTTATTCTAGCAGAATGAACTCAGATTAATAGTCAAAAATAAGAACCACACTACACTAAAGCCCCCCACAAGTGCATTCAATTTTTCCATCTATGTCTTCCCAAATCATTAATATCATCATATACAAATCACACCAACAAGTCTTATAGAAGACAGAATTTGTCTTTCGCACCTCATAGAACAGAAAATGGAGAAAGTTATCTAGGTCATTCAAGCTCTCTTATACACATACATACACTCACATCTCTTGCTTCAATTGTCCAGATTTTTCAAGAGAAATTGTGAGCAGAACAGAGTCAAAGTCATGTTAAACCTGCATTCACAGATTAGAAGAATGTTGGAGAGGAGCTTCAAATACGTGAAGGCAGGAAGGAGTAAGACTGAACTTCAAAGTCTCTGACAGTTTTAGAGTAGTGGACAGCACCATGGATAAGGAACCAGAAGTCTAAGGCCTCCCCTTACTAGGTAGGCAAAACTCTTCACCTGTCTGTGTCTGAGTTATAAAAAGAGGATGGAACTCTGTCACCCTCACAGAACTGTTCTCAAGGACTGAATGAAATAAACGTCTGTGAAAGCACTATGGGCTATAAAAGTCTTAGGCAGTATGATCCCAACCGAAATCTAAGAGCCTATGAAAAATCTTTTGCATCTTGACTGTATGGAACAGCTACTCTCCTACCTTTAACACTAAGCAATGTGGCTGAGGGGGGAGATTTCATATTCATTATAGCAGACCTAGATTCCATGTCCCACATGGTCTGGTAATATTCCCATTCGACTTCCCCCTTAACCACTAAGAGAAATCCAGAACGAAACAGTGATAACTGGAAACCTAGCTAGAAGAAACTTACAGAATGGCTAAAGCAAATTCTAGGCTACCATATTCAATTTAAAGGTCTGTGAATGAGATCTATGGAATGGTGAGTTGCAGTAATCTCTTTAGGTATGCTCAAAGCCTAATGGAATAGGAACTGATCTTTAGAGTTAGATTATCAGAAGCATAGGGAAGGATGACTGGTTTTGATAAGATGAAACTCTCTTCCTGGGAGAGAAACTTTAGATAACATTTTCATTCAAAACATTTAAGAGACAACCTGGCAAATCATTTTAACTATATGAATAAATGAAAAAAAAAAGACTAAAATTCAATACCTTCTATTCTGTTGGTTGTACAAAGGGCATTGCACCCTTGAGATCATACGTGACAGTGGCTGACAGATTTGACATTTCTTAGTAATGATCATGATGACACCCCTGTATATGTCCACATAGTAGACTGAATAATGGCCCCCAGAGCTATCTACATATCACATCTACATGGCAAAGGGACTTGAGATGGGGAAAATGCCCTGCATTACACGAGTGGTCCAAAATGTAATTGGAACTGTCCTTATGAGAGGGGACAGCAGAGGGATATTTAATGACAGAAGAGAAAGTAAAGAGATGTGACTATGGAAACAAGAGGTTAAAGTGATGCAAGCAAGAGGCCAAGGAATGCAGACAACTCCAAGAACCAGAAAAAGGCAAGGAAACAGATTCATCCCTAGAGCTTAGAGAGGGAGTGTGGTGGCCCTGCCCACTCTTTGTTTTTAGACCCGTGAAACCCATTTCAGACTTTTGACTTCCAGAACCGTAAGGTAATAGATTTGTGTTGTTTTAAGCCTCTATGTTTGTAGTAATTTGCTACGACAACCCTTGGAAACTACAATCCACTCTGTTATTTCCTTTTGACACTCTTGACTCTTGAAGGATGACTTCATTATCACCTGTAGCTACTCTCAGAAAAGCTGGTCAGTGCGTGGGCCTCAAATTCTTTCCAAAGCCTTGGGACAAAGAAACCCAGCTCCAGAGTATGGATGCTTCCTTCAAGCGAGGTCTGCTGACGGCTGCAGCTACTCAGTTGTCTGTGGTTATATCATGGATCGGAAGCCAGAAAACAAAACACTCTATCTTTCAGACATTGTGAGAAAAATGTCATTCAAAATATTTAAGATACAACCTAGTAAATTGTTTTGAGAGTTATAAATAACTGCAAAAACTAAAGCTTAATATCCTCTATTTCTGTTGGTTTTACAAAGGGTGCTGACCCCTGGAGATCATACGTGACTGTGGCTAACTTGACATTTCCTAGTAATAATCACAAAGCCATCATCTTATATGGGGGCAGTAACTTACAGCTTATATATATTTCTTCATCCTCACTATCATCCTACTGAGGGAAAATATTATTATTATTATTTTTTAAAGATTTTATTTATTTACTTGAAAGAGAGAGATTGTGAGGGAGCACAAGCAGTGGCAAGAGGGAGGAGCAGACTCCCCACTGAGCAGGGAGCCCGATGTGGGGCTCCAGCCTAAGACCCTGGGATCATGACCTGAGCTGAAGGCAGGCACTTAACCAACTGAGCCACCCAGGCACCCCTGGGGGTTAATATTATTACCCCCATTCTATAGATAAGTAACCCGAAGCTCAAGAAAAGTGTCCCAATATCTCAAAACCTAAGGAAGTCTCACTCAAATCTAGGACTCCAAACCTGGTCTTCTGACTACAAGATACACAAAACAGTCACTATCCAAAAAGATAAGTGATTTGCACCCAACATTTCTACTGGCAGGATTAATAAGAACAGCTTTGCTTAGGGGCACCTGGGTGGCTCAGTTGGTTAAGCATCTGCCTTTGGCTCAGGTCCTTGGATAGAGCCCCGCATCAGGCTTCCTGCTCGGCGGGAAGCCTGCGCTTCTTCCTTTCCTACTCACCCTGCTTGTGTTCCCTCTCTTGCTGTCTCTCTCTCTGTCAAATAAATAAAATCTTATAAAAAAAAAAACGAACAGCTTTGCTTATTTATCGGTTATATTATTTTGTCAATATATACTTCCTTCTTTACTGTCTTCACAACTAAAAATTACTTCACTCAAGCGGCACTGTCATATTCTAGAAAGAAAGCAAAATGTAGAATAGGGCACACTGGCCTTAAGACCTGACGGTACCTCTTTTTTTCTGTATGATCATATGACATCCAAATGGTCATTTTGTTCTCCTGGGCTTCCATTTCCCACGAAGTGTGTAAAGTATGGATAATCAACCCCATTTTACCAACGAAGGCATAAATTTGAAGACGTTATTTCTCCAAGTTCATACACCTAATAACTAGAAGAGGTGGGACATAAAAGCAGGTCTTCTGAATTCATTCAAATTTATTAAACAAACCACAAATAAGCATCTATCTCAGGTTGGGTCCTGGAAATACAAAGATGAAAAGGGGAACAAGGAAAAGCCCCTCACAGAGCTCACAGTCTCATGAGAAGGGACATAACGGTAAACAGGCAATTATAATGAAGTGCAATGAGTGACATGGCCAAGGGGCGACAAAAGCACGTGGGAGGACTTCTTGGAAGAAAAGACACAGAAATTGAGGCGTGCAGAATAAAATCTCACAGGCAAAGTGGGAGAAGGAAGGGAAGGGTTTTCCAGAGGATGCACACCTGTGTCTGTTAGCATTGTACCTTCTGGCCTTTATGCTAAGACAAGTGGTCCTAGACATAGTTTTGAATGGCAACCAGAGCATTCCCATAAGCCCACGACTTTTAAAACTGGCTAAATGGAAATAGCATACAGAAGACCGGTTTGCTGGCTCTAAATCACCAATGAGAATTATTTTTTATGTCAAAGCAGACTGGACATAAACATCCAGAGAGTTCATGCCAAGAGGGAGCAGCTCAACAGGAACGGCGACTGTGACTGCTGTTCAAGACCACGGGAGCCATTTTATACTAAACAAGATTCAATATATAAAGGTATCTGGAAAAGTTAAGGATAGAACTCAGTAATTTTCATTTTTCACATGAAGAACACATTTCTCTGCTTTAGACAGTTTCCCATCAGATCCAAGACAAAAAATAAATCAACTAAAATACTTTTTTGAAAGGTTTAATGCATCACTCTAGTGGATGCCTTCTTTCATTGTGATCAGATTATCCCATTTTCAGTATGGTACATATGCCCACAAATTTCTGCAATATATCTCTAAGTTATAAAAGTGTTTTTACTGCCGTTGTAACTGACTTAATTCAAAGAGAGCAAATTTTATATTCCAGAGTAACAAAGAAAAGAAAGAAAACAAGACTTAGAGCAAAGCAACACTGATGTGTTCCCTTCATTATTCAAGCTAATTTCTTGAAAATGAATGAATTTGTTATTTAAAAAAATGTCCTTTTCCATGACTGAACCCTTTAACAGGCTATATTTGATTTTAGAATGTGTGCAATTGGAACTGAATATTGAACATCTGTTTAATCTTAGACCAACTTGAAAGCCATCAGAGACACTCCTCTGTGTCTCTGCTTGCACTGAAAAGAAAACGAATTCTCCCTGTTTGAATACTAAGTGAAATGATCTTTCCTAGATTCTTTCCTATATCTTTTCTGGGTGCAAATGTGAACAGGCCAGTAGTATAATTCAACATTTACCGAGTGCCAGAACGATCTCTGTCCTAATTCTAAAAGGACAGAATCAAACAAACAAAAAATCTGAAGCCTACACAATGCTCATTAAAATATTCATGTTTGGGCGCCTGGGTGGCTCAGTGGGTTAAAGCCTCTGCTTTCCGCTCAGGTCATGATCTCAGCGTCCTGGGATCAGGGCCGCATCAGGCTCTCTGCTCAACAGGGAGCCTGCTTCCTCCTCTCCCTGTCTCTCTGCCTCCCTCTCTGACTACTTGTAATCTCTCTCTGTGTCAAATAAATAAATAAAATTTTTAAAATAAAATAAAATAAAATAAAATAAAATGTTTTTTTCCAAGTCAGGGGAACAACAGCGATGTTTGCTAAGAAATCATATAGACCCGGGCGCCTGGGTGGCTCAGTGGGTTAAAGCCTCTGCCTTCGGCTCAGGTCATGATCTCAGGGTCCTGGGATCGAGGCCCGCATCGGGCTCTCTGCTCAGCGGGGAGCCTGCTTCCTCCTCTCTCTCTGCCTGCCTGTCTGCCTACTTGTAATCTCTCACTTTCTGTCAAATAAATAAATAAAATCTTTAAAAAAAAAAAAGAAAAAGAAATCATATAGACCCAACTTAAAGGAACATGCCTCATCAGACTCCAGACCACGGACTGGCAGTTTGAGCAAGCTATGGGCAAGGCACGTAGTATTGAGATGCAGCTGTTTTGAATGAGCCATTTTTTGGTCTTCTGCTTTAATGAAATGATTTTGATGCCTGGAACAAACCATTAAACTTACAGCTTAAAAAAAAAATCACTAAATGCGTGAAGGAGATATCCTCACCTTGTCCCTTGGCACCTCCTTCTGGCCTACATCTCTCCCAGGCCATGAGTGGAAGATGAGGAGCAAATGCAGGACAGACTGAATCTCAGAGATGGGCTGAGGCAGGGTACACAGAAATGCCATGGGGGGCAGGGAGACATCATCCGGTAGCTAACTCACATAGAACCGGGATTCATATGCTTACTATATTCACTCCTTGAATGAAGTGTCACTTACCATGCTAGCAATTTCTCAGAATACAATTGTTTCTTAAATGGTCTGTATCTCACATTTTCAGATTCTGCCTTTGAAGTTAAAATGGTCACATGAAGTTATTTTTCTGGATAGAGGTGTAGGTATAAGATAGAGTCAGAGAGATACAATCTGGTTGTCTTAATGGAACTATTTATTTGAAAATCTTTCTGAATATGGAATTTTGTTGATAGATCATATGTATGACAGTGAGACGGGAGGGAAGGTATGAGGAAAGCTATTTGGACCCCAATGTGTTCTCTCAGCATGGAAATCTCAGCCACAAACTCTGGTCTAGGAGAAACAGAAGTTTACTTTTCTGCAATTCGAGTTGATTTCTACTTTGAAACGTCCTTCTCCCCAGTTGGTAGAAATTTAATCTCAGTCAGTTCATGGGTCCATCTTCCTTCGCCCCTGTCATACTTCAGTTCTGTAGGGAACCTTATTCCCCAAATACTTTGTCCAGGACAGGTTTGTTCCCCCTAAGACTCAGGCTTTTGTAAACCAGAACCAGCTAGCCTCCTTCTTTCTGTGGCCCACCATGCCAAGTCCCTCCCCTGAGGCAACTGATGCCATCATTCAGCAAGTATTTTCTAAGGTTCCACTACATTCCAAGCAACATTCCAGCAGGGAACCAAACAGGACAAAATAAATCCTTGCTCTCCTGGGGACAAACAGAAAATATGTACATGACTACATAAAATGCAGTGTTTCAGTTGCAGATAGGTGTTACAAAGAAAAATCAAGCAGGGGAGAGAGTAGGAAGGGAGGCTGCAATTTTGTAACTTGAGAGTAGCTGGAAGGCTTCACTCTCAAAGTGACATTTCAATAAAAACCTGAAGGAAGGGAGGGAGTGTGCTCTAGTGATTATCTCATAGAAGTGCATTCCAGGACCAGCAAATAGCAAAGTAAAGCCCCTAAGACAGGAACAGCAAGGAGAAGAGATGAGGTCAGCAAGGTAGCCGAGGGCCAGATGGGGGAGGCCATCAGCACCGTATGGTCTCACTCAGCTATGTCTAAAAAAAAAAAAAAAAATAGAATATAAGCTAGATATGAAACTATAAATGTTCTAGTAGTGACTTTTTTTAAAAAGGGGTGGGGGAAGGTAAAATTAATTTTAATATATTTTATTTGATCTACTATGTCCAAAATATTTCAACAGGCAAGCAATATAAAAATGATTAATGAACTACTTTCCTTTTTACACTAAGGCTTTACAATACAGTGTGTTTCACACTAATGACACATCTCAATTTGGACAAGTCATATTTCAAGTGCCTAAGAGCCACACGTGGCTTGTGGCTATGACATCGAGTAGTGCCGTTCTAGCTACTTGAATGAGGAGAAGGGCAAAGAGGGGACACACCAGGAAAAGAAATTAACACATCGCTGACATCATCCTGTCACGCAGCTACATTTGATTTTCTATTGTCATTCCTCCATAATGCTGGTCTGGAAGAATGGGAGCACCACCTTAGACACAATATTTTCTTAAATCTTTTCCTTTTCTGATTATACAAGTCATATGTGCCCATAAACATTCAAATACAGAAATGAATAGTGGAAAGTTGGTATTTGTTGAAATCAGGTAAAGGTTGAGGACGGAATAGGGTCCGGCAGCTCTTGGCCCATACTACGTGCTCAGTAACTGCAGTTTGACGTGTTTCCCACAGTGTTCAGTTGTGACCACTTCAATTCACTTTTTCTAAAGGGAAAGCTGAGGGAGCCCAGGTTCTAGGGACAGAAAAGTTTTCATGAGAACATGTAAATGGTCATTACTAAGACCTACCTAAGTAACTGCAAACTGATAGAACAGGGTATTATCTAGAGGTTAAGACTGTATTTGCTTCTCCTCTCCCACACATCTAATCCATTCAGGGCAGCCTGGGCTCAAGGAGGTGTGACTAGATACTTCAGGTAGCCATGTCTAGAAGCAGGAGGTTTGTGGGATGGTCAGGGGAGTGAAGCTGGAGCTGCACTTCTCAGGAGAGAGCCCTGGATGTGTGACCATATGACCACCAAATGCCCAGCCATGACCCTACTAGTTTCCTCTACCAGGCCTGTTTCAAGCCTGCTTCTAGCTCCTCAAACCTTCCATACGCACTCCTGCACACTCAGTCTTAGTTCTACTAGAAATTAAATTCCACAGGGTCAGGGATTTTATCTATTTTATGCACTACTATATCCACAGAGCCTAATACAGAGCCTGGAACATAACTCGTACTCAAAAAAACATGCTAAGTGAATGTATGAAGCAGCTAGCATTTGGCTTGAGCTCCATCATCTTCTCCTGGCCAAACCTGCAAACCCACCCACTCTTGTATTTACAGAGGAGGCCCTGTCTCTATTCATCCCTAAGGCAACACTTCCACTGGGGTTCTGGGTCCTGCCCCCTCCTGGGCTTCTTAAGACCTTCACTCCTTCCCTCACCACCACCACCACCACCACCACCCACCCCCCACTGTCTCTGGCATTCGGATCTCCTCTCACAACTACATATTCCACTCCACTACCTGTCCCCTACTTCTCACCTCCTTTTTACAGCTAAACTCGTCAAAATATTTATCTATACTCACTGTCTCCAGTTCTTCTCCTATTCTCTCTTTAATTCACTACTGTCTTTTGCCCACATAAGGACATTCAGGGTACCAAAGATCACCAGTGACATCCATACTGCCTAACCCAAGGGCTATTTTTCGCTACTCATCTTACCTTCTCAGAAATCTCTGACAGAGGGAACCACACTGCTGTTTTTCCTTTTATCTCAGGAGCTACTCCGAGCTCACTGCCCACTGGCTCTCCTCCTGCCGAAGTCTCTTGGAGGTTGGGGTGCTTCCCCAACCCCCATAGTCATAATTTCAGGGCTTTCTTTCTCTCACCACCATGTTCAACCCATTAGCAAGCCTTGTCACCTCTATTGCCAAAATATATGTTGATTCCGTCAGCTTCTCTCCCTCTTCACCACCACAACTCTAGCCCCGGTCACCATTCTCCTCATCTCAATTGCATCCTAAATTGTCTCTCTGCTCCCATCCTGGCTCCCAGAGTCTATTCTCAGCCTGGCATCCAGTGATTTCTTTTAAAATCCAAGCCAGACCAGTCACCATCCTGCTCCATGGCTTCCGATGACTCCCAATTATAAGAGTAAAACCCAGAGTCTCCTATCTGTCTAGTCTCATTCTCCTCTCCTTGCCCAGTAGACTCCAGCCACACTTAGCATTCTTGCTATTCCTCAGAAACTCTAATCTCTTTCTTGTCTCAGAATCTTTGTATATACTATTCCTTCTGCCTGCAAGGTTCTTCCCACTTTCTCTGGTGGTTTGCCCCTTCTCTCCTGGAACTCTTAGCATCAATGTTTGTTCCGCAGAGGCCTTCCCTGATGACTCCAACCTCCCTCCACCCTCCAATCTTCCTTTTGAGCTAATCTGTTTATTTGTTAATGCCTTAGAATTTATGATAATTCATAATTACATCACTTGTTTTTTTTCTCTGACTCTCCCACTAGACCGTCAGCTGTTTTAGGTCAGTATCTCTCCAACTTGTTCACTGCTGTATTCCCAGTATCTAGCTCAGTATTTGGCTCATTCCATTATAGATACTCAGTAAATATTTGTTGAATATTTGAATGAATGAATGAATGAATGAATGAATGAGTGGGCATGCGATGACCTCGAAAGGTGATGGGGAGAGAGGGACAGAGGGAAGTGACGTTGAATTCCAAATTCAAATAGTTGATGTTTATCCCTGAGAGCTGCCCTCATATTTGGACTGTGACAGAAAATGCTAGAGCCAGTGGATTGGTAGAAAAACTGAACTGAGCACCTATTAGCTATTCTCAGTCAAGAGTAGATCCAGTCCACAGACCCTGCCTTTAGCTCAAGCCTGTACTTATAAACTGTCCAGTCACAGTTTGAGCTTTAACTCCTAAGCAACCAGACTGCTTAGATACATGTCAGGACAGTTTATGCTTCAGGACATTTGTAAGCCATTAGAATCAGCAAACCAGGGCGCCTGGGTGGCTCAGTGGGTTAAAGCCTCTGCTTTCGGCTCAGGTCATGATCTCAGCGTCCTGGGATCGAGGCCCGCATCGGGCTCTCTGCTCAGCAGGGAGCCTGCTTCCTCCTCTCCCTGTCTCTCTGCCTGCCTCTCTGCCTGCTTGTAATCTCTCTCTGTGTCAAATAAATAAATAAAATCTTTTAAAAAAAAAAAAGAATCAGCAAACCACTGGACACAACGGGAAAAAAGAGAAAGAGAGAAAGAGAGATTGGGACAACCTCAAAGCTGGATGTAAAAGGGAGAACACCTATTATGATTACATTTCAAGAGAAAATGTCCTCTAGAATAAGAAAGCAAAAGAATGAAGTGTTTAGGTTCATTCAGTAGTCAATCTGTGTTGCTTCTACTTCCTTAATGCATACTCTGCAACAAAATAGGGGCAATCTCTGACCTTAATATTTGTAAGATGGGGTTAATAATAACAATACCCAGGAAAGTTGTGAGGATTAAGTGAGAGAATTCATGTAAAACAATTACCACAATGTTGGTACATAACAAGCGCTCAATAAAAATTTATAATTTTGACTATTAATAGTGGTAATAGATACACCAAATGGAACATTTCTCACAGCATGAGATGCAACTCGATGATGAATGTAACTAACATAACCCAATGCCTAGCATTCGGTAAGTGCTCAACAGATGGTAACAATCACTAATATTATTTAGTTATGTATTATTTTATTATTATTGTTCTCTCAACAGACATACAAAGTAGGTAGAGGCAGGTAATGCCATTTTAGATATGTGGACACTGAGACTTAAAAAGGTCACAAGATTGTAGGTGACAGAGCCTACACATGAGCCCAGATCTTAAGACACTTGGATCAATACCATTATGATTACTGTGTGACTGTGTCACAGCTTATAACAGGCCGGATGTTTTTTAAATTAAGTTTTATTGGCACACAGCTACACCCATTTGCTTATATATTGTCTATGGCTGCTTTTATGCCACAACAGCAAAGCTGCGTAGTTGTGACAGACCATATGTCCCAGAGAGCCTAATATTTACTCTCTGGCCCTCTACACAGAAAGGATAGACCCCTGCTCTTCAACAAGTTATTTAATGGCCCTGTGAACTAATCTATATATTGTAAACTATCTATACATAATCGTTTTGTAAATTACTGATTACAAAATGAAGTCTTAGAAACAGATCATTACCTAAATTCAGTCTTTTCCCAAAAGCAGAGCCAAAATGTGACACCGTTCCTTGTGGCCAGGACTCCTTGATGCCAAAACATAAAAAGCAGCTGATTTCTATGTAGACATCTCAACCCTACAGTGCCGGTGCGTTTTGACCCCAGGCATAAGTGCCACCTACTATGAACCTTCTCAGACTCACCTTCAGACTAAAATCCACATCATTCCCCCCCTTTCATTCTATTCTCTTTAATAACAGTAGTAGTGGTCATCCCAATTTGCTTGTCTCCATGAATCTGGACCGGCAAATTTGAAATGATAACCCCAGCTGGCACCACTTATCACCTGGCCCCACCAAAAGAGCATGAAACAAATGGCACTGTAATTTGTTGTAATGAAGCTGGTTCTTCAGTCCTAAATGTGCGAGATGTTTTTGATGACTAGCTTAGAGCCCTGTTCCACCTGGAGGTCAAGAAGTCACAATTCAGTTAAACGTTTTAGGGCGCCTGGGTGGCTCAGTGGGTTAAAGCCTCTGCTTTCGGCCCAGGTCATGATCTCAGGGTCCTGGGATCGAGGCCCACATCAGGCTCTCTGCTTGGCAGGGAGCCTGCTTCCCCCTCTGTCTCTCTCTGCCTGCCTCTCTGCCTCCTTGTGATCTCTCTCCCGCTGTGAAATAAATAAATAAAATCTTTAAAAAAAAAAAAAAACGTTTTGAACCCAAAGAGACCACATTGTTCCCATCAAAGAGGTTTCCTTACTTAATATATAGTAGAGTTGGCCCTTGCTTTTACACAGCTGGTAGGGAGAAAGTGTCTTATCAATCAAAGCTTTTGCCTGGGAAATTCATCAGTGGCCCTAGAAGAGTGATCTATAAAGTTACTGAGAACAATGTTAACAAATGTCATTATGATAAGCCCACTGACTGTGAACATACAACTTGGAGTGTGTGAAGCTCTAATGCGTGTCACTGAGAGAAGGCTAAGTAGCATATCCTCATCACCATTCCAAACCTTTCGTTTCGGCAACTTCCTGTGATCGGGCTGTGCGGGAGGCCATCTTCATCACTCTAACACATGCAGTTGATTGTGTAAGGAATATGTGGGGTGGGTGTCTTTCCCCCTAAACATGTCGCTATCAAAGAAAGTTTATGGTTTAACAGTAGGGATGAGGAGGTCTTTTCTTCCTGGCTGAAGGAACATATTGATGTATAAATGCAGTTGAAACTGGAATGTTTACATTGGCTGATGCTCTGTGGAAGAAATTAGTACACTCAGTTAGAGAGGTATAGACTGTATTCTGTGGAAAGGCCATTCTCAAAAACATAAGAAAAATAAATTGAACTCCATGTAAAAGAATTTCAGATTCTCAAAGGAGTCATCTTTAAAGAATGCAATACACTGAGGTATTTTAATTTCTAAATATCATTCATAATCCAGACATGCAACACTGCGGAAACAACTGAATCACATTTTATGTTAATTATTCGAGCAATATTCAAGCCTCTGTCATATTTATTTTATCATACTTCTTGGGGGCTAAATTCTGGCTCAGCTTCTTTCTACCAAAATGAGATCAGAACCAGAATAACATTCGAGAGCTCTCTAACATTCACAGCCTCTCTAATCGCCAACTCAGGTCAAGCACCCTCTCCTTTTTCTTATGTGTACAGAGACAAAGACTAACTTAAGAAGTAGTATTGCGGTTTTCTTGGCCGAGAGTTGATGTTTTAGTCACAATTAACCTTCTGGAAGAAAATACACACTCCATTTAAAGAAACCTAGGTGTCAACAGTGAAACTGTGTGGGAATATAAGAGGCATTTGTCATTCTTTCTGGCGGTCCAGGATACAAACCCCTTCCAGTGGGAGTCAGGGCCCACTTCTCCCTTAGAGAGACTGAAAATGCCAGACATTTGCTTTTCCAGGCTCCTTGTTCCTTGAGTATGCTCATCTGTCCTAGAAGAGTACTTTTCTAACTTCCCTGATGATAAAAATCGCCAGAGGTTCTTATTAACAGCGACATGGGCTCTTCTCATAGACACTCTTAGTGGCTCTGGGATTAGGCCAGGGAATGTTTACCTTAACAAGTACCAAGGTGATTCTTCCTATCAAAGAAGCCTGGTGACCAAACATTGGCCTAGAAGAGACAAGTGGCTCTTTGCCTTCAATGTACATTAGATCTGCCGGTGACATTTTTGGAACCTAAGATTCCTGGACCCCAATGGAGACCAACTGCATCAAAATCATCTTTGGGCACCTTGGTGGCACAGTTAAGTGACCGACTCTTGATTTTGGCTCAGGTCATGATCTCAGGATTGTAAGATGGAGCGCTGAGCCCTGCGTGGGGCCCCGCACCCAGTGAGGAGTCTGCTTGCCCCGCCCACCCTCTGCTCGCTCTCTGAAATTGATAAAGTCTTCTAAAAAATAAAATAAAATCATCTCTGCGGTGGAGGGCGGGGGAGGGGAAAGAGAGGTGGAAAAGGGGCAAAGAGAGACACAGAGAGAGACAGAGAGAGGGGGAAAGAGAGGGAAAGAACCTTCACAGATGATTCCACCGCACAGTGAAGTTTAAAACCCCTATCTTATTGGGCGCCTGGGTGGCTCAGTGGGTTAAAGCCTCTGCTTTCGGCTCAGGTCATGATCTCAGGGTCCTGGGATCGAGGCCCGCATCGGGCTCCCTGCTCAGCGGGGAGCCTGCTTCCCCCTCTCTCTGTCTGCCTGCCTCTCTGCCTCCTTGTGATCTCTCTCCCTCTGTGAAATAAATAAAATCTTAAAAAAATAAAAAAAAATAAAATAAAATAAAACCCCTATCTTAGGCGGAGTTCACCAAAGAGGTGCTGGGACTTTGCTGTAGGAGTGTCTCAAGTAAAGCGCGGTTGTGAGCTGGAGTCAGTAGGGACTGTAGACAATTGGGTTGCTGAGGTGGCAGGAACAACAGTGCCAGTGACAGCAGCCATCATCAGTGGGCCAAACTACTGCATTCAGTAAAGTAGGGTCCTCACTCAGTCCACTCTGTGGTCTGAACTGGAGTGAGCATTGCTTAAATTTGCATAGTTCTGAGACTGGTATTCCAACATTCCTCGTGATTAAATCCCTTCTCCACCTACTTCAGCCAAAAGTGGTTTCTGTTGTTTGCAAATAAGGCAAAGTACTGTGAATACAGAGTAGGCAGGGGAGGCTCTGACATCTTAGGAAGGGTACCTGAATTTGAATCCTATGTGACCTCTCTGAGTCTCTGATTTCCTTATCTCTAAAATAGAAACGCCATCTAGTCTTACAGAGTAGTTGTAATGATTCAATTAAATACTAACTCCAGGGCGCCTGGGTGGCTCAGTGGGTTAGTGCCTCTGCTTTCGGCTCAGGTCATGATCTCAGGGTCCTGGGATCGAGGCCCGCATCGGACTCCCTGCTCAGCGGGGAGCCTGCTTCCCCCTCTCTCTCTCTGCCTGCCTCTCTGCCTCCTTGTGATCTCTCTCCCTCTGTGAAATAAATAAATAAAATCTTTAAAAAAATAATAATAAAAAAAAAATAAATACTAACTCCAAGTGCTGTTGGCAGGCTCCAGAATCTCTGAGAGGGGCTTAGGGACAGCAGTCTGGAAAGGGGCTGAGGGACATGTCTTGAAGCTCTATTTGCATAGCAAATACAAAATATTTATTTTGATCATATATCTATGTGTGGTGACTTTGAGGGTGGTTTATGGAGATTGATGCTCAAAGCCACACCAGAGTAGTACCACTGGAAAGGGCTTGGCACAAGCCATTAAATGTTGTTTTCCTTCTTTCATACCTTAATACTTAATGTGCAAATCTAATCAAAGAACTAGATCCTAGGGGAGTAGGATTTCAGGACTTGCAGAAACTATTGTTCGTCACCTAGTGTACTGAACAGTTTTAAGTTACAAAAGTTCCAAGATATTTAAAGAACTTAACTGACACACCCACATATTTTTCTCTAATGTGCTTACCTATCATCCTATTTCTTATTTATAGCCCTTATTTATGTTTTTCAGAATCCAATATGTGGCCAATATTTTCCAATCAGACGGCTATATTTTGAGGTATCAACCAATATTAACTCACTCAATAACGTCCTGCCATTAGTTAGCTGTTGCTATAGCAAAATGGAAATTAAAACTTGAGAATTCTAAATCTGATATCTGCCAGACGGGTAGGATGCAGACAAAATATATTTCCATTATGATGATGAATTTTTTTTATAACTTGGCTCTCCACTCCCTCTTCTCTCCCCCTCACTCCATATGATCCCCAGCCACACCCCGCCCCACAGGAAAATAAACCACTTTAACCACCTAGAATTCAATCATCCATATTTTTCCACACTCAAGTTCTATATAGACACATGCCTATATATATACATCGCACAAAGAATTTTTTCTGTCGATGATTGTTTTACATAGATAAGATCATCAAAAACAGGCTTCTGCATCTTGCTATTTTAATTTAATATTACTGTGTGGAACTCCTTCAAATATTTTTTTCTTAATGACAGCATAATATTCTATGATCTAGATATACCATATTTTATTCAACTATTTCCCTATTGATGGATGTCTATTTTCCTTCTATCTTTTTTACATTATAAAAAAATTCACAATGAGTGTGCATGTACAGATACAGACATATAAATAAATATATAAATATGTATATATATTCATTCATATGTTCATATACGTGGAGGTTTCTAGTAAACCTAAAAAAACGGAGTCATTCGAGAGCTGGACACACCCCAGTTCCAAGGGGACAGAAGCTCCTATGCTCGAAATCCTTTTAGACCTCAACTTATGTACCTCTTCATCTGGCTGTTCACATGCATCCTTTATAAATAAACTATTAAACAACCCTGGAAAGGCCCAGGAATTAGAGATGGTAGGTATCACTGATGACAGGGTGTGGATGGCTCTAAAAACCAGAAGGACTGATTCAAAGTCTGATCGAGAAGCCCTTACATATACTGACAGAGATAGATTGTGGAGAAGCTGATCCATAAAAACTCTGGATTTTGAAACACTGGTTAGAGCCAAGGATGGAAACATGAAAAGAAGAGGGGAATTAAGGAAAAGATAGCATCCTGAGCAGAGATATCCCACTATGTCTATCAATGAACAACATCTAAGTAGCACTATACATTTGAGGAACAGCTCCAACATGAAAGGATCAGACAAAAAGAAAAACAAATTTAAAACGAAGATGAAGAAAATGGTAAAAACTGGAAACAAAATAAAATTAATTATAAAATAAAAATAGAATCCTATAAGGAATATCCTAAAAATAACTTTAGGAAAATAAAATATGGTAGCAGAAAGTTTAACACTCAATGGAAATACAGGAAGATACTCTTGAGGAAATAAACCAAAGACATAAACAGTAGGCATTTTTTCATAAATATGAGGCTGTAGAAGTTTACTTCCTTTAAAATTTTGGGGGAAGCTACCAAGAGGAAATATACATATCTTTTAAGAGAATATGATGGGGCACCTGGGTGGCTCAGTGGGTTAAAGGCTCTGCCTTCAGCTCAGGTCATGATCTCAGGATCCTGGGATCGAGCCCCGCATTGGGCTCCCTGCTCAGTGAGGAGCCTGCTTCCTCCTCTCTCTCTGCCTGCCTCTCAGCCTACCTGTGATCTATCTCTGTGTCAAATAAATAAATAAATATGGGCGCCTGGGTGGCTCAGTGGGTTAAAGCCTCTGCTTTCGGCTCAGGTCATGATCTCAGCGTCCTGGGATCGAGGCCCGCATCGGGCTCTCTGCTCAGCAGGGAGCCTGCTTCCTCCTCTCCTTGTCTCTCTGCCTGCTTCTCTGCTTACTTGTAATCTCTCTCTCTCTCTGTGTCAAATAAATAAATAAAATCTTTAAATAAATAAATAAATAAATAAATAAATAAATAAATAAATAAATAAATAAATAAAATTCTGACTCCAGGGCCATGCCCTAAAACAAATGAAAGCCTTCCAGGCAAAGCTGGGTCAAAGGTTAAAGCTCCAGGGAAATTTTAACACGCAGCTAAGATTGAGAACAACAGCCCTTGCAACAGTCAAGAATCAAAGCTTTCTATCTTGTTTTCACCCATTTCCTCCACATGGACCATCTCTTTATGAGGGGTTCTCACACACAACCCAGAACCCCCACCCCTGGCAATACCCCAGGATTTATCCACTTTCCATTTTCTAGACTCCCCAACCCCTTTAATCAAAATGACCTATCTTGTGGCACACATGATGTCACAGTAACTGACCAGCTTCATTAATTCCCATTTTGCATTATATGACTCACCACCAGAGTCTGGGTGCCCATGACCTAATGGCAGGAGCCAATGGTAGGGCTTAGAGCTGGTGAGGGAAAGGGTTGTGGAACTTGACTTGCCAATGTTCAGTGCTGAGAGATTCCTCCTGTTCAGTCTTAATGGATCTGTGCTCTCCTGCTTTTCTCCACCTGGCAAGATTCTGCCCATCCTTCAGGGTATATTCCAGATTGTGCCACCTACTTGACCCTCAGGTGATTTACTATACCTTCCTCTCTGGAGCCATTGCACTAAATTCCCACCACTCACAGTGCACCCTGTACCACCACACTGCAGCAGAGTTGTTGCCTCCCGCAGTAGGCTTTTTCAGGGTAAAGAGCTCATCTTCCTGCTCTTTGCCCTCCATTCCAGTGCCTTTAACCAAAGTTCTTTTGAAGTCTAACAGGTTTTATTTTATTTTATTTTATTTTATTTTATTTTATTTTATTTTATTTTATTTTTTCAGTGATCCAAGATTCATTGTTTATGCACCACACCCAGTGCTCCATGCAATACGTGCCCTCCTTAATATGCCTGGTGGTGGGTATGAATTCTAACAGGTTTTAAATCCTACCCTACACAATCTCTAAGAGATCTGACATCAGCTGTGAAACCACTGTTGTAGAATTCTTCACTGCAATAGCAAACCTTTCTTTACTCAAATTTTCTTTGAGATCCTCTTATTGCTTTTCCTTTTATAGCTTTTTTAATTCTCATATTTTAATACCCAGCCTACTTCAGCAACATAAGAAGCAATGGGGAAAGGTATGAAACACATGTTGTAAGAACTTGATAATTTTTGCATTTGAGAAATAGATACATGGAGGTGTATTATATGTGTGTTATTTATTTATAAATTTACACATACAAATTTATATATTATACATAATATTTAAGTATATTATAAACTATATACAAATTTAAATTTATAGATATAAATGTAAAATTTTATATACCTATATAAATAAAAATACATAACAAAATATTTTTAAAATAAAATTATATATAACATTTTGATAGTAAAATAATTTGTTCCTAGATACTTATAATTGCTTTCTAGTGTGTTAATACGATTTATTTTATCAGTATTTACACTATCTTTTGACCTTTTTTAATAGCTATATTATCTTTGGGGCTTAATTATTTTCTGCTAACTGTGTAAGGCTCAAAGGAGTTCTTCTCATTTTTGCTACATTTTAAGGTTTTTTCTTGAAGTTTCACTATTTCTAAAGTACTTCTTTTTTTTTAAAGATTTTTATTTATTCATTTGACACAGAGAGAGAGATCACAAGTAGGCAGAGAGGCAGGCAGAGAGACAGGAGAGAGGAGGAAGCAGGCTCCCCGCTGAGCAGAGAGCCCGATGTGGGCCTTGATCCCAGGACCCTGGGATCATGACCTGAGCCGAAGGCAGCGGCTTTAACCCACTGAGCCACCCAGGCGCCCTCTAAAGTTCTTAATCTCATAAGACGTTATAGACCTACTTTCTCTTTCACTGTTTCAAGTAACACTGAGCAGATATGAAACTCTTATGAAACTTATGAAATAGAATTCAACAAACATTGTCTACCACCTGATTTAAGTGTCACTGATAATGACAGTCTCTGCAGGACTCTCCCTATTCTCACTCTGAATGTTATGTTCATCATTCTCAGAATTTCTTTATTGGTTAGCCACATGTGTATCCTCTAAATAGTGTGTTAAATTTGCATGTTTTGAATTTTCTGTAAATAAATCTATACTATATGCATTCTTCAATAACTTGCCTTGGTTCCTCCAATTATGTTCTGCTAAGTGAGTACTTTCAACTCTTCAAGGACAATGCATAAATTCTATATGAAGGTTTTTGTGTATTTCAATTACATATATATTAAATAGATGTGTGTATGTGATATATATGGTATATATATATACATGCAGTATACTGTTGTTATTATACTTTAAAATGTTCATTTAGACTTACCAATATTTTCTACTTTTATCTTTCTTTATTCTTTCCTACATCTCTACACCTCCATTGGGGACTATTTTTCTTCTGTGTAAATATTACCCTTTAAATCTGTTTATAGAAAGTTCCTTGGTTTTTGTTACTCTGAAATCTTTATTTTGTCTTTATTCTCTTTATATGTTTTGAAAAATTCTCAGCCATCATCTCTTCAAATATTGCTTTGTCCCATTCTCATTCTTGGACATCAATTTTGAATATATGTTCAAGCTTCTCTCTGTATCCTCTGTCTCCTGCCATCTCTTCTATTCTCCATCCTATTTGTATAATTTTGGATAGCTTCTTCTAAATTATCATCTATTTCACTCACTAATTCTCTCTTCAGATGTTAAATCAACAATGGTAGAGCTTGATTTCACTTACTTTTTTGTGTGTGTTCTAGAATTCCTATTTGGTTCTCTTTCAAATATACCTATATATTCTCATTTAATCTTCATATCAATCCTATGAGGGAAATGTTGTGATTATCCCTTATGTTACAGATGAAGTAACTAAAGCTTAGAGGATAGGTGGCTTTTCTGAGGTCACATAGCTTATGGCTCCAAACACAAATATACCTGCTAATTTTCCAATCTGTACAGTTAAAAAATTCATCCTCAAGTGTAGGTGGGAGTTAAAATCATATAAACTACCTAGAAATTGAAGCCATAACCTGAAATCTTATAGGGAAATAAATACATTAAGCCCATCTTCTTCCAGAGCACCCGGTCCTGCCAAAACCTAATGTATATAACAATCTTCTTCCCACCAAACAGCAATAGACAGAACCTGGCCACAGGCTTCTTCCGAGGGAAAAAGAATGCCTTAGCCTCTATTCATTGTTCAGATGAAGAGTAGGCCTTGACTCAGAAGAAACCAATAAATACAGATTAACCAGTGATGTATAATTCACTAGACCAATCAGATCCTCATCCCCAGAATGGAAACTGGAAAATAAAAAAAAGGTGAGAGAGATATCAAGAAAGCTGGAGCGGACTAGGTGATGAGATGAAAAACTTGTTTTTAGGAGAAGTAACAGATGTCTTGTAGGCATTGTGGCCTGTTTGAGATGGTAAGCTACTGGATGCTTTGGAGCAGGAGATTGATCTGATTAAAGTTTTAAAAGATCACTGGATGCTACACTGAGAATATATTGTAGAGAGAAAAGGTAAAATAAAGGAAACAAGTTAGCAGGCTATTATAATAATTCAGAAAGAAGGTGGTGGATGTTTGGACCAGAGTAGTCCAAGGGTAAGAAGAAGTGGTTGAATTTTGCGTTTCAACTGGCAGGCGAGACACAAGGTTTGCTCACATATTGGATGTGGGATGTGAGAGAAGAAAAAGAAGAGTGAGAATAATTCCAAGATTCTGGCCTATGCAACTAGAATAATGGGCTTACCACGTCCTGTAAGAAATGCTGCAGATTGCTCAAATTTGGGGCAGAACATCAGGAGTTCTGTTTTAGATGTTGTCCTACTCCATTCAGGCTGCTATAACAGAATATCATAGACTGGGTAGCTTATAACAACAGACATTTATTTCTCACGGTTCTGCAGGCTGGGAAGACTAAGATCAAAATGCCCCCAGATTTGGTATCTAGCAAGGGTCTACTTCCTGGTTTACAGATGGCTATCTTACTGTGCCCTCACATAGAAGAAGGCTGAGGGAGCTCTCTAGAGCCTCTTTTATTTATTTTTATTTTTATTTTTATTTTTATTTTTATTTTTATTTTTGAAGTGTACATAACCTCAAGATTTTATTGTCTTCATAATATAACAAAAGATGAAGCTTAGAACTGGATCACTTGGCCCTTTCTCTTCTTATCACCTCCCAGTTCAAAATGCTTGCATCTCTTAATAGCCAGCATTCTCTTAGATCTGCAACTGGGCTCAACACATTCAAGCCTCAGCACAATCTTCTTTGTAGTTTTAACCTTTTTCCAGAAAATCGGCTTAGTCTGCCCACCATAGCCGCTCTGCTTCCGGTCATAATGCCGCCTTCCCTGGGCATAAAGAGAATCTTTTCCTTTCTTGTACCGTGTCACTTTGTGGGGTCGGTGCTTGCCGCACTTCTTGCAGAAAGTCCGGCAGGTTTTAGGAACGTTCACCATGTTTGCAAAAGTGTTGTTGCCACGGAAAAGCTAGAGCCTCTTTTATAAGGCATTAATCTCATTCATGAAGGTTTGGCCCTCATAATCTAATCATCTCCCAGAGGTCTCACTGCCAAATATCATCACATTGGGGATTTTGTTTCAACTTATGAATTTTAAGGGGACATTTTTATGATCTGCATTTTAGTGTCACCACAAAGTAAGCATGAAACCTATGATGTATGGTATTCTTATACTTAGCATGACCATCAGTACCAATTAGCCTTCATAAAACACCATATTTGCTTTTTTCCTAATTTTCTTGAGTATAGTTGACATACAATGTTACATTCATTTTAGGTGTACAACGCAGTGATTTAATTTCTCTATACATTATGCTATGCTCACCACAAGTATAGCTACCATCTGTCACCATATAGTGCTATTAAAATATCATTGACTATATTCTCTAAGCTGTGCCTTTTATTTCTGTCACTTATTCATTCCATAACTGGAAGCCTGTATCTCTCACTCCCTTTTACCCATTTGGCACACCCTCCCACTTCTCTCCCCTATGGCGAACATCAGTTTGTTCTCTGGGTTTATAGATCTGATTCTGCTGTTTATTCATTTGGGTTTTTTTCAGATTCCACATATGAGTGAGATCATATGGTATTTGTCTTTCTCTGACTTATTTCTCTTAGCATAATACTCCCTAGTTCCATTCATGTTGTCCCAAATGGCCCAATCTCATCCATTTAATGTAATATTCTATTGTGTGTAGAATAATATCCATTCATCATCAATGGATATTAGGTTGCTTCCACAGCTAAGCTATTGTAAATAATACTGCAATAAACATGGGTTGCATATATCTTTTTGAATTAGTGTTTTCATTTTATTTAGCAAAATACGCAGTAGTGGAATTATTGGATCATATGGTATTTCTATTTTTAATTTTGAGGAATCCCTATACTGTTTTCCACAGTAGCTATACCAATTTACATTCCCGCCAACAGTGCATGAGGGTTCCTTTTTCTCCACATCCTTACCAGCACTTGTTACTACTTGTCTTACTGAAAGTAGCCATTTTGATAGATATAAGGTGATACCTCACTGTGCTTTGATTTGAATTTCCCTGAGGATTAGTGATGTTGAGCATCTTTTCATGTGTCTGTTGGCCATCCATATGTATTCTTCACAAAAAATGTCTATTCTGGTCCTCTGCCCATGTTTAGATTGTTCATTTTCTGGTGTTGAGTTGTATAAGTTCTTTATATATTTTGGGTAGCAACATCTTATTGGATATATCATTTGCAAATATCTTCTCCCATTCAGTAGATTACTTTTTTGTTCTGTTGATGGTTTCCTTCACTGTGCAAAAGTTTTTGTTTTTATATAGTCCCAATAGTTTATTTTTGCTTTTGTTTCCCTTGCCTTAGGAGATATATCTAGAAAAATGTTGCTATGGCCAATGTCAGAGAAATTATTACCTATGTTCTCTTCTAGGATTTTTATGGTCCCAGGTCTCACATTTAGGTCTTTAATCCATTTTCAGTTTACTTCTGTGTATGGAGTTAGAAAGTTGTCCAGTTTCATTTTTTTTTAAGATTTTATTTATTTATTTGACACAGAGAGAGAGGTTACAAGTAGGCAGAGAGGCAGGCAGAGAGAGAGGAGGAAGCAGGCTCCCTGCTGAGCAGACAGCCCAACGCGGGACTCGATCCCAGGACCCTGAGATCATGACCTGAGCCGAAGGCAGAGTCTTTAACCCACTGAGCCACCCAGGAGCCCTCCAGTTTCATTCTTTTGCACAGAGCTGTCCAGTTTTCCCAGCACCATTTTTTAAAGAGACTGTCTTTTTCCCCATTGTATATTCTTGACTCTTTGTCATATATTAATGGACCATATACATATGGGTTTTTATCTGGGCTCTCTATTCTGCTCCATTGATCTATGTGTGTGTGTTTGTACCAGTACCACACTCTTTTGATTACTACAGCTTTGTAGTATATCTTGAAGTCTAGAATTTTGATGCCTCCAGTTTTTTTTTTTGTTTTGTTTTTTCTTTTTTCTCTTTCAAGATTGCTTTGACTATTTGGGGTCTTTTGTGGTGGTTCCAGACAAATTTTAGTATAATTTGTTCTAGTTCTGTGAAAAAATGTGGTTAGTGATTTGATAGGGATTACAGATTCTGAAGATTTCTTTGGGTAATATGGACATTTTTATGGTATTAGTCTTCCAATCCATGAGCATGGAATACCCTTCCCTTTGTTTGTGTCCCCTTCAATTTCTTTTATCGGTTTTTTATAGTTTTCAGGGTAACAGGTCTTTCACCTCCTTGGTTAGGTTTATTCCTAGGTATCTCATTCTTTATGGTGCAATTGTAAATGGAGGGTTTTTTTCCTTAATTTCTCTTTCTGCTCTTTCATTATCAGTGTATTAAAGTGCAACCAATTTCTGGGTATTAATTTTGTATCCTGCAAGTTTACTGAATTCATTTATTACTTCTAGTAGTTTTTGGTGGAGTCTTCAAGGGTTTTCTATGTATACTATCATGTCTTCTACAAATAGTGACAGTTAAACTTGTGCTTTACCAATATGGATGCCTCTTATTTCTTATTCTTATGTGACTGCTGTGGCTAGGACTTCCATTACTATGTTGAATAAAAGTGGTGAAAGTCAACACTCTTGTCCCATTCCAAATCTTAGAGGAAAATCTCTCAGTTTTTCACTATTAAGTGTGATGCTAGCTGTAGGTTTTTCATATATGACCTTTATTACATTGAGGTATATTCCCTCTATCCCCACTTTGTTGAGAGTTTTTATCATGAATGGATGTTGAATCTTGTCAAAAGCTTTTTCTGCATCTACTGAAATGATCACATGATTTTTATCCATCATTTTGTGGATGTGATGCAAATACTACATTTCTTTATTATTATGGTAATACTAGGCTGCAGTATCAAATATACCCCAAATATTCAGGAACTTAACACAACCTAAGTTTATTTCCTATTCATATATTAGTGCAAAGTGAGAGTATCTGTTCCACTGACAGCTTTCCTCCATACAATCTTGCAAGGACTTAGGCTCCTGCTAAATTGTGTTTCTGTCATTCTCAAGATTTTACTGTTTGCATCTAGTCAATGAAAAATGGAAAGAGAATAGAAAAGGCACAACCATTCATAAAAGCCTTAACCCTAAAGCAAAATATATCATTTTCACTCTCATTCCATTGTGATGATTAGCCAATGGCCACAACAAGAAGCAATGGATTCTGGAAAATATAGTTTCTGACTGGTGAGCCACCGTCCAGCAATACCTAAAGGGATATGAATTGTACTCCCCAGTGTGGTAGTTAATCCAGAGATGGTTGCAAATGAATGATGCCTCATGTCACTCATGCCTTTGGGTAGGCCCCACCCATACTAAATCTGGGTTGCTCTGGGTCTTACTTTAATCAACAGAATACAGAAGTGACCCTATGCCTGTTTTGGAACAAAACCTTAAGAATACCTTACAGCTTCTGCTTTTGTGCTATTGGATGTGCTGAACCACCATGTAAAAATTCCAGCAACCATGATTCTGAGACCAGGTGAAAAGGCCATGTGGAGAGGGGGTGACGTAGCTGTCCCATCATCCCAGGCAAGCCCAGCCTTGAGCAATACCAACCAATGTATCAGACTATGGAAGTTAAGACAGCTTATATGTTTTAGCCTCAACCATCATCTGACTGCAGTCATGTGAGAGATCTCAACAAGGTCCAGCAGAGAAATCACCAGAGTGAGCTGAGCCTAATCAATCCACAGAATCATGTGAAATAATAAGATGACTATCGTGCTAAGTCACTAAATTTGGGTAGTTTGCTGTGTAGTAATTAAGATACACAGCTAAGCTATCTTTGCTACAGTTTCCAAACAAATGACTACCATGTACTTTAAAGGATTTTCCTGACACAGATCAAAGAACAGACATCAGTATTTTTCTCATGAGGGAATAAAAAGATTTTTTTCCCCAGAGGAAAGCTGCCATATTATACAAAGTACTAAAATATCCATAGCATCAAAATGGCCACACCAAAATTTTCTTCTTTGGAGGATTATGCAGTTTTCTTCATCACACATTTTTCTAATACTACTTCATAGTTAGCTGATTAGAATGCTTTCTTGTAAATTCAGCTAAGGTACAAGCAGCAGGGAAGAGAAAGAAAGAAGTAATCAGAGAAAAAAGAAGGCGGCGGGGAGGAGAAAAGGAGAGAGAGATCTCATGAATTGCTACACAAATCTCATGAGGAAAAGCAAAAAAAAAAAAAAAAGAAGAAAGAAAGAAAACCGTAGAAGAAAGGAACTACCTATTGAGTCAAGAAGATCAGAGAAATTTAATGTCATATCATGTAGTTCAAAATGGGAGAGTGAAAAAAAGAGGGGTAGCATATTTTATTTATCTGATAAATTTATAGTAATAGGAACTGATTTATAGTAATATAAACTGACTATAATATATACATCTCACTGTAGTGTGGAATAATTTCCAGTTAATTATGCTCAATTTTGAGAGAGTTTTCCTCCTCAGAGACTCTTCTAAGTCTGTTTAGCATTTCTCTGTACCCTACAGCATGTTTGCCATAAATTTGAAACAGTAGCAGCCTCGGTTAAAGTTCAAGGATTGAGGGGCACCTGGGTGCCTCAGTCAGTTAAGCGTTTGCCTTTGACTCAGGTTCTGGAATCAAGCCCCACGTCGGGCTTCCTGCTCATCACAGAGTCTGATTCTCTTTCTCTCTCTCTCTCTCTGTCTCTCTCTGTCTCTCTCTCTCTCTCTCTCTCTCTCTCTCTCTCTCTCTCTCTCTCTCTCTCTCTCTCCTTCTGCCCCTCCCCACTGCTTGTTCTCTCTCTCAAATATATAAATAAAATATTTAAAAAATAATAAAAAATTTTTTTTAAAGTTCAAGGATTGAGGACATTCCATGCATTGAAATCCATAGTACCAGGATGAATCCTATGCAGAGAGTCCTATCAGAGTAACATTATGTTGATGAATTATAAAAGTAATTCAAATGTCCGGACTTCAATTTTATAGACTCTGGAATCTGATTTTATCTTTTATTAGCCCACCTGAAACAGAATAGATTCGTCTCTCAAAGGCAAAGTCACATTAAACAAATCTATAGACACTAACTTATAAAACCAGAGGCCAGTATACCAATTTGTAATGAGTAATATGATTATCACTAGGATATCTTTCCTTAAGCCTCTGGCACTAACAGCCCAAACAGCTTTTGTAAGAACACATTGTTTCATTTGATGTGTTACTATCAGGCTACATTGAAGTCCTACTGACACACAAATCATTGCATTACTTTAAGGTGACTTGGCATGCCATATCTCTTTTATTCAAAGTACCACTGACTGAGATGTACAATTGATTTAATAACAGCTCACAGGAAACAAAAGAAACACTACATGGGGGCCCCTGGGTGGCTCAGTGGGTTAAAGCCTCTGCTTTCGGCTCAGGTCATGATCTCAGCGTCCTGGGATCGAGGCCCGCATCGGGCTCTCTGCTCAGCGGGGAGCCTGCTTCCCCCTCTCCCTGTCTCTCTGTCTGTCTCTCTGCCTACTTGTAATTTCTCTCTCTCTCTGTCAAATAAATAAATAAAATCTTTAAAAAAAAAAGAAACACTACATGGAATGTACACCTTGTAAGTGGCATGCAAACTTTTGGGTACGTTATTTATGCCTCCCACTGGGTAAAGGGTTATTGGTTACATTTACTGAGTACATACTATCCACCAGATGTTTTACAAGGCTCTAAGGATACAATATAGAGCAAGAATTTGCATGATCTCTATCATCAAGAAGTTTATATTCTAGTGGGGGGAGGGAGACATCATATCCATCACAACACAGAATAAGAAACTGTGTAAACGCCAGGAAGGAAGCCAAGAGAATGCTATGAAAGATAGTGAAAGAGGTAGGAATGATAAGAAAGAGAGTGAACTGAGGCACAGACAAGTAAGCTATGGCCTGAAAGACAGGTAAGAGCCAGTAGATGAAGAGCTTTTCTAAAATATGTTCTCCCCAAAACCCCAGAGGCAGGAGTTTGTCAACAGAGACGCAGCCAGTTTAGATGGAGCAGAGGGGGTGTGGGGGAGAGGAGCAGGAGTCAAAATGACCACAGGGTAACTATGTAAGGTTTTTGAGGGACTTTAGCTTTTAAGAACACTGAGTGAAATCAAGAGCCATTGCAGAGATTTGAGAAGAGAGGTAACATGATCTGACTGAAGTTGTTAAAGGATCCCTTGGCTACGGTGTGCATGACAGACTTAAGGGGAGCAGATGTGGAGAAAGTTCAGTGAGGAGGCTACTGCAGTAACCATGGATGAGAACACGACGGCTTAGAAGCTTCAAAGAAGGTTAAGATGTGGCATGGATTTAAGATACTTTTAGAAAGTAGAATTGACAAGTCAATATCCAGTCAGCTGATGCTAGAGGAAAATGCTTTCTCAATCTTCTCAACTAGTAGCTTCAGTCTACTACTTCCAGCCTTGCAATCCACAGGCATTCAGGAGCTATTTCTTGACTGTTGGGACCTACCCTTGCAGCAGGCCTTCCTCCCAAATCTAGGCTTCACGGCTTAGAGGCGGTGCTGGGCAGAGAAGGCAGGAAAAAATCTTCTTCCTTTTTCAAGGCACTGAAGTAAAAAGAAGGGCCTGTCCTGAGTCCTTCTGTCTAATCGAGTCTATCAAACTGTGTGCTATAATTTGTGTAGCAAAAGGGAATATGAAGGCCCCGTGTGCCTCTCCCCAAAGAGCTAAACACGTATCACAACACAGACCATGTTTCTCAGGGCAAAAGGTCTCACAGTGGGATACCAAGCACATTTTTTAAGTATCTCAAATTGCCAAATTCTGGTCAAGACTTAACTACTTACTCTCTGACACATTTCACCAAATATGCAAATATATTGCCGCCATCACTCCAGGATCCCTCTAAAGTTCATCTTCAGTCAGGCAGCATTTCCTGAATTCCTATTTTATGCCTGTGCTGCAAGATAAACCAGACGCAGTCCTTACTCTTATAGAACTTGGAATCTAACAGGGGTAGAAAATATGCTGTCCTTAGCAATATTAACTGCGATTTAAATATAGGGTTGATTTTTTTTTTCTTTTTTTTGGTAAGGCTCTGATCTTTTTCGCTTGCTTTCTCTCAAGGATTGCCAAGGGCCTGGAACTGAAGCATACTCGGGTATTTTAACTTTCTCTCCAATAAAATGACACATGTAAAACCTGACCTCTAAAGTCCATCTACCAGTATGATTTTAGATCCACTTTGTCTTAATTTCTGACTGACATTTCTTCAGCGGGGGCTTTTAGTTTCTTACTCAGCTGCGTAATTAATGACCTATAAACAAATATTTGGGAAGTCCCTATTTTAAAGGACCTGTCATCCCTTTTGTAATGAGAGAAGTTTTTTGTTAGGTGACTACTTTCATCTCCAGGATGCATTTGCTTCCAACCAGCAATTAACAAGACTTTTACCCCCCACTCTCTTTATCATTTGCTCAGGGAGCCTACATAAAGAGCAATTAATTGGGCTAGCCCATTCCTCCCGAGAGAAGAGGGCAGCTGCAACCCCTGAAAGCCAACTCTCGGCGCTTGTGAGTGGTTGGGCACCCCCATGGACGACACCCGTAGCAACCCTGGGAGCCCCAGAGCGCAAATCACTTCCTTTAATGTTTGTAACGTGTGTTTCCCTGTTATTTTAGACTTTTTCCTCCTAAACCAATTACATTTCTTACAGAATTTATGTTCTGAGTTTCCAGGGGTTTTTTTTTTTCTGCCTCTTCCAGTTTTCCTTTTCATTTCTCAAAGAAATTTCAATTCTCCAGAAAGTGGATATGAGGCAGAAATGACAAACATACCTTACCTAGAAATGCATGTTCTCTTGGCAAGAACAGACTGGCAGTGGAGTCAAACCTGCTTTGGAAACTGTTAAGCTGTAAAGTAATGTGTTTGGTGATGATGATGATGATGGTGGTGGTGGTGATGATCAGCAGCAGCAACATCGTCCTGATATCAATGCTGATTGGAAAATCTCAGCTTTCTTTTCTGCAACGTCCATCACATCCTTACTAAGGCTTTCAAAACAAATAAAGCAGTACAACCACTGAACCAATACTACTTTAAACAAGTCAATGAAAATACAGTGCTATGTACCTCTCAAGCTGTTTCTAATCAGAGTGCACTCTACACTCTGTCAGCTGCATCCAAATCTGAGAATTGAGAATGTTTGACTCTTGTAACTGACCTTGATGACTTCCATACGCTCCTAAAACTGAAGTTCTCTACAAATCACAACAAATGAATAGAATCATCAAGCAGAACTACTGAATCATACTTCTACATCAAACCAGGTTGAGAGGGCATTCATTTGTTTCACATGTTTTCCTATTTCAACTGAAAAACACTTTCTTGACAGCCCTCTCTTAGAGGTGTTATCACAGTGAAGGCTCTTCTGCCGTTCCTGGAAAGCCAAAGCCTGCACTTCTCCTGAGTGTGTGAAGAATGGAGAGTGGTAAAATGCACTTCCCAAGTATGTGATTAGACCACCTGCCCTTGCTTTCTCACATGAGTGCCTCAGAGAATCCAAATGAATCCTCTTAAAGATAAACCATAAAGTACTTTCTGTTTTCTATCAGATCATTTGAACGAATGCAAAGTTGGAGTAGGATATGTTCTTCGAGAATGAGAACATTTCCTTTGTGGTTTCAGTGAATGGAATGCCAAGTGTGAATGGGGAAAGATCTATGAGTAGTGAGATTTTGATAAATGTGTTGAAATAATGCAAAGGAGTTTCACAGGAACGTATTTATAGTTCCTTTTCTGGACAGGAGAAACTATGGATAATTCAACATTCAAATTCAAAACCATTTATTGAAGCCCATGCTAGGAGCCATGTACTGTACTGGGACAGGAATGCTTACATAATTTGCAGAGCCCAGGACAAAATGAAAATGCAGAGCCCCTTGCTCAAAATCATTATGAATTTTAAGATGGTGACAACACAGCATTAAACCTAGTGAGGGGGTCGCCTGGGTGGCTCAGTGGGTTAAAGCCTCTGCTTTCGGCTCAGGTCATGATCTCAGCGTCCTGGGATCGAGGCCCGCGTCAGGCTCTCTGCTCGGCAGGGAGCCTGCTTCTTCCTCTCCCTGTCTCTCTGCCTGCCTCTCTGCCTACTTATAATCTCTCTCTCTGTGTCAAATAAATAAATAAAATCTTTAAAAAAAATTAAAAAATCAACCTAGTGAGGGACTCCTCTAAGTGTGGCACGTTTCATTACCGTAGAGGCTGTACACCCTGACCGGGGCTCTATCACAGTGTAAAGAGGGAGTGATGAAAACTGACTTGGCTCTGCCCATGGGTGCCAGGGAAGGTTGCTCAATGTAGATAAGTGAGCAGGGTCTTGAGGAGTGGGCCTTTTCTAGAGAAAGAAAGGAGGAGGACCCTGAGAATAGAGAGCAAACAAAGAGGGAATAGCATGTACTCATTCATTTACCAGATATTGAACTCCTGCTTTATTCTAGACACTGTGAGGACCCAAAGATGAAAAACACAACTCTTGTCCTCCAGAAATTTATAGTCTAGTAGAGAAGGCACTCAGAAAACATAAGCTTATATGAAGTCTACTACAGATTAAATGTTTGTCTCTCCCCAAAATTCATATGTTGAAACCTAGTCCTTAATGTGATAGTTGTTGGCAGCAGGGCATTTGGGAGGTGATTACACCAGGAGGGTGAAGCCCTCATGAGTGGGATTAGTGCCCTTATAAAAAAGACTCCAGAGAACTCCCATGTCCCTTCTGCCATGTGAGGACACAGTAAGAACACAGCCATCTATAAACAAGGAAGAGGGCTCTCACCAGATACAAGCACTTTGACCTTGGACTCTCTAGTCTCCAGAAGTATAAGAAATAAATGTTTGTTGAAAAAATGTTCATCATCACTAGCCATCAGTGAAATACAAATCAAAACCACATTGAGATACCACCTTATACCAGTTAGAATGGCCAAAATCAATAGGACAGGAAACAACAAGTGTTGGAGGGGATGTGGAGAAAGGGGAACCCTCTTACACCGTTGGTGGGAATGCAAGTTGGTGCAGCTGCTTTGGAAAACAGTGTGGAGATTCCTCAAAAAATTAAAAATAAAGCTACCTTATGACCCGGCAATTGCACTACTGGGTATTTAGCCCAAAGATATAGATGTAGTGGAAAGAAGTGCCATATGTACCCCAATGTTCATAGCAGCAATGTCCACAATTGCCAAACTGTGGAAAGGGCCGAGATGCCCTTCAACAGACAAATGGATGAAGGTATGGTCCATATATACAATGGACTATTACTCAGCCATCAGAAAGGATGAATACCAGGGGCGCCTGGGTGGCTCAGTGTGTTAAGCCTGTGCCTTTGGCTCAGGTCATGATCTCAGGGTCTGGGATTGAGCCCTGCATCAGATTCTCTGCTCAGCAGGGAGTCTGCTTCCCTGTCTCTCTCTGCCTGCCTCTCTGCCTACTTGTGATCTCTCTCTCTCTTTCTGTCGAATAAATAAATTCTCTCTCTCTTTCTGTCGAATAAATAAATAAAATCTTAAAAAAAAAAAAAGAAAGGATAAATACCCAACTTTTGTATCAATGTGGACAAGTCAAGCAGAGAAAGTCAATTATCATATGGTTTCACTTACTTGTGGAACATACAGAATAACATAGAGGACATTAGGAGGAGGAAAGGAAAAGTGAATCGGGGTAAATCCGAGGGGGAGACGAAAGATGATAGACTGTGGATTCTGAGAAACAAACACGATTATAGTGGGGAGGGGGAAGAGGGAAGGGTGAGCCTGGTGGTTGGTATTAAGGAGGGCACGTATTGCATGGAGCACTGAGTGTGGTACATAAACAATGAATCTTGGATCACTGAGAAAATAAAGTAAAAAAAAATCAAAGAAGAGAAAAAAAATAAATGTTTGTTATTTAAGCCACCCAGTCTATGGTATTTTTGTTAGAGCAGCCCATACAGACTGAGACATTCATTCATTCATTCATTCATTTGATAAATATTTACTGAGCATCTACCATGTGCCAAGTACTAGGATAGGTGCTTGGGGTACAACTGTAAACATCTACACTTGGTCCTAATGTCTGTTGGGGCAATGGAGCAAGCAATTTATCTTTTTATTTTATTTTATTTTATTTATTTGACAAAGAGAGAGAGAGAGAGAGAGAGATCACAAGTAGTCAGAGGCAGGCAGAGAGAAGGAAGCAGGCTCCCCGCTGAGCAGGGAGCCCGATGCGGGCCTCGATTCCAGGACCCTGAGATCATGACCTGAGCTGAAGGCAGAGGCTTTAAGCCACTGAGCCACCCAGGCGCCCAGGAGCCAGCAATTTAGCAAGTGCCTATAATGAAGCATGATATTTGCTATGATTAGAGAATCCAGAAAGAACATTTAATCCAGGGATAGTAGGAGTAGTGTACATACAAAATTGAGGAATGCTCCTGTAAAAGCTGGGGGAAGGGAGTTGTTAATTATGTTTAAAAATATAAACTTTATTCTAAGAGCAATGGGAAATATTGAAACTTTCAAATAGGGGTGGGACATAATGATTTTTAAGTCATTCTGGCTACTATGTGGATTGAAGGAAAGGAAAAGCATAGTATATTTGAGAAATAATGTTCTGAAAGTTAAAAATGTACATTTCTATCCTCCTTTTAATGGCCAAGCAAAAATGGCCTCACTTCAAAATTTGCTAAGAAAAAAAAAGCATCACCTAAGAATTGGTGTTATATCAGCCAGGCTTAGACAAAAGGAATGGCTCTGTGTGTGTGTGTGTGTGTGTGTGTGTGTGTGTGTGTGTGTGTGATATGTAACAGACCTTATGTTATCATCAAAACTCCTCATTAGCTCTTTCAAAATGTAGGCATTTTGCCAGATTCATAAGTGATTACAGTGCCCATGCTGAAATAAACATAGTGCCCAGATAGGTTGTAGAATAGATCCAGTCATTCTTCAGCAAGGTACCAGGTTTCTTATTTGTGTTTTCACAAGAATAGTCTTTGACAGAAAATAAATGCTTGCTAGCAAATTTATCTGCTTGGCATTTTAGAACATTGTTCCATATGATTTGATGTAAGATTACATGGTCAGGCTTGCAAGCTCTTTCTCCACCTTTGTTAGCTAACACAACAGGACAATGTCTACCATGATATTTGAACAATATTTTGAAAGATGTTGTTCATGGGAATTTCCTTTTAAATCAGTGACAGATGTATCTTTGGCAATATTATTTATTAACAGTCTTTATGAAGAGATAATGGTTTGTGATGTGACTATCATCAAGACTGGGAGGGGGTAGGTCTACAGTAAAACATCCCTAAAAACTTAGAAATGGGGGGCGCCTGGGTGGCTCAGTGGGTTAAAGCCTCTGCTTTCGGCTCAGGTCATGATCTCAGCGTCCTGGGATCGAGGCCCGCATCGGGCTCCCTGCTCAGCGGGGAGCCTGCCTCCCCCTCTCTCTCTCTGCCTGCCTCTCTGCCTCCTTGTGATCTCTCTCCCTCTGTGAAATAAATAAAATCTTAAAAAAAAAAAGAAATGGGGAAAATAAGGCTGCCCTGTGAGTTAAGCTTTAAAATCAATATGTAATGAATCAGAGCAGAGATATGCAATCACCTTTAAGGTAGAGAAGATCTCCCAAACCAGCAGGACTATACCAGATTCAACCCATTAATGTGACAAAAGAATGTGTTAGTCAGAATACGACTTGGTTACCTAGGAAAGCAGGAAAACATTAGGAGTAGGTGAGGCAAATTTTGGCAGTATCACCCAAACTCTGTCATAGCCTAAGACTTCCTAACCCCATCAAGACCATCCTTGTAGTGAAGATACATATGCCTGAAATCAATTAACATAACTTAACCACTAGGTTTCAGTTCCATTCGCGCCACCTAACTTTCTGATTCTGGTCTCCTTCTCATGGAGATTAGCCTGTAGTTCCCATTCTCAGCCTTGTTTGCAAATTGGAATCACCTGGGGAATTAAAAACTGCAGATGCCTGGGTCCTACCCCAGAGATTCTAATTTAATTAATCTGCAGAATTGGGGCACCTGGGTGGCTCAACTGGTTGGGTGATGCCTTCGGCTCAGGTCATGACCCTGGTGTCCTGGGACTGAGTCCCACATAGGGCTCCCTGCTTGGCAGGGAGACTGCTTCTCCCTCTGAACATCCCCTCTCTCATACTCTCTCCCTCTCATTCTCTATCTTTCAAATAAATAAATGAAATCTTCTTTAAAAATTAATGTACAAAGGATCTAACTGCTGCGGAAGTTCAGAGGCGACCAAGAAACTCAAGCGGCACCCCGGAGAGTTGGAAGAACAGTTTTTTACGCCGGCGGGCCCAGCGGAACAG
This sequence comes from Ailurus styani, assembly GCA_002007465.1. NCBI lineage: Eukaryota > Metazoa > Chordata > Mammalia > Carnivora > Ailuridae > Ailurus > Ailurus styani. Next base: position 1,172,321 of record LNAC01000247.1, read on the forward strand.
TTTCACAAAGGCTGAGCCCCTAGTTGTGATTAGGAAGGCCATTTATAGGCAAACTAGGAATTTTTCACAAGGTCACACCGCTGATTGGTTCGGAGCCTTGCAACAGGTCTTTGTTTAGGCCTTTGGCGGGGTCTCACCACTGATTAGCTCCAGGGCCCTGCAGCAGGTCTTTATCTCTGCGGGAGTGACTTGGCAGGGGAGGGCCAAGTTGTCCTTGGGAGCTCCTCATCTCAGTCAGGCGGCCATTTTGGGGCGTTTCCGCCTCATAACAAGCAAGCAGGGGTTTGAATCTTGACTTATTAAAAAAGATTATGGGCTTCCACAGATTCAGGGTACTCTAGGTATACTCCATGACAGGGGGGAGGTATCAATTAGCATCCACAAACTCAGAAGTATGATAAAAAAAAATGGTTTTTTTTTCCCCCAGAGCTGTGATTAATTGACATTTTGAATCCTGGGTGGGGAAAATTTAATCTTGGCTGTCTCCCTTTCTCCTAAGTTGCTACACTGGTGAGAAGATAAGAAGAGAAGATGAGAAGATGAGAAGATAAGAGCATGATTGATTCAGGCTTGTCCCTGTTCCCCACTCACATCCACTGCGCTGTCTTCATTTCCATCTGGTCTTTGATCATCTGTTCACACAGACCACTACCACATCCTCCTTGCCCTGACCACAAGACTTTGAGTTTACTCTTTCTCTCTGCCATGTCTTGTAGCTCCCACACATTGAAGACACATTCGGCTGTTCCTGCACTACTTTGGACTCTGGATGGTCTATGAGGCTTTCTCAAGCCCACCCACTAGCTACACCTCTCAGACATTTCAACCTTGGCATGTCACTGCTACACTGGACTCTATCCGGGAAAAGGGAGTAGAAAGTGCAGGTCTTCTCTGCTCTCCAATTACCCAAAACGATTTACAATTGTGCTGTTCTACCTCTAGGGCTCAACCTAAGGAGACAAGCATTAGGCCACTTCCTCAAGGACCCCACCAAAATCCAGACTCTGTTTTCACACTGACTTCCTATCCCTCAGTCTAAAGAATCTTTAGCTAGAGCAGACAACCTGTGCTCTCATAGCCAAATTCAGTGTTCACTGTTACTGCCCTGGTTCTTATTTCCTACCCACCACCTTTGCCAGGGCTAGACTTTTGAAACCCAGAAGTTAAGAATGGATTTCTCCAGTCTAGCCTATCATCCTTCCCATAAGGCAAAGAATGGCACAGCTGTAGCAGATGAAATGAAGAGGGGAGGGGGTGTTGAAAATGCCAGGGAAATAAGCAGAGATTCATTTTTCAAAAATATTATCTTGTCATAACATTAACAGTTCTCATTAAAGTAAGAAAGGAATTTAAATTACAGTTTGGATTTTCATGTCAGTGTACCTACAATGATCCTTAACCTTTGTATCATTCATAGACCTCTTTAGGAATCTACAACTATAGATTCTTCCTCAAGAAAAATGCAATAAATATTTTGCATACAATTTTCAGGTGCCCTGTGATCATGTAAATCTCAAGACCCCAGATTAAGAAGTGCCAAGTTAAGCGAAATCACTATGTTGGTCACGCTGGTGTATATTTTCACTCCAGTGAAAATGATTTCTCAGTGTATATTAGTAACTGCTCATTATGGCTTTATACATGACTCTTATGAACTTGGCCACTATGAATTCAGCTCCAGGAACTGAATTCACTCTCAGTGGGCTAACTAAGCATGTTCCTCTGCTTGCAAGATTGACAGATGGCACTGGACTCATGCCAAACAGTGGGAAGCCTCCCTCCGGTGTTAGAACAACAGCCTCGCCTCTGGCACACATATTTTCCCTCTCATTTGAATTTTTAATGAATAAAGCATCTAAACCACATGGCGAAGCAACCTACCAGCAAGAATGCATAGAGTACTGCTATGTGTCAAAGACAAAGACCACACTGGAGAAAACGATAGTTATAGCCTTTGAGGAGCTTATAGTCTAATATGGCAGGAAAAATTACACTATAGGCCAGCTTGGCAAGCTACAGCCCATAGGCAATACATAGCCCAACACCACCGGCTTTTGTAATGCAGTTTTATTTAAACAGCCACACCCGTTTATTTACATGTTGTCTGTGGCTGCTTTTGTGCTACAAGGGGGGAAGGCAGGGGGCATAGAGCTGAGCAGATGCAACAGAGATCATACGGCCTGCAAAACCTCAAATATTTACTATCTGGCCCTTTACAGAAAAAAAAAAAAAAAGGTGCTGACCTTAGCCCCAGAGCCATGCTTCTCGAACTTCCACATGCCTGTGAATCACCTCAGGAATATTGTTGAAATCTAGATTCTGAGTCGGTGGGTCTGAGGTGAGACCAGAGATTCCACATTTCTGACAAGTTCTCAGATAATGCCAATGCTGCTAGTCCAAAAATCACCCCTTGGGTAGTGAGGATCTAGAACTCTAAACTGCTTGTTGGCTTATTCACTGAGCGCTCTCCTATGTCTGAGGAAAATCCATGAGGTGATTTTCTCATCTTGAAGAGAAGGCAACACATTTACCTTGCACAGTTGTTGATTATGTACAAAGTATACTTAAATCCTCACCCAGGTCTCTGGCCCATAGTTCTCTTCATGTACAGTAGCTCGTGCAATAGAATGTTTTGCATTTCATCTCTACTTTTCCTAGGAGAAGAGATGCCATAAAACTCTCACATTTGGAAGGATAAGTCACTACAGAAATATTAAATAATCCTATTATTTTTCATAGATCTAGGCTTTCTTGGGGGTGACTAAGTTCTATTGTCCAATGTTGTAGACCTTTCCCAAAATGGTTGAGGGTCTTGCAGATCTATTTTAAGTTTTTTTTACTATAAGCCCAACTCAGGCCCAATTCATGGAGAGAGAAAATATTATTCCTGGCTTGCCCATATCATACAAGGTACAGATATGTATAAAATACCATATTCTGAACAGGCATGACAAAATATATACTGTACCGTGAGTTCAAATGTCTTGTACTGTTCCCTCTCAAATGTGCATGGCAAGTAGGAATCAAGAAAAAACCGCTTTCATATGTTCTAAGAACTCTTCAGTTGAAATTGTAAGGTTTCCCGGTAGCCCTCCCAGTAACGGTGGATTAAACAAAGCACCAGACGAATAGGCACAAGGGGAGATTTAATAGAGATGCCCTCGGGCGAGGTTCCGCGACTCCGAGAGAAGGGAGTCGGGGAAGTCGCGCCCAAGGCAGGGTGACAAGGGTATATATTGGGAACGGCAGGGGGTGAGGAAAGTTCAGACAGGCGGGGGCGAAGTGTTTCGGTTGTCTGGCTTAAGTTCTGGTTTCTTGGAGTTGCTTAAGTTTTCAGGTTTTTTGCTTAGGTTATGGTTTCCTGAAGTTGTGTTAGCTGCAGAGGTTTTGTCGGGAGGGTCAGCAGTCTTGGACTTCCTCTTTTACACAGCCTCCATCTCCCTCCAGCCCAACAGAAATGTTTCCTCAAGTTGCCTCAGTGGCTAGAGAATGGAGACAGAAAGTATTTTGAAGTATTCGGTTATTTAAATGACATGACCTTTCGATGCACCTTGAAGGAGTACACCCCCTTAAGATACCAGTATCTGGGAAAGGCATGTCTGAAACTATCCCTTGATAAATACCAGTTCCAAAGACCTCAGTGAAATACATTGGACATACAGAGTCCCAGCAATGTGGCAAGCCACAGACCTCAAAATGATACTGGTTGTATTCCACTAGCCACAGAGAACTGAAGACCTTTCTGGATTCAGTGGATTTTAAGGAATAATTATGAACAATCATGTCAGATTTGCCAAGCCATTGCATGATTATATCGGTTATTTCCCAATTTTCTCTCATCTCCAAACCCACCTTTCAGTACTATGTTCTGTGATTCTGGGGCTGGGACTCTGCACACCCTATTTTCCAGACTGCCATGCCAGCTGGTTCCTGGATGGTTCCACTGATGGGAGGAACTAGCAAGAGTCTAGAAGGTAGGAGGAGGGGAGAACAGATGTCCTGATTGACTGTGCTTACCACCAGCATGCCTTTAGCAATAGAGAACAGCTTTGGCTCTAGCACCCTGCTTATTTGGGAACTCCCACATTGGTGTAACCAGTTCCCCATATTAAATCCTGGCTATTTGAAACACCTAGAGTGGATTGGTTTTCCTGACTAGATGTAACTGAAAGTCAAGATCAGTCCAAGTTGAAAAGTCAAGTTGACCTGTATCAGGTCAAGATCAGTAAACCAATAAAGGAAGTAGTCCCCAGAACCAGATTCTCAGCCTCCTCAGAGTCTCTCCAACTTCTTCAGAGTGAGAGAGAGGTCTGTGATCTGATGTTAAGATAGTGACAGGATGTTCTATACAGGTGTATGTTCTAGCATGTAATGGCTCTACTAAGTCCTCCATTGTACACCAAATTTGAAAGGCCATTTAAGTTGCTCAGCCACTAAGATAAAGGAAAAAGCATTGAGAGTCATTCACTCTGAGAAATACTTCAGCTAGTGGGGGTATGGAAATCCAAGATCTCTATTTGCCACACACGTGAAATCTCCAAACCACAAAGTTTGTTTGCTTGTTTTAACCTGCAAATTAAATTGGGGACACAATCCCAGACTGTGCAAAAAGGAACCAATATGATATTCTGAGAACATGACTGATAACTACCAGGATTGACACCACACGATTTGCCCCATACTTCTTGATATGTAAGGGGAATCTGCCGCTGCTAATCAATTTCTACTCTGGAGTAAGTCAGGAGAGAGAGATTTTCAGGAACCTGACCCAGTGTACATAGGACCTTAGAGACCAGCGGTAGGAATCATGCTGGCCAACTTCTGAAAGAACACACCTAACCCATGGTAGGAAGACCCGGGAGCCTTCCTGTGCTCAAATACTGAAGAGTGAGCAACAAAGGTGAAGGCCGGCCACAGAACGTGCTTCTTGCCCCAAGAAGAACTAGGAGGGAAAATTTTCCCCATACATGATAAAGCAGAGTTAGTCAGGGAAGAATCTGGGTGCAGCCATCCAAGCAGAACTCGAGGGTGTGCTTCCAGACTGGGGGTGTTGGAAAGGGGAGTGAAATAGGTAAATCAGTATGGAGTTTAGGGCAGAAAAACTGCTTTTAGGGCGCCTGGGTGGCTCAGTGGGTTAAAGCCGCTGCCTTCGGCTCAGGTCATGATCCCAGGGTCCTGGGATCGAGGCCCACATCGGGCTCTCTGCTCGGCAGGGAGCCTGCTTTCTCCTCTCTCCTTTCTCTCTGCCTGCCTCTCTGCCTACTTGTGATCTCTCTCTCTCTGTGTCAAATGAATAAATAAAAAAAAATCTTAAAAAAAAAACTGCTTTTAAATTACAGGAATCATATAGAGGTAAACAGAACCATGTAAATTAAAATTTTGGCCCCGAGGGGCAAAGGGAAGCAAGAAAATCATCTAGCTTCTAGACTCAGCTACGCAGCACTTGGGAAGCCTGGGATAAATACCACCCACACACCAGAGCACAGCTTCGTGCGTGCAAATTTCCATTCTAAGGGTCTGGATGGAAAACAGAGCTAGCAAGACCTTGGGAAAATGCTTTCCATTCCCTGAAGACAAACTGAGGAGGAAGATGAATATAAAAAGATTTTTAACCTCAGCTCTAGTGATAAGGGTACCAGGAAGTCACCTTAGTCTTATCTCAAAAGACAATCACAGTGAACAAACAAAAGAGAGATAGGCAGTAATAGAGAATCCACCCCTGCCCTTCTTCCCCCACCCAAACAGGTTAAAAATGTGAGTCCCACCTTTTAAGAAGAGGTGTGAGGATTCTGAGGGAAGAATGCGTAGCGTTGCTCAGGCCAATGAGGGATGGGCGCTTGACTGCATCTGGCCCTGCAGTGTCTAGGCCCAGGAGAAGCTAGCACCTGGGGGAGGGACCTACGCTGAGTGCTGAGCAGGAGCCAGCAAGTAAGGTCTACCCAGCATCACAGCCTGGGTCACGGCCCGCCTCAGCAGCCCACCATCCTAATGATTCTCAACCGTGGCTGCTGCAGGAGACAAAGCTAGTCCATCGCCAGTCACCATCTAAGTCACAACACCTCCCCGTGTCTGTACTGAGATGGCGGTGTGCTCCTTGTTTCCCTTCACTGCTACATGTGCCACGGGGTGGAGCTGACATTCCACACTCGAGGGATGGACTGGAGAATGCCAGTGCACCCAAGGGTGGCAGGACAAAGGAATGGCCATCTTTGTTCCACTGTTCTTGCAGTGACCCATTATGGTCTCGTAGAAAGCATACAGCCTCTCAGGCCACAAAGAGCCATTTACATATAAAGAAATTCAATTAAGATTTTACATGAAGTTCCTCAGTTGCACTAGCAACATTTCTACTGTTTCATAGTCACAGGTGGCTAACGAGTACTACACGAGACAGTGCAGGTTTGGAACATTTCCATCACTGCAGAAAGTTCTTTTGGTCAGTGCTGCCCTAGAATCTAAAATCCTAGCCCTGCCACTTCTTCATTGTATCTTTGGGCAAATTAGCTGAGCTCTCTGAGCCTCAGTTTTCTTGCCCTTTTCAAACTGTACCCAAGCAGACCAGACTGCCTTTGATGCTTCCTATTTCACAGAGAAACAATTGTGGGGGCTTCCAGGGAGCCGGTGCTCACTTCGAGAAGTGCCAGATTGTTCCAATTTCATAAGAATGAGCTTTTAACCATGAGCAAAGCAGAAAACTAGCTAGGTTTAAGACACACTTGGAAATTCTTAAGTAACAGATAAATTATCACAGATTAAAAAAACTGGCCAAAGGAAGAGGTAACCTCACGGGAATGATGAGCTTAGAGCATTTGTTTTCAGGCATTGACATTTTCCCAAACGCTTTTAATTATCATCGTTCCCAGTACATTTGTGAGAGAAAGCCTCAAGCAGACTCCTGAGCTAACGGGAATTATTCTTGGCAATCAGGACAGTGTCATTTGGGACTGGAGTCCATCAGCTATGGCTGGTTGCATTCTGTAATACTGGGTTCAAGCTATGTGACTTCCTCCTACCCATCCTCACTCTATGTCTCTAACATTTGTCCCAGACCTCAATCCTAGCCCCACATTCGGATTATGATACCCACTGACCCTCACCCTACATCTCCCTTCAACCTCAGTCTCATTGCTCTACTCCCCTTAATGGCAACGTCATGTTTTCCTCAACCTGCTCCCATCAGGCCTCTGTCCCCATCCCTCCATGGTAATCACTTCCAGGGCAATGACTTTTTTCGCATTGCAAATTCCAAGATCTGTTTCCGATTCTCATTTGACTTAACCCCTCATTAACCATCTATACAGTTGGCCACATGCTTCCTTTTGAAATGCTTTTTGTGACTTCCTCAGCGCCTGGTTTCCCTCTCACCTGCCTGGCCTCTCCTCCTACCTCCCTGGCTCATCTCCACTCTTCACACGCCAGTCAGCTGGAACTTGCTCCAATTTCATTCAGATTATGGTACTCCCCTGCTCGAAGCCCTAAAACTCTCCCTACTATCTTAGAACCCAATCCCAACTCCTTAACTAAGCCAGCAGGGCCTTCTGCAATCTGAGTCCTAACTCCCTCACTGACTCCCTTACGCCACTTTCATCCTTGCCTGTCTTCTGCCACAATGACCTTCCCTTTGTTCCACATGTGCCAAGCTCATTCTCACCTCATGACTTCTGCCCTAGCTTGATCCTCTACCTGAACTTCTCTCCCCTCTGATCTTTACATGGCAGGGTCCATCTTGTCATTCAAATCTCAGCTCAAGATTCCTCCAAATTAGCAAAGATCTGACCTGATTAGACATTAGGCTATTTATAGTGTTGATCTCACTTAATTATGTATGTTCATACATTTTGCTGCAGAAATATTAATGTATTTGATTATAGGATATTGTCCCTAACCCTGTTGAAGGTGTTATATAATACAAGATATATTACCTTTCTAGTATTCTGAAAATCTTTGAAATCTCATTCATACCTGGACTCAAGGGTTTTGGGTAAAAGGATATAGATCTGTCTAACTCCCTATTCTACACATGAAGAAAGCAAAGTTCCGGAAAACAGAAAATGAACTGTCTGTGGTATCATAGCTAGACTGTATCAATGTTCTTTCTACTGGAACCAACCTATAGATAATGACACATCCCTGGGCTGTTTTGTAAGAGGAATTTGGCTTACATCATTTGACAGACAGAAAAGCAGGCTAAAAGAGGCCAACTCCCTTAATCCCCATTGTTCACTTAATGTTTTCAAGAGAGAGAGGAGCCTTATACCCTAAGATGTGATTTGTGGGTAGGAAAGGGGGAAGGGAGGATGTTAGAGCTTAAAGCAAATACTATTCTCTCTCTTTATCTGATCAACATCGCTATGGGTGAGGCTAGATCAGAATACTGAGACAAATTAAGTCACAAGTTGGGTACGTGGGCATAAGGAGGGGCAGTGCCAGTCCACTCTCCCCTGATGACAGAGCAGTGTTACCACAACAGTCTGGAACAGTATTTTAGAATTCAGTGTGTTTTAGCACCAGGACAAGGTAGAGTCATCCCTTTGCTATAGCTAGCTATCTCTATCAGTCCCTGACTAAGAAAAAGGCCCTAGGATTCCCTCTCCTTATCCCACTTTCCTCCTCTGAAGTTCGGATGTCATCCTGGTGAAGCTTCTATACCTGGACCTCCTATGCCTGGTCCAGCAGCCGGGAAAGATAACTGTGGGCCAACAACTGTCAGAGATGGAGCACATGGAGCCACGGGTGGCGAAAGCCATCTTCCAACCGATGGCCACACTTCGGAGGCTTCTGAGCAGAGAAAGGGTTCAAAGGTACAAAGGGCAGAGGCTTTTGTTAGAGTAGGCAGTTAGTTAGGCTTTAACAGGGTACCTGGAGGCCAGCAAAGGGGGAGTCGAGGCCAGTTATCAGGAAAGTTAGCAACCTGTCCTGGCAGCGTTCCGTGAACAAAGCCACAAGAAGCCAGCTCAAGCCAGCAGGCCCAAGACAGAGAAGGCCAGAAACCCCGACCAAGTAAGGGAGAAAAGGCAGTGAAACCTGGCTCCCCAGGAAATCCCTCCCCAGGTAATAAATATTCCACCCCTTAGTGAACAACTGTCAATAAAAGAGAGAGACCCAAAGCCAAGGCACAACTCTCCTGTGAGCTCGCTGCTCTCCATCTCAAGAGTGTACTCTCTCGAACAAACTCTTCACTTGCACCACTCAAACACTGTGTATGGTCCATCCTTGAATTGTTTTCTCATCCATGAGACTAAACTCCCAGTGAAGTCCCAGGGACAGGCTGGGGGAATCCCCAGGGCCCAGAGGTCTCCCCAGTTCACCCAGCAACAGAATGAGAAGCAGAATCAATTAAGGCATTCTACTGATGAGTATAAGGACAGCTCCTGTTGACTGAGCATCTACTTGGTGCCTGTCAGGCTCTGTGGTAGGTACTTTAAACCTTCCCTCTAATTTCATCCTTACAATCACCCCAGGTATCTGTTCGAGCTTATCAGGAAAACTGAGAAACTCTGTACATTAAATAGAAACGTTGCATGTAGGGAATCAGAAGCTTTAAAACCTTTGGCAGAGCTAAGGGAATGAAAGTCAGGAAGGCCACGTTCCAGAAATCCAAAAGTGCAGAAATCTCAAGGAGGCCACTGTGCTGATCTCAGCTGCTACAGCACTTCTCTTCCTCTTTCAAAATTCACACAAGTCCCCCTCCACTTGAAGATTATAACCCAGACTCATGCCAGAAAGGGATTTTGCGAAATTTTGCTCTAAGTTTCTCCCCCGCAAGCCAAGGAAATTTTAGAGAGCAATGAGGCTGATGTTAGGTGGACAATCAACAATCCAACCCACTTATAAGATGGGCATCTTGACCCCTATTTACAGATGAGGAAACTAAGTAAATTTCAAAGGTCACACACCTAGAAACAATAGAGTTAAAACCAGGCCCTTCCTATTTGGTCAAACTGCCTTTTTTAAAGACGAATGATCATGTTTACTGGATGTGGGAGACTTATGGGGACCCCAGTCAGAAACATAAACAGATCACATTTGAAGCAAGTTTAAAGGAACTTTATCTGTGAATGTATGGGTTTTCCTAGATTGAGCCAAACATAAGATTATTATATATCCCAGTTGTCCAGGACAGTACCAGTATATGCCTATAGTTCCAGAATCCCATTTAGTTTAGCATTTGCCCTGGTGATTTTTATTTTTTTATTTTTTTTTATTTTTTTATTTTTATTTTTTTTTATTTTTTTTAAAAGATTTTATTTATTTATTTATTTCACAGAGGGAGAGAGATCACAAGGAGGCAGAGAGGCAGGCAGAGAGAGAAGGGGAAGCAGGCTCCCTGCTGAGCAGAGAGCCCGATGCGGGCCTCGATCCCAGGAGCCTGAGATCATGACCTGAGCCGAAAGCAGAGGCTTTAACCCACTGAGCCACCCAGGCGCCCGCCCTGGTGATTTTTAAATGAAGCATTAGTAGTAGTAGTTGCATTAGAACAAGCTGGGGTGTGTTTGGTACCCTCTACTTTGAGGATCCAACTTCTGCTATCGTTTTCTTTTTTTTTTAAGATTTTATTTATTTATTTGACACAGAGAGAGAGATCACAAGTAGGCAGAGAGGCAGGCAGAGAGAGAGGAGGAAGCAGGCTCCCTGCCGAGCAGAGAGCCCCATGTGGGCCTCGATCCCAGGACGCTGAGATCATGACCGGAGCCGAAGGCAGAGGCTTTACCCAGGCGCCCTGCTATGGTTTTCTCGAGAAGTGTGTGAGAAGCATGTATGGTGCAGATTGCTCAGTTTGGAAAATCTGTTAAAGCTAAAAGATGGCCAAGTGAAAAGATGACCACCTCTGCTGATCCATGATGAACACCATCCATTCAAGGACATAAATGCAGCACACTCACCGTGAGGACAGTTACTCCCTCCTGGTCTCTGGTAGAACAAGGGAATTGTTTGCCTCTGTTGCCCTAGCCAGACACTTGATGTACAAGCAAGTTCTGCTGAGGTCCAGGCCTTGACCTGCAAGTTGCTCAGAGCAGGATATATTTGATGTATGTAAACAGGGAATAGAGACATAGCCTTGCACTAGTGTATGGAAAGTAGCCTGATTGGTCCTATTACAGTGAATCTGTTATTTACTGTATGGTGTAAAAGGTACAACTTTTGATTATTTGGTGATGCTTTTCCATTTTATAAGATTCCCTCTGGGAAGCAATAAATTCAAAATATTAAAGTGGATATTTAATGAAAAATTAAATACCAAATTTTCATTTCCCCCCAAAATTGATGATGAATGGGAAACTTACACAAAATGCTTGCCAGCATTTACTCTCCACCATGGGAGCCAAAGTGATATCACTGTGCCCACATGACAACCAGAAGACACAAATATGCTGAACAAGCATCAGCTTCTCCTTCAAAAATGAGTAGTTATTTTAAGAAGAATCTGCCCAAAGAAAACGTGCAGCTGCAGAGGGTAGACTTACATAACACTTCGTGAAGTGTGATTTTCATTTAGATCAAATGATTGTTCTTAATTAATTTAAATCATTTTTCCATTCCAAATTTCCTAATACTTTGAGGGAAAGTAAAGCTATAGCTGTTAATATATTGGTCCCATTAGCAGAAAAATTTCACCAAGAGTTAAAAGATGCTAACTGTATCTGGGCTGTCAGATGCAAGTAGAATATCCAATAATTTGATTTCTTTCATTCAATTCACAGAGTCACATTAAAGGTATGGAAGTTAATTCTGGTGAAACATCTGACTTTGTTGAGAATTTGACTGTAAATTCAATTAGAAGTTTCAACATTGAACATAAAATGTTTGTTTTTGAGTGGCAATACAAATACAAAACAGGTAAGGCACAATGTCATTGCAAAAACATTGTTTTTGCTAATCTAAAGAGAAATCTATGGAGCATAAATGTACTTTGATTTATTTGTGGTGCACACATAATTCATATGTACACCCAAAAAAGTTGGATGTCTCCCAGTTGAAGTAGAAACTGTACTTGTCAAAACGTACAAATATTTTTACATACGTACAGTAATAGAAGTCAATTACAGCATTTTCATCAAGAAGCTAATGGGAACACCAAAAGTTACTCCACCATATTGGTATGTGCTTTTTCACTTTGATGACCATCATCTATTACATTCTGGACATTTTTGAGTCTTTGAAGAACTACATTTTTTTTAAAGATTTTATTTATTTATTTGACACAGAGAGAGAGATTACAAGTAGGCAGAGAGGCAGGCAGAGAGAAAGGGAGAGGAGGAAGCAGGCTCCCTGCTGAGCAGAGAGCCCAATGTGGGCCTCGATCCCAGGACGCTGAGATCATGACCTGAGCCGAAAGCAGAGGCTTTAACCCACTGAGCCACCCAGGCGCCCTAAAGTATTTGTTTTAAAAAGCATCTCTAAGGGGCACATGGGTGGCTCAGTCGGCTGGCTGAGCATCCGACTCTTGATCTCATCTCAGGTCTTGAACTCAGGGTCCTGGGTTAGGTTCTATATGGAGCTTACTTGAAAGGAAAGGAGAGGAGAGGGGAGGGGAGGGGAGGGGCGGGAGCATCTCTGAGTCGAGTCAAAAAGTCAGTACGTGTTAAAAGGTTTGGATTAAAATATCTACAAAATTAAATAGGAAAAAATAAGAATTAAGATTATCCTCCATTTAGCAGAATTTGCTCTGAATTTACTAGATACCAGATATCTCTACACCCATGGTGATTGAATTTTCTCAATTAAAATATGTACGCCCCACAGAGAAGCAGTCATTAAAGATGTTAAGAGGACCCTTTATTCCCTGCCTCTGGCTCTTTGTTCATCTATCTCCTCTCACCGCAAACTCTCTTTTTTCATATGGCAGAAAACCTGGCAACCAATGTTCCTAAGTTTTACATCTTGTGGCTTCAGCCATTAAGTGGCCATCCAAGTCCCAAATCCAAGAGAATGGATTTATCGGTGAAGACTTGATCAGGTGCTTTGGGCTACACAACACAGGATGTCACTGTGCAGCCATGTGGAAGGCTGAGAGAGGTGGTTTCCGGAAAGTTGTCTAGGCAAGCAATTCATAGGTGTGTCCACTACACTGCAGACTGCGGTGCTATTGGAAAATCAGGAGGAATAGTTGGTTTGGGACCAATGGGGGAGATATTAACTTTTTGCCCATTTTTTATTATTAAATTTTTTGAACATACAAAAAAGTTACAAAATGAGCACCTCTCTATAGCAACCACCTAGATTCCACAATTGTCACCATTGCGTTATGTTTGCTTTATGTCTCTACACATTTGTGTGTATGTACGTATATTTTTTCTAAACTATTTAAAAGTACGTTGCATGCATCTCCTAAAAATAAGGTTGTTTTCTTGCAAATCTCTAATACCATTATCACACCTTAAAAATTAATAATCCCTGCCCTGCCAGGGTTGTGGGGGGAAGGAAGGGAAAAAATGAAAGAAGATGGGACCCGGGAGGGAGACAAACCATAAGAGACTCTTAATCTCAGGAAACCAACTGAGGGTTGCTGGGGGGAGGGGGTGGGAGGGATGGGGTGGCTGGGGGATGGACGTTGGGGAGGGTGTGTGCTGTGGTGAGTGCTGTGAAAGGGGTAAGCCTGATGATTCACAGACCTGTACCCCTGGGGCAAATAATATACTATATGTTACTTAAAATAAAAAAACTAATAATCCCCTAACATCATAGTTAGTCCATGTCCAAATTTATCCAATTTTACAACTGATGGCTTCTATAGCTGGTTTGTTAAATCAGGATCCAATCAAGCACAAATTTATTTTTAGACATGTAGTTTAAAATTGCTGGTCTGGTTTAGGGACAGTTCAAAGTGCAGGTCTGGAGTTCGTTGGAAAGGTGGTCTATGGTTAGGACATTAAAGGATGATGAGGTCCCATAAGAAAGAGGAAAAAAAAGGTGAGAAGCTATTGAATGGAATATTAGTGAATCAAAGGAAGGAAAAAAGAGGCTAACAGTGTCTAATACTACTGCAAATCAGATGAGGTGAATAAGGCCTGAGGGAAAATCCATTAATTTGGTAAGCCTGGAAAACAGTTTGGGCAACAGAGGAAGTCAGACTATAAGGGGTCGAGCACAAGTGAGTTGTGAAGAACTAGAACTAAGAACATCCTCTATCCAGAAGTTTCAAATTGAAAGAGAGGAAAGAGGTTACACAGACCAGAAGTCCCTATGGTTTTCATCACCATGAGGCTTTTTCATTTTTCTCTCCCCTCGCCAGCACCACTATCCTGGAGGCAATGTTTTGAAAGTTACTATTTATCAAATGGTATTTAATGATAACGGAGTTCATAATTTTTCTTAATCTAGGCTGGTTGCTCACTAGAGCTTCTCATTATCACAAATCAGAGCTCCCTTGCAGGGAAGAGCTAGTAGAGAGTATAGTGAGGCTGCCAAAAGAGGAAAAAAACATTGTTTTCTCTAAAAAACAGAGAGAGAGACCAAAAAAAATGCTGAGACAGGGAGAGCACCTGTAGAGACAAATGTAAGCTGTAAGCTTGAGAAGAAAGATGCTGAGGGAACACTTGTCACAGGTTCTCAAGCTAAGTCATGTGAGGAGAGCATGAAGATTCTGTTGGAAATACATGGAAAAGAACTAAAACAGTTGCTCTCTCAACTATGAAAAAATAGAAGTCAGATTAGCAAGGTTGCCTGTTTGAAATCAACATATATTCATTGAGCATTTAGTAGAGTCCAAGCACTCTGACGGGGGCCTAGGATACAAAGACACACAATCCAGATTTCACCTCCTTTCTAAGAAATAGTACCCTCCTACCTGGTATTCATGACAAAACACTCTGCTTCGTTTCTTCCTCCTCGATCCACTCCGAGGGCTCCTTTGCTTCCGTAGCTCCCTTAAAATGTGAGGCTTAGATGTTCCTGGATACCAGGTTTTCGTCCCAGGCTGCCTTCTCTTCTCTTCGTATGCATTCTCTTTGGATGATCACATTCACTTATATTGCTTCAAGTAGACGGTTTCTGTTGTGGACTGTTAAACCTCTACCTCCAGGCCACTCGGAAGAGCCAGACTCAGAAAAGGAAGGGGAACGATGGATGTTTAAATTATGGATATTAAAAAAAAATACCTGTGGCCATTTCTCTTTTAGGGGGTATCATTCTTATCCGTGGTGAAATAAGTCCTACCCCTCTTTCTCCATACAAAGATGTCGGTGGTTGTAAAAAGAGGGGAGAGAGGATGCGGAGAACCCAGAAGATACGTACCACAGTTAGCAGAGCACCTTATGAATCTTTGGATATGCAAACGCGGCTTGAAGAAAAGAACTACAGAGAAATTTAGCATAATAAAATAGGAGGTTTGGTTTTGTTTTGCTTTTGTTTGTTTCCATCGCTACCAGGCACTGAGAGAGGGAAAGGAGAGAGGGCAAAGCAATTGAGGAGGAGGCGGCAGGTTGGCAGGTTGGCCCAGGGCTTCTCGAGAACAAGGATGATGATTACTCATTTTAAAATTGTTCTGCATTGCTGCCACTCAAACCCCTCTCATCCCCACAAATCACTGAGTTGAACCTGCCGCGTATACGCTGGCCTTGTGTGATTGAGATTTTAGTTTGAGTTTTGTGAAAATTAAGGGGAAGTAGCTTAGTTCAACAGCTGGGGTAATGCAGCACGAAACCAGGCAGAAACATGATCCATCAACTGAACCAATTCAGCAGCGCCCAGAATTGAGGTCTGGAGGCAATGAGCAAAAACGTTAATCACCCCCTCAAGAGTCTACAGAGACTTTGGGAAGGATGTAGAGCTTCCACTGCATGTGGAATGTGGTTTGAATCATTTCCGTTTGAATTTCAAAGGCCAGTGTATCTCAGCAGCTTTGGTGATGGACAAATACAACTGATTACAGGACATCCCCACTTGGAGACTGCCCGTAGGACATCAGCTGCAGAATGGTCACAAGTGACCTCGTGCTCTCATCACCCCCCTCCAAACCTGCTCCACCTGCAATTTGAATGAATGGCAGGTACCAACATTTACCCAGTTGCCCATGTCACCCCTCCTTATCCCTCTCCAACTACATCCCATCAAACACTAAGGTCTATTATTTTTGCCTCCTAACTATCAATCAAATTCTGACTCCCTCCCCTTACTCTCTTGGTTCAGGGACCCTGTGTCCCCAGCCAAGGCCTCACTGATTTCAGTGCTTCCATTCTCACCCTCCCACAGCCCCTTCACCTTGAAGTAGCTAAAGTGTTCAATGCGAAATGCAACCAGATCATGAGACTCCCCTGCATAAAATCTTGGGATGATCACTCATTGTCCTTAGCATAAAATAAAGTCCAACTTCCCTCTTATCAGATATGTCAGTTGTAAATATCTTCTCCCATTCCAGAGGTCACCTTTTAGTTTTGTTGATTGTTTCTTTTGTTGTGCAGCAGCTTTTTATCTTGATGTAGCCCCAATAGTTTATTTTTGCTTTTTTCCCCCCTTACCTCAGGAGACATATCATGAAAGAAGTTGCTATAGCCAATGACTTACTTACTTACTCTTACTTACAATGACTTACTTATTTACTTACTTATAGCCAAAACCTTACTGCCTGTGTTGTCTTCTAGGATTTTGATGGTTTCCTCTCACATTGAGGTCTTTCATCCATTTTGAATTTATTTTTGTGTGTGGTGTAAGGAAATGGTCCAGTTTCATTCTCCTGCATGTGGCTGTCCAGTTTTCCCAACACCATTTGTTGAAGAGTGTCTTTTTCCCACTGGATCTTCTTTCCTGCTTCGTTGAAGATTAATTGACTATATAATTGTGAGTTCATTTCTGGGTTTTCTATTCTGTTCCATTGATCTGTGTGTCTATTATTGTGACAGTACCATACTGTCTTGATCACTACAGCTTTGTAATACAACTAGAAGTACAGAATTGTGATGCCTCTAGCTTTGTTTTTCCTTTTCAACAATGCTTTGACTATTTGGGATTTTTTTGTGGTTCCACACACATTTTAGGTTTGTTTGTTCCAGTTTTGTTAGAAATGCTATTGGTGGGGCGCCTGAGTGGCTCAGTGGGTTGGTGCCTCTGCTTTCGGCTCAGGTCGTGATCTCAGGGTCCTGGGATCGAGGCCCGCATCGGGCTCCCTGCTCGGCGGGGAGCCTGCTTCCCCCTCTCTCTCTCTGCCTGCCTCTCTGCCTCCTTGTGATCTCTCTCCCTCTGTGAAATAAATAAATAAAATCTTNAAAAAAAAAAAAAAAGAAATGCTATTGGTGGTTTTTTTTTTAAAGACTTTATTTATTTGACAGAGAGGGATTACAAGTAGGCAGAGAGGCAGACAGAGAGAGAGGAGGAAGCAGGCTCCCCACCGAGCAGAGAGCCTGGAGGCAGGGCTTGATCCCAGGACCCTGAGATCATGACCCGAGCCGAAGGCAGAGGCTTAATGACTGAGCCACCCAGGTGCCCCCAAGAAACAGACTCTTAACTCTAGAGAACAAACTAATGGTTACCGCAGGAGAGGGGTTAGAGGGATGGGTGAACTAGGGGATGGGAATTAAAAAGTGTCCTTTCTGTGATGAGCACTGAGTGTTTTATGGAAGGGTTGAATCACTATATTGTACACCTGAAACTAACATTACACTGTATTGGCTAACTGTAATTGATATAAAACTTAAAAAATATATAAACCAAAAAACAAACAAACAAACAAATAAAGTCTAACTTCTTTAGCTCCTTTGCAATCAGGTTCCTACTGCAGTCATGCAGAACTACTTTCCATTCCAGGACTGCTTCATGATCTCCTGTTCACCTCTTGTATTTTGTGCATGCTATTTCCTCTTTCTGAAGCATTCACTGCACTCCTTCATTTGGCTAACTCCACAACTTGCAGGTTTCAGCCTAGATTCCATTTCTTCTAGGAAGGCTTCCCTGACTATCCTCTCTAACTACTTGGAGTTATATGGCTCTCCTACATGTTTTCTTAACAACTGGTGCTTCCCCTGTCATATTGCTTACCACCTTCTATTTTCATTGCCTACTTATTTTAACCCTGTCTCTCCCCACCAGCTTGTAAGCTCCCTGAGGGCTGGATCATGTCTGTCCATCTGGTTCATAGCTATATCCTTACTATCTACCACAAAGTTTAACTTATAAAAGCCAGGAAAGAAATACTGGATGAATGAATAACATGCATGAGACATTTTGCAAATTATGAAGTGCCTTATCTCATTTTAACTTCACCACCCTATGAGATAGTATCTCCTTGAAACAAAGCACCATGTTATTGTTACATTTAAGTTGACATAGACTACATTTGTGAAGTTTTATTTCAGTAATAATCATCTGAAATATTAACAGATCAGGTTTTTAGACAATTTTAAGGTAAATTTGACTTATATAAATCTTTCAAAAATTGTGTAACCATAACTAACTGCTAACAATGTGTCCCAAAGGAAAGGTTCCTGTTAGATGTCCTTTAATGAATATAGGACACTCTGCTATGCATACAGAATATTTTTGCTTTCATAAATGTGCTTAAGTCCCACAAAATGCTCAATACTCTTAAGTGGATTAAGCATGCCTCCTGTGATCTGATTTATATGGTGAATGTGCCAAGTAAAACCTTTCTCCACAGAGCAATCAGACTGTAAACTTCAGCTGAACTCTGACAAAATTATCATAATTCCAAACTAGTGGAGCCCAAATTAATGAGATTTTGCTTTAAGCTCCTCTTCTGAAAGGGCCAATCTATGTTGAACATTTTAGACGTATCAAAAATGTTCCAAAATCATACTGCTTAATATAGTATGAACTTAGACACACATGGCAGAACACTTGAAATGTGGCTAGAGTGAATGAGGAATTGCATCTTTAATTTTACATTATTTTATTATATATTACTTATTAATTAATTATTTATTATAAATTTATATTTATTATTAAAATAATTAAATTTAATTTAAATTTTGTGTTATTTACCCTCAATAGTGAATTGAAACTCTTTGGATTAGATGGCTTCCTAATATCTAGAAAATGTTAAATGCCTTTCCTACCCATGAAAACATCAGGTTATAAAACATGTTCTAGGAGAGAGTGAGCATTTATTTACCTGCTTATACTACCACATTAGTTATCCCAATCCATCTTTTTTTTTTAAGAACGGAAATCGTTTTATTTTTGCAGTTGTTGCTTTTGTTTGGGTTTTTATTTGTCACTTGCATGTCTCTTAATGAAATCTTACCTTCAATGTACAAGATATGTAAAGGGGTATCGTTCTGGTTAGAATGGAGGCAGAGTGTGATCACTGACCTCCTTCTTCAACAGGCCACAACCCTAACACCACAATCATTTCCCTCCACATAACACACCTCTCACACGTCTGGCATCTCAGCAGAATCTGAGGGCCCTGCCATAATAGTGTAAACATCATTTCCCTACAGCACAGCCTAGAAATGGGAAGGAAACAAAAAGAACCCCTGAGCATTCAAATGAGATGTGTCAAATTTCAGATGCTTCTGTCCCCACGCTTCCCTCCTATTAGTGCTCTCTGTGACCTTACAGAATCTGTTCGTTCTCTTCTTGCATACACGATTCTAACATGCTTGGTTGGCGTTTCCCAGTGTGCAGAATATCAGTGGTAGGCAACTGAAAGTTTGGTATTGTGCAGTCGGGAGGGGGAAAGGGAGATGCAGGAAAGGAGGAAGAGATTCTTGCAATTGGTAGCTCAGAGGAATGGAAACAAGATAGAGAACTTTCCAAAGCAGGAACCAGAATTTACATATTCTGGTGTGACAGGCTGGAGCCACTGAGTCTAGGGATGAGTTGTCCCACACCCCTTAATACTGCGCTAGGGGAGCACTGTGTCAGGACACATAAAATCGCTGATGCTCATATTCACCCTTAAGCTTTAACGACAGGGCCAGTATGTTTTATTCTGATATTCGATATATAGGGCAGAGGAGTATACAATTCATTTAGTAACCTGTCCATAAAAGAGGCTTAAATAAACCAAGCTTTAGTACTTAAAGGCTAACATCCAGCTACCTGAATAACTCATGTGTGTGAAATAGCTCATTTCCCACCAAAGAATGACAAATGAGGCATTACAAGGAAGGAAGGATGCTTCCATGAATTACATCATATAACTAACATATATCTCCAGTCAACACATGCTTGAAAGTATTCTGTGCCTATGGACTGTGAACCTGGCAAATGAACAGAATACTTACTTGCTCTTGTAATTCATTTATCCCATACGGGTATAAGCTGAGTCTGTTCTCTGACAAGTATTTCATGAATCAAAGCGTCTGTCTGGAAACTGGGTCCAGATTGCTGTAACAGTGTGGACTTGCGTAATGCAATAGACACCTTTTAGGGCTGGGGTGTCCACGTGGCAGGGAGGGAATGGGATGGGGGTAATCATGGGAGGTCCATAAAGGAGAACATGTGGGAATAGAAAAGAGCACACAGGGAAACTAATAACAACTTCTTCACCAAGAAGAAATCATTGGGGGTCCTTGCCTTTAGCCCTGGAGCCCACCAGACCACCAGTTATTGGCATTAAAGGAATGTGTTCAAGAAACAAAATGTTTATCAGACAGCACTTATTATTCTTTCCCACTGGGAGTATGGTGAACATGTAGGCAGTGTTATGCAACCTTTGATATGGCTCAGATTAGAAGCAACTGGCAAAAGAACTTGGCATTTTTTCTTTTGCTAGACTTATATTTCAAAACCTCTCAGGTGGTGTGACATAAACAGGAAAGAATGTGCTTGGTAGGAGGGTATTGGCACATAATGAGCCACGACAATTGGTCTCCTTAATAAAGCTACTATTCTTTTGGTTATGACCACCACAGCAGCCTATGAAAAGTACTATGTATATGGCTGTGGTGGTTGCAATGATTTTCCTTCCATATTGATTTCCCTCGTATATATTGAACATACAGTTCAAATGCCTTATGTGGTATGTTTAAGGAAATACATGCAAGAGTCGAAGTGAGTTATTTCTTGTAGTAGGAAGATCATTCAGATTAAAAAAAAAACAGGATATTTGTTGTGCATCTTTGGGTCAGTCAGTGTGCCAGTGTCCCCTTCCATACGATGAGGACACTTGATAAAATGACACTATGCATTTCCTACTATGGTTCTTTTTTTTTTAAAGGTTTTATTTATTTATTCGACACAGAGAGAGAGATTACAAGTAGGCAGAGAGGCAGGCAGAGAGACAGGGAGAGGAGGAAGCAGGCTCCCTGCTGAGCAGAGAGCCGGATGCAGGCCTCGATCCCAGGACGCTGAGATCATGACCTGAGCCGAAAGCAGAGGCTTTAACCCACTGAGCCACCCAGGCGCCCTCCTACTATGGTTCTAATAACACCTAAGATACGGTGCACAAAAATCCTCATGACTAATATTAGACAGAACTTGTGCCATGATCCCACTGACACACTCTCCGTCACTAACGCTACCATTACTACATGGTGTTGGCTTCGGGTGTCTAGGACAGAATGTCCTTTGTGACTGATGGCAGCAGGCTCTCTTGATGTCTAGATGTGGCTGGTAACACGCCAACTTTTAATGGACTGTCCAATCGTTCTGATGGATTTTATGAAAAGATTAAGAATATCTTATTTCATAATGCCTTCCACATTCCCCTTCCCTGGGAGTCCCCTCAGTTACCTCTTTCGGGGACAGTCTTACTTTCCTTGTGACTCAAATCTCAATCATTCATTCATACAGGGCAAGGACAAACTGCATCAAGTGTCTTCTGCCCCCACCCTCACTTCATTCTCAAATGACCACCAAGTACCACACATATGAAGGGACCTTATTTTGCCATTTATACATTTTAACTCTTTATCCCCTTCCTGAATTGAGCAATTTCATTGTAAGATACAAAACTACAACTAACAGTTAATGAAATGCTATTCCCTAGGCTTGTACATGATACCAATTTACATGAACGCTTATTTCCAATTGAAAGTTTATTTTAATGACAATAAAGTGGATAACCCTTCCTTAGTCTCCCCCTAAGTTGATTAGCACCAGCAATTCCCCAAACACTAGACAGTGCTCAAGAGAAATTCAATCTATGGCAGGCAAAATTTATCTGAGAACTTTGAGTTTCCCATGAATTGATGCACCCTGTTCTTATGACTCTTTTCAATATAAACCTGTACACATGCCTGTTTATATCCAAATATCCTGCACATAGTACGTATAATATAGTTGGCATTAGTCAAATAATTAGTGAGACTCTCACACTGAATAAATGAGCTTCCAGGAGGGGATTATTTGAAGAACTACCTTAAATCTTTCATTCCACTAAGTTTCCATATCATATTTATTAATGTTCAATAAACTATTATTATACATATCTTTAGAGGCTTTACAATTTAAAAATCTATTTCCATTTTAGAGATGAGGAAATCAAGGTCCAGAGAATTGGTGAAGTAATTTCTCCCATTTGCTAATGTTTTTAATACCTTTTGTACCTGGAGCAGTGCTCACTGCTATTATCAGTAACACAGTAACTCTCAGGATGGAATGGCATCAGTTCATTTTATTTATTTATTTATTTTGAAGATTTTATTATTTATTTGACAGAGAGAAACACAGTGAGAGAGGGAACACAAGCAGAGGAAGTGGGAGAGGGAGAAGCAGGCCTCCCCCTGAGCGGGGAGCCCGATGCAGGGCTCGATCCCAGGACCCTGGGATCATGACCTGAGCTGAAGGCAGAGGCTTTAACCCACTGAGCCACCCAGGCACCCCAGCATCAGCTCATTTTAGATTCTTTTTTTTTTTTATTCCAAGCAATCTGCTGATAGAAGAACAAGGGAAGGGGCGCCTGGGTGGCTCAGTCGTTAAGCGTCTGCCTTTGGCTCACGTCATGATACCAGGGTCCTAGGATCAAGCCCCGCATCGGGCTCCCTGCTCAGCAGGAAGCCTGCTTCTCCCTCTCCCACTCCCCCAGCAAGTATCCCCTCTCTCGCTGCCTCTCTCTGTCAAAGAAATAAATAAAATCTTAAAAAAAATAAAAAAATAAAAAGGACAAGTGAAGAGGTTTCCAGTTCCTCATCCCATGTCAGTCATTTAAGAAGCCTTACTGGAATAAAGCTCTCTTTATAATACTAACAATACTAATACAATAACAAGGAAAAAAATAAATCATATATTGGTATGAATGGTGCAACTCAATGATAACGTTCTTACTATGTTGCATTGTGATGTGTTTTTGTGTGATGAAGCCATGTCCTCCACAGCTTCCATCCATTGTCAAACAATAGAAGGCACACCTGGTCAGTCCTCTGTGGAAGTGTGAGGACACTGGCAAGTCTCTCCATTGCATCTCAGTGACACCCCTCCTCCTCTTTAGGTATCCTGTGCTTCCTGTTCCAACCCTTCCTCCTACCAAAACAGAAGAGGAGCTGACATTAATTATTTTGGGGGAGAATAGAGATGTTCTGGAAAAGCCCTTTCGGCCTTGGCTTATAAGGAACTACTCTCCAAATGTATAAGCCAGAATCCAAGGCCTACCGACCAGCTCCTTTCCTTAAGAATGTCACCAATATTAACATTTCTGTATAAAGGGCTAAGGAAAGGGAAAGTAAAAATTAGCACATCAACTATTTTTCTCTCTCTGGTCTATGCACGCTTGAATGCTTCACTGGCCCAAATCTTGCTTATCAGTCACTGCTATGCTCCTCTCAGGGAGAAATATAGCCACAAGAATTTTCATAGTAAGAGGTTTAGAATAGAAATAGAAACTTAGAGCTAGAAATGATCATAAAGATGTTCTAGTCCAGCCTCTTCATTTTAGAGATGAGAAAATGTGAGACTCCCAAGATAGAGAGTAGCTTGCCCACACCATAGCCCAGTAAATGACACGGAATAGACAATATTTAAGGGACCCAGGCTTGCTCTTCTATCCTATGTACTCTGACTTATATCTCAAGTCAGAGTTTCTCTAGGGCTTGATCACTGGGCAGCTGAGGCTCTGGGGACTGTGGCAGATCCATCTTAAGGACAAATTAGGAGGCTGAGCCCCAGTCCAAACAGCCATTAATAAATAAATAAAATAAATAAAAGAGCCCGGGTCGCTCAGTAGGTTAGGTGTCGGACTCTTGATCTCAGCTCAGGTCTTGATCTCAGGGTCTCAGCTCACCTATTTCAATCCAATGACCAAGAAAATAAGAGTGACTAGTGCCTGAGCACATAAATCCAGATGGACACTATCACCCTCTTTCTTATGAAAGGCTGAGATTTCACTCCAGTTTAGGTGACAGAAAATAGCCATTCACTCATTTTAATTCCCCTTTTCCTGACAGGTTACCCCATTCTCTCCTGAAACTTTCCCTCTCCAAGTCTACCAAAATCATATTATATTTTCCAGTAAATTACATTTTAATTTGCAATAAATTTTGTTTTATTGTCATTCCAAAATCTACTCTTTTTTCATTATAGAGAAAGAGGGAGAGAGGGGCACAGAGAGAGAGATAGAGAGAATCCTAAGCAGGCTCCATGCCCAGCATGGAGCCCGATGCAGGGCTCAATCTCACAACCCTGAGATCGTGACCTGAGCTAAAATCAAGAGTCGGACACTTAACAGACTGAGCCACCCAACCGCCCCCCAAAATCTACTTTTACTCTTGTCCTCAAATGCATGCCTTCCATGGGATATATTTATCTTGTTCAGCAAAAAGAATTATGTTTATTATTAAGCAAGAAAAGAGAAAATGTAGAGAAGCAAAAATAAAAATAATTCCTAATCCCACCACCTCTGGGATTGCTACTGCTAACACTTGCAAAGTTCTCTGAGGATGATTTGAATCATTATAAGGCTTTCCTCTAGTTAACAGTGGCAGGGCCATTAGATTGTTGTACCTTATTCTATCAAAAAATGACACTTAACCAATCATATTTCCAACACCTGAGAGCACCAAGTTTATTTCTGCCTCAGGACCTTTGCACTAGCCATTCCTTCTGCCTGGAGAACTTCTCTTACAACTTCTAGGTTGGTTCCTTCTTGGTATTTCATGTTTCTACTCCTTCAGAAGAACCTTCCCTTACCCAACTTCCTCATATTAGAACTTAATCATTTCCAATCAGATCACCCTATCCTATTTTCAACATAACACTTATCACCACCTGACATTTTCTTATTTCTTTAATTCTTTATTGTCTCTCTATTATGTTGCATGAAGACAGAGACTGTATGTGTCTTGTTCCTCATGAGACTGCCCAGTACCTGACACACATTAGGTAGTCAGTAATGGAATGAAACAGAGGAGTAATGGTTTGAAGTAAGTAGTTTGAAATAAAAGAGCCATGAGAAAACATGTACTTTGGGTTGTACTGAATGATCCATGCTCTCTTGTGTTATCTCTCATAGCCAGCAGCATAGGGGTGCTTGTGAAGTCTGTGGCATTGAAAAGCACTAATTAGCCTACAGAGGGTTTAAGCCTGAGACTTATTAAAATTATCAGTGAGAATGCAGTCAGTTCCCTCTTTTACTTTATTTTTTTTAAAAATGTTTTTTTTTAAAGATTTTATTTATTTATTTGACACAGAGAGAGAGATCACAAGTAGGCAGAGAGGCAGGCAGAGAGACAAGGAGAGGAGGAAGCAGGCTCCCTGCTGAGCAGAGAGCCGGATGCGGGCCTCAATCCCAGGACGCTGAGATCATGACCTGAGCCGAAAGCAGAGGCTTTAACCCACTGAGCCACCCAGGCGCCCGCCCCTCTTTTACTTTAAATTAGTCATGCCATTGGAAACACCTTGAATTCATTGAATACCACATGATATAAATAACTTGAATGAACAGAAATGGTGAAGTTTGCTTTTTTAGTGATTCTACATTCAGCGGAGGCATTTTGAACAACCATCTTTCTCATAAGTAGTTATAATTTCTACGACTTGTAATCAAAACCTACTATTATGGTATGAGGTGAACATGAAACTCTACCCCTAAAAGTATACTGTAAGCCAAAATATTAGTGGTCAAATTAGTCCTTATCTCTAGCACACTAAGTATTCAAATAGTTTCTCTTCCCTCAGAAAGCAGAAATTTTTGATATCTAAAGTCCATTTGTCTAAATTCAATCTAATATGGGGGAAAGACAGAACAATTTTACCTTTGAGGACTATATTCAATTTGATTATAACACGTAAAAAGTAACAAACATCAGAACTTTCTTTAAAGGCAACAAAATTCTGCCATTGTGGGTAGGTATTTGGAAGTCCTGTCTAATCTTATTTTTAGGGTAGAAAGGACCAATACTGATAGGCAATAACTGAAGGAATGGGATTTATGGTCGAGAGTCCTGGCTCAAGCCTAAGATTCACCATTTACTAGGAGGCCTTGGGCAAGCAGATTTAACCGCTTTAAAATTCAGTTCACTCTGGGGTGCTTGGGTGGCTCAGTGGGTTAGAGCCTCTGCCTTCGGCTCAGGTCATGTTCTCAGGGTCCTGGGATCGAGCCCAGTATCGGGCTCCCTGCTTGGTGGGGAGCCTGTTTCCTCCTCTCTCTCTCTGCCTGCCTCTCTGCCTACTTGTGATCTCTCTCTGTCAAATAAATAAATAAAATCTTTAGAAAAAATCTGTAAGATCAGTAACAGTGCCTCCCAAATGAGTTGTAAAGATTAAATAACATTTACATCACTCTGGAAGGTACCTACTACATTGTAAACATCAACAAAAAGCTAGTATGACTCCATAAATAGAAAAAAATACATATTTATTTAACCTCTTTACCAAATGCAAATGCTTATTAAGACCCACTTAGTATGAAATAGGAATTATCTAAGACATAGGACAAGTCAGTCGTGCTGCTGTTTCTCAAGAAGTTCACACCTGGGGGTAAGAGATAAGATGAAAACAGAAAATAACTAGACTCCAAGGGAGATTACAGCTAGATGTTCTAAAAAGTAAAATTGTACAGGTTAGATTTCCTCTGGTTGAAGGCGACAAAATCCCAACCCAAACAAGCTTAAGCATAAAGGTGACAGATTGGCTCTCAGAATCAAAGAATGACCCTCGGGGGCTTGGACTGGAGGAGACTTCATGCTATTGAGTTGCATAGGCTCTCCCCCTCTCCCATTTCTGCCAGTGATCACACATTTTTACTTGACTCCATCCATTCTGTTCTAATGCAGTAAGAATTCCTCCTTGTTACAGAAATTATGACTACAATTAGCCCTCAATTCTAATCCTTCAAGCTTTGTCCTGGACTAATCGATATGACCAGAAGGATGGAGTATTATGATTGCCTTGGCTTTGATTATCTACCCACCTGTAAACTGCAATGAGGACAGAAAAACTCCCCAAAGGAAGGTGGGGCAGGTTGTTGGAAAGAGATAATAAATGTGCAAACAAAAGACAAGTATTGGAAAAATACGAAGAATCAAATGCCAAATGGTGTAGCTGCTATGGAAAATAATGTGCAGGTTCCTTTAAAAATTAAAAATAGAACTACCATAGGATCCAGAAAGCCCACTTCCGGGTTGGTTTTGTTTTGTTTGTTTGTTTGTTTGTTTTTTGCCAGTATTATAGCAATTGTGTTTACTATTATACATTTGGAAAACACAAAAAGTAAAAGCAGATAAAATAGCACCCACATTCTTGTCACTCAACAAAAAGTACTGTTAAAATTTTCCTTGCAGTCTTTTTTTTTCCTATAAACAGTTTTGTTTCCTTAACATGGTTGATCACATTTTTTTAAGTTTCTGTATTGTATCTCTTATGATGATCTCACACTAGCTGTTTTATATTATAAATTTGATATTAAAACCTCTTCAAAAATGGTCTTTTTGATGACTGATTCACATTCCACTGGATGGCCACTTCTGGGTTTTTATCCGAAAGAATTGAAGTTAGAATGTCAAAAGATAAGAGCACTCCCAAGTTCACTACAGTATTACTCACAATAGCTAAGATGTGGAAACAATCTAAATGCCCATCATCATATGAATGGATAAAGAAAATTTGGTATATACACACAATGAAAAATTATTTAGCCTTAAAAAAAGGCAAAACTTCAGGACATTATACTAAGTGAAATAATCCAGTCACAGAAAGACAATTACAGAGGTTCCAATTACATGAGGTATCTAAAATTGTCAAATTTGCTGAATCAAAGAGTGGAATGGTGGTTGTCAGGAGTTGGGGAGGGGAGGAGGTAGAAACTACTAATAAACAGGCATAAAGTTTCAGTCAAGCAAGATGAATAAGCTCTAGAGATATACTGTACAACATTGTGCTTACAGTCAACAATAACATACTGTATACTTAACAATGGGATCTATTCACTTAAATTTTTGAGTATTCTTACCACAATAAAATAAAGTTTAAAAAAGAAAAAAAATGAGAAAAATAAAAAAATTTTTAAAAAGGAAAAATGGCCACTAAAACAATGATCTTATAATATCAATTATATTACATCATGCCAAACAATCCTATATTTTTAGCATGAACATACTTTTTATTATATGCCACTGGGAAAATATTTAATATCAAAACAAATGATATTTCCCTAACTTTCCTGTCTGTTGCTTATTTGGGAGGAGCTAAAGAGAAAGTCAAAATTTTTTAAAAATGTACTGCATATTTGAAAGCTACGAAGAGAGCCAGTCTTGAAATTTATCAGACCAAAAAAAAATTTTTCTAACTATGTACGTTGACAGAGGTTAATTAGACTTATTGTGAAAATTTTGCAACATATACAAATATCAAATTATATTGTATACCTACAACTAATGTTATATGTCAATCATACTTCAATAAAGAAAATAAAGTAATGGGGAAGGAGACCAACCATAAGAGACTCCTAATCTCACAAAACAAACTGAGGGTTACTGGGGGGTGGGAGGGTAGGGATAGGGTGGATGGGTTATGGACATTGGGGAGCGTTTGTGCTATGGTGAGTGCTGTGAAAGATGGAAGCCTGATGATTCACAGTCCTGTACCCCTGGGGCAAAGAATAAAAAATTAAAAAAAAAAGAAAGAAAAGAAAAGAAATATTATATAAAAAATATTGTGGCTATAACAGCCTAAATATCAATTCTTGGTGATTTGGAAGTCCTGTATAGTTAGTGTGTCAATTAAAAGGTAGAAATAGATTAAATTTCTCTTAAGATACTTTTATTTTTTATTATTTTTATTTACTTATTTATTTTTATTTAAATTCAATTAATTAATATATAGTGTATTATTAGTTTCAGAGGTAGAGCTCAGTGATTCATCAGTTATATATAACTCCCAGTTATATATAACTCATCACATCACATGCCCTCCTCATGCCCATCACCCTGTTACCCCATTCCACCTCCCCTCCCCTTTTAAGAGACTTTTAATCAAAATCAGAATAACCAGTTAATTCTCTCCAACATCAGTCATAAACCAGGCAGCTGATCATGAAGAATACTGCTGAGAAATATTTATCCCCAGGATGTGAAACAAATTTCACAAGTTCATGAAACAGGAAAAAAGTCCCATCACCCCAGAGGCATTGTTGCAATTCAATAGAATCCACTGCAGCTCTGACAAAGATTAATAAAATCATCAGGTAAAGACAACAGGAAGCATGCATTCTTCCCCAGGAGTCCACGTGGATAAGGGAAAGACCCATTTGCCTTCCCAATATCCATTCTCCCCTTCTTTCTTAATAAAAGAACCCCAATTTTAGGGGCGCCTGGGTGGCTCCGTGGGTTAAAGCCTCTGCCTTCGGCTCAGGGTCCTGGGATCGAGCCCTGCATCGGGCTCCCTGCTCGGTGGGGAGCCTGCTTCCTCCTCTCTCTCTGCTTGCCTCTCTGCCTATTTGTGATCTCTCTCTCTGTCAAAAAAATAAATAAAAATTTTTAAAAATCTATATAAAAAAAAAGAACCCCAATTTTTTTTTTTTAGATTTTATTTATTTGACACACAGAGAGAGATTACAAGTAGGCAGAGAGGCAGGCAGAGAGACAGGGAGAGGAGGAAGCAGGCTCCCTGCCGAGCAGAGAGCCCGATGCGGGCCTCGATCCCAGGACGCTGAGATCATGACCTGAGCCGAAAGCAGAGGCTTTAACCCACTGAGCCACCCAGGCGCCCAAAAGAACCCCAATTTTTAAGCTGGATACATTGTCGCTTAGCTAAGAAAACTACATTTCCAAGACCTCTTTGCAGTTTGGAATAGCCATGTGATTGAGTTCAAGACAATTGGAAGTCTGGCATGGTAGTTCCAAGAAAAATGGAGGTAGCACCCTTCTTTTCTCCTCTTCCCCTTTTCTGATATACAGAGTGTGGATGCAATGGCCGGAATCATCTTGGTCTCTGAGGCAACATTGGGAATCTAAATCTAAGCAAGGCTGAGCAACAAAGTAAGAGAAGCTTGCATACCTAACACCATGAAGCTGCCATCCCAGCCCTGAACTGCCTCTCTCCAGACTGAAATAAATCTACATCTTGTTTAAGGCACTAATTTTCACATATTTGTTACTCACAGTAATACCTAATCCTAATAGATGCAAAAGATGTCCTTAATCAGTACACCTTATTTCATTTGAATTAAAAATCCTAATAGCCTCTTCTCTGTGAATACGCAGTCTAATACTATCCTTAAACTAGAAGACAAGTGCCTAATAGTCTTTGAGCCATTACACATCTTTTTGTAATTTTAATGCTGCTGTTACATGAATTATAAACCTAAATTAATACAAATGTTTCTTATGAAGAATGTTTTCATTTTTTACTTTAATAATGTTAAAATGCAAAGGTAAATATAAAAATGAAGCTAATATTTTATGTCAACTCTTTATAGATTCATTGTATAACTGAATCATTTAACACCATTTTAGATGAGTCAGCTCCCAACAAGCTAGCCCTAAGAGGTGAATTAATCTAATTGTTCTGTCAATGCTTACACATTTTATGTTAATATTAAAAGGTTCTTCCATGGAAGTATTATATTCTTATTTTTAATATGCTGGCAACCCTCTCAAGGAGGCAATATAGTTTGCACCAATGACAATGAATGAATAGAAAAGCTGGAGTTAGGGAGTTTTTGAAATATTTAAAGAGTGACAATGCTTAGACTATAAGCAAGTTAAACTCAGAAAAGTTACATTTTTTCTCTTCATAGATGAAAACGTAGAAGCCAAAATTAGTGAAGAATACAGCATGACTACTTCAACAGTGTAGATGGGTTTAACTTATGTCTATACTACCTGGTCAAATGAAGTTGACAAAGCAATGATTTGACTGAATTTAATGAACATTCCCAGTACATTAGTGACTCATTATTCATTCACCCACCCATCCAAAGTACTGTGAGTACTTATATGTGACAGGTGAAACGCTAGGTGTTAAGGGTGTAACGATAAATAATACATGAAGAAAGGCAAATAATCCAGCGTGACTGGAGAAGAAGGTACATGAGAACACAAATCAGGAGATTTTTCTTTTCATTCATACAGCCAACTCCTTCAATTGACCAACGATTACTGAATACCTACTATGCACCTGATGGGGAACTATGGATACAGAATCAAATTCAAGCATAAATTTGTCCTACAAAGTATTAAATTGACTAGAAGGCTCAATATTACCTGTGTAATAGCTAAAATATTATCTATATATGAAGAGGACTTTGTGTCTTAATAAAAATATTAAGTCCTTATCACCAATCCTCAAGGGAAAACCCCCCATCAAACTGGGAGCAGACAACTCTTGCTCAACAAGGTTCTTAGCACACACCAAATGTTCAATAATGACAACAAATAATACCTATTAATATTATTACTCTTGTGTAAGGCCTAATCCTCCTTGCATTAATGTACCACAGAATTCATTCTCAGGAATACAGGCCATTATTACATTCATTCAATAAGTACTGACTGAACACCAACTATGCGAGGGGCACCATTTTAGACACCTGGGGTACCATGGTGATCCCTACACTCAAGGAGCTTACATTCTAGTGGGGAGAGGCAGGCAATGCATAAACAACAAATGAATGATCTATTAAAAAGGGATAAATACTATGAAAAATAGAGAATATAAAGGAGGTGAGAAATGCCAGATTGGGGGCCAATTGGATTATAAAAAAGGATGGTCTGAGAAATCCCCACTGACAAGGTGACATGTGAACAAAGATTTGAAGGCAGTAAGTAAGATATTTACATAGAGAAACAGTAGGAGAGTAGAACCGCTAACGCAAAGGCAGGAGTATTTGAAGAACAGCTCGAGGTGTGGCTGGAGGAGAGTAACTGGGGGAGTGGGAAGGAATAAGATCCAAGAGGTGATGAGAGATCAGATTACTTAAGGCCTTGTAAGCCATTTTAAGGACTTCAGGTTTTACTGAGTTCACAGTGAACTACTGGAGGGTTCTGAGTTAGAAGAATGGTATGATCAGACTTCGGTTTTTAAAGGACCATTCTGGTGTTAACATCTAAGATAAATTGAAGAATGGGGGAAAGCAGGGAGACCATTAAGTCTATTATAGTAATTTAGGAAGATGATGATGGCTTGATCCAGTATAGCAGAAGTGGAAGTTGTGAAAGATGGTGAGATTCTGTATATATTTTAAAGTGAATAGAATTTCCTGAA
The DNA here is from genome assembly GCA_002007465.1 of Ailurus styani. Taxonomy (NCBI): domain Eukaryota; kingdom Metazoa; phylum Chordata; class Mammalia; order Carnivora; family Ailuridae; genus Ailurus; species Ailurus styani. The sequence continues at coordinate 1,204,856 of LNAC01000247.1, forward strand.
AAACAGACAAACAAACAAAACAAAACAAAAACTGGATTTAGGATATGAGAGAGGAAATTCAAGAAGTGATCTGAAATTTTTGGCTTGAGTGATTATAAAGATAGAATAGTTCTCAATGGAGAAAAGGAAGGCTGTTGGAAAAACAGGTTTAGTGATGGAAACAATCAATTCCGGTCTGAACCTTTTGAATTTCAGATGTTTATTAGCCAACCATTTGAATACATTAATTAGAAAATTGGTCTGGAGTTTCAGAGATGTACAGGCTGTAGGGCGCCTGGGTGGCTCAGTCGGTTAAGCATTCGACTCTTAATTTTGGCTTAGGTCACGATCTCAGGATCATGAGATGGAACCCTACATCAGGCTCTGCATTCAGCATGGAGTCAGTTGAGCTCTCTCCCTCTCACTCTGCCCCTACCCCTCCCACACTGTGTGCTTGCACTCTCTCTCTCAAATAAATAAATAAAATCTTAAAAAAACACACAAATGTACAGTTTGCAAGCATTCCTTTGGTCTTTGGTCTTTTGTTATGACAGCCCTCACAAACTAATACAGGGCGACTTACCAGTTTATCCCCCTTGTGGAAGTACTGGCTTACCTGGTACTGTCTAGGTTACTTTCCTTGGCTGCTAGATTGTGGGAGGGGGGAAGTCAGTAACTGCCGGGTCTATGTTGACTTCTGCTGTTGGGTCAGGGAAAAGGTGGGATGTTTGGTGCAAACACCAGTGTGTATTCTTCTTACCAATTTTCCCCTACTTTTCCAAGTTCCTCTTGGTTGCCTCTTATATTATTTCCAGGGATTACAGTTGTGCTTAGCAAAGGGGAGCAGGAAGAAACCTTCTGGTCCAGGCCGAATTCCAAATACGATTATTTACTCAGTAAAGTAATGTGTTTACAGAAAAATAAAGACAAGTGGAATGTCTTGAATTGCCCACAATACCTAACCTAGTGTTGGACATGTAGTGGAGGCTCAATAAATACCCATTGCTTAAAAATTGAAGTGAATGTCAGTAAATGACTCTTGTAACCTTCTACAGCCCAGTCCCCTAACACCCTAATAGCTCTTTCATCTATGAAGCCATAGTTACTTAATCTTAAACATGAGCTCAGTCCCAACCAAGGCTTTGCGACCATGTACTTGACAATCTATTCTGATCAGGAAATGTAAAGAGCTGTATGCCAATAACTGGATATGAATAACTTTGTCTCTGATCTTGCTTCAACTTTGTACCCTGGTTGTAGTAGCTAAGAACTTATCATATATTCCCATTCTAAAAATTGGGCTCTGTCCAATTACTGTCTAACTCCTATGGGCGCCTTAATCCAATGATGTATATATCTCAATTTCTTTCCCACTTGTTTAGGTCTTTGGTCTTCAGACCTTGAGGCAGTATCCTTATGGCTGGATCACCATGATCATGCCTGTCTACCTCCCTGAACCCCTGTCTAATACTTACTGTCATACTTTTCACCTGCCATGTTCTACCTCATATCAAAATGTCTACCTGCTGCTGGACAGCCTGGTGCCGACTGCCTGCTAACTGCTTGCTCCTGACTTATACTAGCCACCACCCCAAGAGACCAACAACACTGGAAGTAGTTTTGCCAGATAAATATGGGATGCCTAGTTAAATTTGAATATTAGGAAAACAATTTTTTAGTATATATATATATATATTGTAAATACTACATGGAATATACTTATAATAAAAAATTATTTATTTGAAATTAAAATTTAACTGGGCATCCTGTGTTTTTATTTATTAAATCTGGCAACCCTCACTGGAACCATGAAAACCAGAACTCCCAGGTGCTTAATAATATTTTTACTCAAATATGTTGTTTTCTTCAGACTTTAAGATGAGGTTTTTATTTATTCCAACTGCTAATAAGAAACTAAATCACCATGGAAGTAGACTGAAATTAATATATTCATTTTTCATTAAAAAAACTGAAAAACAGACAACTGCTTGTGTCCTAGGCATAACTCAATGAATTCATTGTGGGTAACAGGGTAAGTAGAATTGCATTTGGTTCCAGGCTGAAAATTGAAAATTAATGAAAGAGGATGATGGGTGAATCCTGACATCACCTTGGAGAGGGATGTTCTGTTTAATTAGTCAGGTTCATTTCATTTTATATAGCAATATGATTGATTAGAGGATCAGTCAAGGTACATTAATATCACCTCATCATTGCAGTCCTAAAAAGCTAGATGTGCGCATATTTGGAAAATACAAATTATACTTATTCCTCAGATTTCAACTCTGAAAAAGAGATCAAGAGCTCTAGACTTTGCCCAAAGACAATGGTCCATCAAGTTGTGACACAAAGACCTTCATCAAAAATGCCTGAAACTACAATCCTTCTCTTTTATAAATGTCAGAAAGCATCTGGTAGAGAAAATATTTTATTCTTTTTTAATTTTTTTAACATCTTAATTTTATTTAATTTTTTCAGTGTTCCAAGATTCATTGTTTATATACCACACCCAGTGTTCTATGTAATACATGCCCTCCTTAATACCAACCACACTGTTAAATAGTTGCAGATATATGATATGATTCAACAATTCTATACATTTCTCAGTGCTAATCAAAATAAGTGTACTCTTCATCCCTTTATCTATGTTACTTATCCTCCCACACACCACCCCCCAGCAACCACTTGTCTACTTGTTCGCCTCTTTTTTCTTTGTTTTCCTTCTTAAATTCCACACCTGAATAAAATCTATAGAATTTGTCTTTCTCTGACTGGTTTATTTCACTTAGTTTCACTTAGCATTATACCTTCTAGGTCCATCCATGTTATTGTAAATGGCAAGGTTTCATTCTTATGAGTGAGTAATATTTCATTGTGTATAAATCACATCTTCTTTATCCATTCATCTATAAATGGATATTTGTGGTACTGCCAAATCTTGGCTATTATAAATAATGCCAAAATGAATGTTGGGTGTATATATCTTTTGGAAATATTATTTTTGTTTTATTTGGATACTCAGCAGTGGAATTACACAATCATATGGTAATGATATTTTTAATTTTTTAAGGAAATTCTATACTGTTTTCCAGAGAACCTGCACCAGTTTGCATTCCCACCAACCTTTTTCTCCACTTACTCGCTAACACTTGTTATTTCTTGTCTTTTTGATTTTGCCATTCTCACAGGTGTAAAGTGATATCTCATTGTGCTTTTGATTTGCATTTCCCTGATGATGAGTGATGCTGAATATCATTTTATGTGTCTGTTAGCCATCTGTATATCTTCTTCATAAAAATGTCTATTCAGGGCTTCTGCCCATGTTTTAATCAGATAATTTGGGGGTTTTTTGGTGTTGAGTTGTATAATATCTTTATATATTTTGACTATTAATCCATTATCACACATATCATTTGCAAATATTTTTTCCCATTCAGTAGGTTGCCTTTTTGTTTTGTTGAAGATTTCCTTTGCTGTGCAAAAGCTTTTTATTATGGGGTAGTCCCAATAGTTTAATTTTGATTTTGTTTCCTTTGCCTGAGGAAATATATCAAGAAAAATATATCTACAACTAATGTCAAAGAAATTACTGCCTATGTATTCTTCTAGGAGTTTTATGGTTTCAGGTCTCACATTTAGATCTTGAATTCGTTTTGAGTTTATTTTTGTGTATGGTGTAAGAAAGTGGTCCAATTTCATTCTTTTGCATGTAGGTGTCCCTTTAATATTTCTTGTGGGGCTGGTTTAGTAGTCATGAACTCCTTTAGTTTTTGTTTGTCTGGGAAACTCTTTATCTCTCCTTCTATATTGAATGATAACCTTGCTGGATAGGGTGTTCTTGGCTGTAGAAGTTTCCCATTCAGCACTTTGAATATCATGCCCCTCTCTTCTGGTTTGCCAAGTTTCTGTTGAGAAATCCAGCTAGCCTTATGGGTTTTCCCTTGTAAGTTAAAAACTTTCGTCTTGCTGCTTTTAAGATTTTTTCTTTATCACTACCTTCTGCAAGTTTAATTACAATATGTCTTGGTGTTGGACTGCCTTCACTGATTTTGATGGGAGGTCTCTGTGCTTCCTGGATTTGGATGTCTGCTTCCTTCCCCAGATTAAGAATTTTTCAGCTATTATTTCTTCAAATAAATTTTCTGTCTCCTTTATGCCCCATCTTCAATTTCTTTCATTCATGTTTTTTTTAAAGTTTTATTTATTTCCTTGAAAGTGGGGGGAGAGAGAGAGAGAGAGAGAGAGAGAGAGAGAGAGAGAGAGAGAGAAGGCATGTGCACAAGTAAGGGAAACAGCAGGCAGAGGGAGAAGCAGGCTCCCCACTGAGCAGGGAGTCTGATGTGGGACTTGATCCCAGGACCCTGGGATCATGACCTGAGCTGAAGGCAGACGCTTAACCAACAGAGCCACCCAGGCATCCCTCATCAACCCCCTTGGTTAAGTTTATACCTAGGAATTTTATTATATTTGGTGCAACTGTAAATGGGACTATTTTCTTAACTTATCTTTCTGCTACTTCATTATTAGTGTATAGAAATGCAATAGATTTCTGTATATTAATTTTGTATCCTGCAACTCTACTTAATTTATTTATTAGTTCTAGTAGTTTTTTGGTAGTCTCTTCAGGATTTTCTATACATAGTATCATGCTATCTGCAAAAACTGGAAGTTTTACTTCTTCTTTATAGATGTGGATGCATTTTATTCCTTCCCCTTGTCTGATTGCTATGGATAGGACTTCCAGCACTATGTTAAATAAAAGTGGTAAGAGTATACATCATTGTCTTATTCCTGATCTTAGTGGAAAAGCTCTCAGTTATGGGCGCCTGGGTGGCTCAGTGGGTTAAAGCCTCTGCTTTCGGCTCAGGTCATGATCTCAGGGTCCTGGGATCGAGGCCCGCATCAGGCTCCCTGCTCGGCGGGGAGCCTGCTTCCCCCTCTCTCTCTCTGCCTGCCTCTCTGCCTCCTTGTGATCTCTCTCCCTCTGTGAAATAAATAAATAAAATCTTTAAAAAAAAAAAGCTCTCAGTTATTTACCATTGAGTATGATGTTAGTTGTGGGTTTTTCACATGTGGCCTTTATTATGTTGAGGTGTTTTCTCTATACCTTCTGTGTTGAGGGTATTTATCATGAATGGATGTTGTACTTTGTCAAAAGTAAACAAACAAATAAGTATATAAATGCATGCATACACACATGCATATATTTAAAAAGTCCATATTACCCAAAGCAATCTACAGGTTTAATGCAATCCCTATCAAAATACCTACAACATTTTTAACAGAACTAGAACAATTCTAAAATTTGTATCGATCCACAAAAGACCCCAAATAGTCAAAGCAATATTGAAAAAGAAAAACAAAGCTGGAGGCATCATAATTCTGGACTTAAGTTATATTACAAATATGTAGTAATCATAGCAGTATGGTACTGGCACAAAAATAAATACATAGATGATTGGAACAGAATGGAAACCCCAGAAATGAACTCAGAATTATATGGTCAATTAATCTTTGACAAAGCAGGAAAGAATATCCAATGGAAAAAGACAACCTCTTCAACAAATGGTGCTGGGAAAACTGGACAGCAGCATGCCAAAGAATGAAATTGGACCACTTTCTTACACCACACACAAAAATAAATTTGAAATAGGTGAAAGATCTAAATGTGAGACCTGAAACAATAAAAATCCTAGAAAAGAACATAGGCAGTAATGACTTCAACTTTGACCATAGCAACTTCTTTCTAGATATGTCTCCTGAGGCAAGGGAAACAAAAGCAAAAATGAACTATTGGAACCTCCTCAAGATAAAAAGCTTCTGCACAGAAAAGGAAACAATCAACAAAACTAAAAGGCAACCTACAGAATGAGAGAAGATACTTGCAAATGACATTTCTGATTAAGGGTTAGTGTCCCAAATACATAAAGAACTTATAAAACTCAACACCAAAAAACAAGTAATCCATCAAAAAATGGGCAGAAGGGGTGCCTGGATAGTGCAGTTAGTTAAACATCTGACTCTTGGTTTTGGCTCCAGTCATGATCTCAGGGTCATGAGATTAAGCCCCGTGTTGGGCTCTATGGTGAGTATGGAGTCTGCTTGGGTTTCTCTCTCATTCTCCTTCTGCCTCTCTTCCTGCTCTCTTTCTCTCTCTCTCTCTCTCTCTCTCTCTCTCTCTCTCTCAAATAAATAGATTTTTTTAAAAAAGGACAGAAAACATGAATAAACATTTTTTTCCAAAGACATCCCAATGGCCAACAGACACATGAAAACATGCTCATCATCACACATCACCAGGGCAATGCAAATCAAAACCACAATGAGATATCACCTCACATCTGTCAGAATGACTAAATCAACAACACAAGAAACAACACGTCTTGGTGAGGATGTAGAGAAATAGGAACTCTCTTGCACTGCTAGTGGGTATGCAAACTGATGCAGCCACTGTGGAAAAGAGTATGGAGATTCCACAAAAAGTTAAATATAGAACTACCTTGCAACCCAGCAATCACAGTACTAGGTATTTATTTACCCAAAGAATACAAAAGAACCAATTCAAAGTAATACATGCACTCTGATATTTACAGCATCATTATCTAGAATAGCCAAATGATGGAAATAGCCTATGTGTCCATCAATTGATAAATGGATAAGGAAGCTGTGGTATATGTATTCAATGGAATATTACTCAGCCATAAAAAGAATGAAATCTTGCCATTTGCAACAACATGGATGGAACTACAGAATATTAAGGTCAGCAAAATAAGCCAGTCAGAGAAAGATAAATACCATATGATTTCACTTATATGTGCAATTCAAGAAACAAAACAAATGAGCAAAGGAACAAAAAAGAGAAAGAAAGGCAAACCAAGAAAAAGACTCTTAACTATAGAGAACAAACTGATGATTACCAGAGGGGAGTAGAAACAGAGGAGGATGAAACAGATGAGGATTAAGAAGTCCACTTGTGATAAGCACCAGGTGTTATATCGAACTGTGGAATCACTATATTGTACACCTGAAACTAATATTACACTGTATGTTAACTAACTGAAATTTAAATAAACACTTAAAAAAATTCCTAGCAGTTATTTTTCTTTTTCGAGAGTTAGAAAGCAATTTACCTTTAAAACAGATTTTCTTGGGGTGCCTGGGTGGCTCAGTCCATTAAACATCTGCCTTCTGCTCAGGTCATCATCCTGAGGTCCTGGGACTGAGCCCCTTATCAAGCTCCCTATTCAGTGGGGAGTTTGAGTCTCCCTCTCCCTTCATCCCTCCTTCCCCCTCATGCTCTCTCTCTATCAAATAAATAAATAAAAATCTTAAAAAAAAGATTCTCTTTATTCTGGAAAAAAATCTTGCAGTATTCCCTTTATATTATGTAAAGTAAGTCAGTACTCTACCACTCTTCTGAGATAAAGACGTAATTGGATACTGTCATAAAGTGCAGGAGTGAAGTTGACAATTTTTTTTCAATACTTATATTGAGTGATTGTAGATAGTGTTTTTATCATTCCCATGCATATCAATTAGTACCTTTAAGTTTATGTAGGAACTAAGGATCATTATGGCAGAATGAGTATAATAGCCAACTCCCACCACATTGCAGTTCAAAAATATAGTAGTAAAACCAGTATGATGGGTGAGATGGCCCCCAATAAGGTCAGATGGTGAAAGACAAAAAGAATTCCTGGGGGAGAGAGAGAAGTCTGGACTAGTAACTCAAATGCAACATTAGAAGTCAAGCTAGGGCTTCTGGATGGCTCAGTCGGTTAGGTGTCTGCCTTCAGCTCAGACTGTGGTCCCAGAGTCCTGGGATCAAGTCCCACATCAGGCTCCCTGTTCAACAGAGAGCCTGCTTCCCCCTCTTCTGCTCTCCCTGCTTGTGTTCTCTTTCTGTCTGTCAAATAAATAAATTAATTAAATCTTTTTAAAAAAGAAGTCAAGCTAGTTCTAGTTGGAGTGGTGGTTGTATCTATCAGCTTTTGCTGGCTTAACTATATTAGTGTTATGGTTTTACATTGAGGAAAACAGCTGGGGTGTGTGTGGGGGGAGGTCTGAGGATTATCACAAATTAGAAGTGTTGAGGTCCATACCAATTAAGATGTAGAATATCCAGAGATAATCATAACACCAGGAGGTGGAGTATGCTATCTTTTATTCCAAATTCCAATGGAGCAGCACCAGCAGTGGGAATCAGGACTTAAGTTTCTGTAGAGATCCCAGACCTTCAGTGCGGAACAGCAACAGCAATTAGAACATCTCTTTTCACGGTTTACTTAATCTTCAGCAACAAATAAGAACATTCAGGATTAACCCTTTGGACCGAGAACCCTGGAAACTTTGGAGGCTACAGGAGGCCAAGTCCCAGAGTAAAGCATCCCTGAGAGAAAGATCAGACTGCTTGAGCATGTGTATGGGTGAGGGTTCAGGGTCATTAAAATCTATGAACAAAATAGAAAAGAAAACACAAAGTGCACTTATCGAGGAATCACAGATAGATGCAGTCTGGGATCCATGATTGTTCTGGATGTCTTACTTTTCTAGAAGGTAGAACCCTTTCCTCAGAGGCTCTTTCATTTGCATTCTCCTAGCTGGCCCGCCATGGCCAGCGCTCAGACCACACCCTTAAAAAGGTGTACTATACTTGGCTTTGCTACAGAAAAGGGTAATATAAATGATCAAAAGGATGTGTGCTTGGAGGAGAGTCGACTTATAGGAACAGATTAAAATATATTCAGATTCTTTGTATAGAAGGATGAAGATTGAGAAAGGGATAGGTTCAAAATCTATATAACTGAAAATATGAACTGAGTGAGCCCAGACTGGTTAACAAAATCATAGCATACCTGAATTACAGGAAAACATTACTCCCCCCACCCTCATCCCACCCTAAAACTTTATTTTTTTATTTTTTTAAAAGATTTTATTTACTTATTTGACACAGAGAGAGAGATTACAAGTAGGCAGAGGGGCAGGCAGAGAGAGAGGAGAGAGGGGGAAGCAGGCTCCCCGCTGAGCAGAGAGCCCGACGCGGGCCTAGATCCCAGGACACTGAGATCATGACCTGAGCCGAAAGCAGAGGCTTTAACCCACTGAGCCACCCAGGCGCCCCCACCCTAAAACTTTAAAGTGGTAATTTTACTATGTCTCCTCTATGTTCAGCAAGTAGTAAGTAGTGTACCTAGCAGTAGTGACAATACGGAGTTGTGTTTTTCTTTTTAAATCCCATTTGACAACATAACTCTCATGACCTGAGCCGAAGGCAGATGCTTAACTGACTGAGCCACCCAGGTGCCACGGAATAAAAGATTTAATAAAGAAAATTTTGCCATGTGGAACTACATTGCAAAGAATAAAAAAAAAGACCCTCTCCCAGAGATTTTTTTAAGAGGGGAAAAAAGACAGAGTTTTTGTAGCTGACACACCAGTGAAGAAATTTCCTAAGGAATTCTCTGAGGCATACAAATCAGGAAATTATAAGTACTTGAAAGAAGAGGCTCATGATGGTTATGCTAACATGGGAGTGAAAAGTTGCCTTTTGGTGAATCCACAGGTCTTCAAAAGGGACTTAAGTCTCATTTTCATGTGTCAAGAAAGAACTTACATGTATAGATCTAGTACAGGGTTGACCAAACAGGGGTCACTCTAGGTTCATGATCTTTAATCAGCAAGTGTGTGTGTGTGTGTGTGTGTGTGTGTGTGTGTGTGTGTGTGTGTTTATGACCAGTTGTGGTGAATGTCAGAATTCAGTTTTGATTATGCCTTAGCAAGTGCTGCCATAAAGAATTTTCCTGCTCCTTTCCCAAGTGTCCATTTGGTGACAGGAACCTGTCTCTTTTCATTCAAACACAAACAGGCTCATTATGACAAGATTCTTTCCAACACAAAGGGCTTTCTAATGCAAAGCAAAAACCAAGGCTCCTTTGATACTCTTTCAATTTGAGTCAGAATAGCTTTGAGTGCAAAGCATCTGGGGGCGCCTGGGTGGCTCAGTGGGTTAAAGCCTCTGCTTTCGGCTCAGGTCATGATCTCAGGGTCCTGGGATCGAGGACCGCATTGGGCTCCCTGCTCAGCGGGGAGCCTGCTTCCCTCTCTCTCTGCCTGCCTCTCTGCCTCCTTGTGATCTCTCCCCCTCTGTGAAAGAAATAAATCTTTAAAAACAAACAAACAAGCAAAGCATCTGGGTGAAGTAGTCTCTGTGAGGCTGACCAGCGTCCTGAATAAGCAGGGTCAGTGCCTGGGTCACCTGAATTCTACAGCTATCCGGGGATCTGTCCAGCCAAGCTCGCCCCATCCAAAAGTAAAAGATAAAGTTTTTTACTGTTATTCCTCAATAACTCCCCACACACTTGAAACAATTTGCATTCCTCTCTGCATGGCAGTAGGAATAGAGTACATCCTATCTTAAGGAAAGACACTCTAAACCACCAGGACAAGGTCTCTTGTGCACAGGCTGGGAACTCCAGGAACTACGCTTTGGGAGAGAGTGGGTAAAGTGAGTCTAATGGAAGCGAGGCAGGAAGTAAGATAGGAAGTGTTGGTTCGGGAAGACAGAGGATGATGTATGGTAGAGATTTGCCCTTCTACCCCCTTAAAAAAGGATTATATGCCCATACCCATAGTGCCATGCGACTTGCAATGTCTCACATGTGAGGGGTAAAAGGGTTACTTTCTCAGCTCATTGATGTTGTACGTGGCCAATGGGATGTGGATGGACATGACATCTGTCACATCTGAGCAGAAGTCTTAAACTAAATTGCACTGTATGACTGTGATTCTTTTCCCCCTAAGCCATTAATTGAACACATCCCAAACAAGGACTGCTCCTTCAGCCTCGGTCCAAGAATGAGAAAATGAATGAAGCCACCACACAGCCAAAAGCAGACCAGACCCACCAGCATGTACCAGGAGCAAAAAAGAAATCACTGCTATAAGTCACCAAGAGCTTGTGGTGGTTTGGTACTGCAGCAGAGCTGACTAATACACAAGGGATACCAAGGCTGTGTCCAAAGACAAGGTGGGAGGGTAGAGGAGGGGACATGGGAGACAAGTATGTTGCAATAATTTTTTCTCAATTCCCAGGATCCACTCAGGAAGATTTTATGTCCCTGTGTCACAGAGAAGCATAAGATCTTTCACTGTTGCTCCCAGGACTGGAGATTTACCATGTCTCTGGGTGATCTAGTATTATTCATTCCTTGGAGTCATCCTCTGTTCCTCGGGTCCCCTAGATGAGGAAAGTCATGTCAGTAGAGCTTTGCATGAATGGACTTTTTCTCTTCCTGCTACCACTATCCTCACTGCCCAACCAGGAAATCAGAGCTGACTTGTTTCAGCAATAGTGGGAAAAGGATGCAGTTACCCAGCATAATATCTCCAGTGATTTATTAAATTTCATTTAAATATTTACTGCCTCACAACGCTTTCTTGAATCACTTATCACTGGAACATGTTTTTTGTTTGGTTTGGTTTGGTTTTTAATACTCAGCAGTAGAAGCAGGTAAGCAGATGTTCTCAAGCTGTTACCAACCAGTGGCCAATCAGTGTAATACAAGTGAGCAAAACTTGACCTTATGCAAAAGTAGTTTCACATATGAACAAAGATCATTTTTCTTTCTATTAACATCTCTTCTCCCCTATTTCTCATTCTGATCCTTCCATATATGAGACTATCATTTATTAGCTATTATATGCGAGGCAATTTACATATGTAATTTCTAATCTTTACAACAACCCTTCAAGGTAGACAGTATTATTCCCAATTTACAGTCAGTAAATTACTGTATAAGCTTTCTACTGCTGCTATAACAAATTACCACAGACTTAAAAGCTTAGAACAATATCCATTTATTATCTCACAGTTCTGTGGATCAGAATCCAGGGATGGCATAGCTGAACTGGTTGAAATCAAGGTGTGGGCAGGGCTGTTCTCTTCATGGGGGACTCTAGGAGAGAACTGGCTTCCAAGTTCCTTCAGCTTGTTCACAGGATTCAGTTCCTTGTGGTTGTAGGTCTGAGATTCCCATTTCCATGCTGTCTGTGAGCCATGAGTCTCACTCAGCTCCTTAAAGCCCCTGCATTCCTCATCTCATTGTCCTTCCATCCTCAAATCCGCAAAGACAAGTCCAGTCCCTGTCACACTTTGAATCTCTCAGACTTCCCCTTCTGCCTAGTCTCTTCTGCCTCCCACTTCCCTGCTTCTCTCTGACTTCAGCTGGAAAATGTTTTCAGTATTTTTAAATTCAATTAACCAACATACAGTACATCATTAGTTTCAGATATAGTGTTCAATAATTCATCAGTTGCATATAACACCCAGTGCTCATCACATCACATGCCCCCCTTAAGGCCCATCACCTAATTATGCCATCCCTCTACCCACTTCCCCTCCAGAAACTCTCAGTTTGTTTCCCAGAGTTAGAAGTCTCTCATGGTTTTTCTTCCTTCCTGATGACTTCCCATTCTGTTTTCCTTCCTTTCCCTTACAGTCCTTTCCCATTTCTTATGTTCCACATATGAGTGAAACCATATGATAATTGTCTTTCTCTGACTGACTTATTTCGCTCAGCATAATACCCTCCAATTCCATCCATGTCAATGTAAATGTGAAGTATTCAAACTTTCTGATGGCTGAGTAATATTCCATTCTGTGTGTGTGTGTGTGTGTGTGTGTGTGTATACACACACATCTTCTGTATCCATTCATCTGTCGATGGATATCTCAGCCAATTCATATCTTCAATAGTTACTCTGAATGTAAATGGGCTAAATGTTCCAATCAAAAGACAGAGGATATCAGCTTAGATAAAAAAGCAAGACTCAACCATATGCTGTCTATAAGATACTCATTTTATTTTATTTTATTTTATTTTTTAATTAACATCTAATGTATTATTTGCCCCAGGGGTACAGGTCTGTGAATCATCAGTCTTACACAATTCACAGCACTCACCATAGCACATACCCTCCCCAATGTCCATCCCCCAGTCACCCCACCCCTCTCACTCCCCTCCCCTCCAGCAACCCTCAGTTTGTTTCCTGAGACCAGGAGTAAGAGACTCATTTTAGATCTAAAGACACCTCCAGATGGAAAGCAAGGGGGTGGAAAACCATTTTTCATGCTAATGGACCTCAAAAGAAAGCTGAGGTAGCGTCCTCATATCAGACAAATTAGATTTTAAACCCAAGACTATAGTAAGGGGTGAAGAGGGACACTATATCATACTTAAAGGGTCTATCCAACAAGGAGATCTAACAATTACAAATATTTATGCTCCTAACTCAGGAGCTGCCAATTATATCAACCAATTAATAACCAAATTAAAGAAATACTGATAATAATAGAGTAATTGTAGAGGACTTCAACACCCCACTCACAGCAATGGACAGATCATCGAAACATAAGATCAACATGGAAACAAGGGCTTTCAATGACACATTGAACCACATGGACTTCATAGATATATACAGAGCATTCCATTTTAAACAAGTTTTCAGCTTTTAAGGGCTCATGTGATTAGATGTTGCCCATAGGCATAACCCAGGACATTCCCCATCTCAAGGTCCATAATCTTAATCACATCTGCAAAGTCAATTCTGCCATGCAAGATAAGATATGCATGGTTTCCAGAAGTTAGGACGTGGGCACATTTGGGGGGCTTTATTCTATCTACCACATTTCCTCAGATCACATATTTAGCAAGTGACCGAAGTCAATGTGAACTAGGTCTAGTTGGCATTAAGGCTCAAGCTCTTCCCATGTGTCTACCCTGCCTTTCTAATATGTTTAATTTGTGAGAGCATATAATAAATAGGAAAACAGACGAGGAAAAATGTCTTAAGCAAAGCAGAAATCTATTTAGTAAATAAAGTCTGTTTCTAATTTCAGTATGACTTACACCTTTGGAATAAAGTACTCAAAATAGTCAAAGTTGCAAGTAAATCAATGCTGTTTCACTCCATATTCTAAAGGAACAGTGAGAGTGTATATTAAATATACATATACTTTTCACAATAAATATAGATGAAAATTGCCAGAATTGCTCTAATACATCTAAGACCGATTATGCTTATTCTTGGCTGAACAGAAAGCACTTTAAGCATAAAACACTCTCTTAGATCCACTAACACCAAAAGACAGCAGAAGGGTTTCAATACATCAGGAGCACACTGCCCCCAATTGTCAGGAGTTACCCAAGTCTCAGGGTATTTCCCAGAAGGGGGCACACTGAATTCCTGCCAGGAGTAGGGTTGGTTCTTCCTCTTCCCGTGTGCTTGAGTATCAGACCCACGCTTAACCTGGATCCAGGTATTGGCAGAACCTTCTCAGAGTTAAAATTGTCACATAGAGCAGAATGATGACTGGGGCCATGACAAATCACTTTTAGAGCTAATTTGCGTGTCACTAAAGCCCGACCACAGACAACAGGCACACACAAAGAATGTGATTAAGAATAAAAATAAAGAATGTGATTAAGAAATGCTTGCTTACAAAGCTGTGGAAATGTCAGAGCAGTAGATGAGAGTGACTCTAATGTCTTACACTTTGATTACATCTTCCGGTTAAGCTAAGTCTGATCAAAGGTGGGGGGCGGTAAAACCACAAACCTAACATGGCAGGCCATAGACCAAGTTCCCAAATCAGGGCTTAATACATAATCTTACTGCAGCTTCAATCTGACCCCTGAAAGTGTACTCTTAACAGGTCAGTCAGGAATTTTCTGATGGGCGCCAATGAGTCTCCCACTTGGGCTGTCTCTATTCCCTAAAGAAAAACGTGATAATCTGCATGACAAACCCCCTTGCCTTTTTCCCTAAGGAAACCCCAACTTGCCTGAAACAATCATTTTCTTTTGCTGACAACTTTCTTGCCTCACCCTCCTGCTACAAAAACTTTCCATTTTCTACATCTTCTCAGAACCCCCTGTACTTGCTAGACAGGTTGTGCTCAATTCATGAGTTGTTTAATAAAGCCAATTAGATCTTTAAAAAAAAAAGAAACATCTGCTTTTGACTTCACCAATGAATTCCCTTATTCAACGATGATTTATTTGCTTATGTATTCAATATTTATATTGGTTATTTTGAAGTGGCCATCACTGGGCAAGACTTTGGAGTCACAGCAATGCATGCCATGGGCTTTGTTCTCAAAAACCTCATGGTCTAATTGGGGAATTCTAAGCCATATAAAAGGATAAGGATGACCTGCCCAAAGCAGGAATTAGTAAACATCTGTTGAATAATTAATAGTTAGAATCATATTGAAAACATGTGAAAAGATGTTGAATATCATTAGTCACTAAAGAAATGCAAATCAAAACCACTGTGTGATACCACTTCACACCCACCAGGATAGCTACAATTTCAAAAAAGGGAAAATGACAAGTGTTTGTAAGAATCTAGAGGAATTAGGGGCACCTGAGTGGCTCAGTCGCTTAAGCATCCAACTCTTGATTTCAGCTCAGGTCATGATCTCAGGGTCATGAGATCAAGCCCCATGTTGGGCTCTATACAAAGCACAGAGTCTGCTTAAAATTCTCTCTCTCCTCTCCCTCTGCCCCTCCCCACCGGCTCATGCTTGCACTCTTTCTCCCTCTCTAAAAAAATGTAGAGGAACTAGAAACTTCACACATTGTTGTTGGGATTATAAAACGACTGCAGCCACTTTGGAATATAATTTCCTCAAAAGATTAAACAGAGTTACCAGATGACCAAGCAATTCCAGTCCTGGTGGAATTTATTAAAGTTCTTTTAATGAAGTATATGAATTATGTGGTAAATGGAGTAATGTTGTATATATAGTCCTAGGTGTATGCATATGTGTGTGTGTGTGTGTGTGTGTGAGAGAGAGAGAGAGAGAGTGTGTATATATATATCTATATGTATATATATATAAAAGAATTGAAAACAGGCATTCAAACAAAAACTTGCACATGAATGTTCATAGCATTACTCATGATATCTGAAAAGTGGAAACAACATATTTGTCCATATACTGATGAATGGATAAACAAAGGTAGTATAGCCATATAAAGAAATACAATCCTGCAATAAAAAGGAACGAAGCCCTAATACAAGCTACAATGTAGATAAACCTTGAAAATATTATACTAAGAGAAATAAGCCCTACACAAAGGGACGAGCAGAGTGTGATTCCATTTATACGAAATAGCCAGAAGAGGCAAATCCACAGAGACTGAAAGTAGATTAGTGGCTGCCTAGGGCTGGGGTTGTGGAGGGGAATTGGAAGGTGACAGTTAGCAGATACAGGGATTCTATCTGGGATGATGAAAATATTGTCAAGTTTATCATGGTGATGGTTGCAGAGTTCGGTGTATATACTAAAAACCACTGAATCGTATACTTTAAAATGGTGAATTTTGTGGTATGTGAATTATATCTCAAATAAAGCTATTATTGAAAATATCTTATTAAAGTCTTATAATGGACCAAGAACTTTGCTCAATTACTTACACCCATTTTCTCATTTGAAAGTTTGACTATAACCTTGAAAAAAGGTGCCGTGTTTCATTCCATTTTTTACTTAAAGGAAGTTGCAGCTTAGAACTGGTCCCAAATCACCTAGTTAATCGTCAGTGGAACTCAGATTCAAACCCAGTTAGCCTGGCACCACAGTCCACTCTCTCTGATTCTCTTTGCTGTACTGACTAAACTCTTGTGATCAGACGTGACTTGGTAACTCAATCTGGGGACTGGGTCCAGACATAAATGGAGAGCTCTATGGGAAAGTAGTTCAGAAATAATGGAAAGGGTAATGGAATCTGGAGTCACACATCTGTGCTTAGCTTCTGCTCCCACCTCCATCCAACACCATGTGACTTACAGGTGTCAAAGACTGGTAACCTCTCTGACTTTAGTCTCTGACTCCATGAAGGGAATATAACTAGTCAGAACTGCCTCTCTAACTGTTAATAGCAGCCAAAATGATAATAACTGTGGCCATTCTTGCATATGTTATAGATTATTACATTCACTGCTTCAAATACTTTTATAAAAGTCTAGAACCATGTGTACAAAAATGTAGGTATAAGAATAGTCACCAAAACAGTAATAGCAAAATCTGGGGAGATGATCTAAGTGTTTATCAACAGGTGAATGTTTAAATAAATAATGATATATCCATACTATGGAATGTTGCATTCACTGAGTTGGAAGTTCTGTGTACACTGACAAATAAGTGATAAAATAAAATTACAAAGCTACATGTATGTTACTATCCTATTTCAGTTTTTTTCTAAACTATACCAATGATTTCTATCTTGATCTAGGTAATGGTTACATAGATGTGCACAGATGTAAAAAAAAAGGGCAATATACTTAATCCTTTTGCACTTTTCTTCATATATCTCAATAAAAACAATATATGTATGTATGCTATATATGTATATCTTTACTTAGTCTGTGCACTGATAAAAGTTTTGAAGTATGCCATCAAACTGTCAACAGAGGTTACTCTTGGGGAATTAGATTGGAGAGGAGGGTAGAATGAAAAGGGGCTTCTTATCATTTTCTATGCCTCGCCATCGTTTTGAATTTTTCAAAATAAACACATATATATTGCATTACCTTTTATAAAAAGATCTTTAAAAGTAGCCAGGGATCTAAATCTTGAATTCTACTTGGGCTTAATTCAGAGAGCACCTGCCCTCAGACACTTTTCCCAAAGGGCAAAATCTCGAGGGAGGTGAAGGAGACACATGGGCTTATAAAACAGAAGGAGAAGCCTTCCACCCTGATGGCTCTCAGGCCTGAGGCCCACTTAATGGTAGTCTCTGACCCCAAAATACCCTTTTTAAAAGGACTTCGGTTATAAAGACCAGACTGTAGTGGTGCCTTCAATTACTTGCCACTCTTAAATATTCAAATGAGTATTTTTATATGCCTAGAGGAAATCACAGTTGAATTCAGATCCCCAGTGGGTTTGCAAAACTTCTAAGAGGCCAGACACCTTCCAAGTTGGAGGCCAGCTGAGGTAGGGCCAAAGACTAAAGAACAAACAAGGCATTAGATTCACTTCTGTCCACTGGGAACCACTAATGAAGTACCTTTTTCAGAAGCCATCCTGTGATCTCCTTCTAGAACTGCAAAAAAGGACTGGCTTCATTTGAGTGCTTGGCAAATGATTACTAGTGGGGCTCTGACAGAATTTGCATTTTACCAAATATTGACATTTGCTCAAATAATGAGGATAAGTGATTCCTGAAAAAGCTCTCCTTTCTGCTCCCTTAACATAAATTGCTTATGTGGTAAAAATCAGCCCTGGACTAATGTCAACCTTAGGGGTGATTCTGGGCTCAACCATATTCTAGCTGTATACTTGGGTAAATTCTTTATCTATCTGAGCTTCAGCTTCTGCCGCTGTTTAATGGAGATGAAGCTGTATGGGGTTGCTGAGAAGCACAAGTGATATATGTGAATGTGTTTTATACTAGAAGGACGTTCACTATAATATTAGTAGAGGTTATTTCTACATGATAGGACCATAAATTTTTGTTTTACTTTCTTCATTGCTCAGATTTCTACAGAAAGCTAGAAAGAAAAATAATATGTCCTTATAAATTACAATGCAAATAGTAGACATTATTTCTATTTAATAAATTGGATTAGGGAATCCAGGGAAATAGTTTTGGAGTGGGGAAACTGATTTGGGTTTGGCACACCAGAGAGAGCAGGCATATGTGGAGCAGAAGCACAGTCAAGTAAACTTGAATGAATCACTTAACATCAGTGATCCTCAGTCTTACCATCTGTAAAATAGTGATAAGTCTTACCTTCAAATATTTTGTGATGATTAAATGCATGTGAAAACATCTTACACAAGGCCTGATTCATACAGTAGGTGCTCAATATGTCTGTTCTCTGTACTTGGAAGGAAGGAGGGAGGGAGGGAGTTTAGCTCCATAAATCCACCCTACCCAACTCAGCGTAAGTACTTTTTAATTAATAGAGAGGGCTCTAATTGAGAAAGTGTAAAGCATTCTAAATCTTTCAGATAAAAACACATGTCATCTATTTCATGTCTCTAGGAAAAGCAAAATCAATATTTGAATTAATGGAAGAAATAAATGGCTGTAGAAATAGTTTTTGAATTTAACAAGTTTCAACAAGAAAGTAGTTGGTAAATGATGATACAGAGAGCAACAGAGCACTTGCCTTTAAAAACATTCTTCACAAAAGTTCAGAAAGAAAAATCAATCAATCTATTGCCTGGTGGGTGCTCTGGCAGATTAGCAAAGCTAATAGACCTGGGGTAAACCCAAGCACCATTACTCATTTAAAAGTCAAGCCACCTAAGGAAATGTGATAAAAAGAAAAAACAGATTAGCAGTTTAAGTACTGAGCTGACTGGATTTAGTCTCTGTGACTGGGTAGCACAAAAAATCCTAGACTATCATTGCTGAACAAGCCCACAGAGACAGAGTCCACAAGCACTTTGCCTCATTTTAGAGATGGAGGAATGGGACCCAGAGAAAGGAAAATAGGATGGTCAAGGTCCTTGAGCTAGTTACAAGGGTTGGGACTTAAGCCCAGAACCCCAGACTCACAGTGTGCTCTTTAAAAAAAAAAAAAAAAAAAAAAAAAATATATATATATATATATTTT